>JAPZEB010000025.1:19781262-19794226 GCA_029783705.1 Chaetodon striatus | reverse complement strand
ATCATATAACTGGAGCAGATGGAGGCTCGATGTCCTCAGGGAGCGTCTGAGTGGGCAAAGCCAATTTATTGCTGGAAATCTGTGGAGAAAGAACACACTGAAATAAAACATGGAATCAGTTCTGTGAAAGTCTCGTCCTCTTTCCAGTTGCCAGCTTTGTCTCAGTGTTCCGCCTCTTTTATATTTCACTTTAATTAACAGTAAACAAAACCTGCATGGCATCGCTCCTCACTTTAATGGTTTAAGTCTTTTAATCATTTATTTTTGGTCGCATTAAAGTTGTGCATTTTTGGACCGCTACCTTGCCTCTCAGGTACAAGCAGCCTCTGTTGTTTTTCAAACAAATCACTTTTGAAAGCAACCAATCATCCTCCTTCTCCACCGGCATCCGCCTCGCCGTTCCCACCATGACAAACAACCCATGGTAATCACTCCCTCTCTCCCTGTTTCAGAGGACGATTGCATTTCACTAGCAGAGAACCAGATGACAAACGACCATACAGAGCGGCCGCAGCAGCAATGCGTTAGGTAGAAAGCAGATGAGGAGCGAGGGGGGGGGGGGCTGACTTGTCTTCACCTGTCCAAGATGACCTTTCGTGGATGGGTGTGTGATTCACAATCCACATCCGCTTCAATGAGAAGTAGTCCGGTGGTGCCACAGAGAAGCAATCTCACACCATCTGAGCTCCCCGAGACCGACGAGGAGCTGATGGGTCTGTGCACGCCTCTGACTGTGGTTCAGAGAGCCTGAAATGTGTGATGTTATTTCCAGGGCCTGTTTCACATTGACAGCCCCTTGTGTCCTTCACTTATCTGTTCTCATGGAGGACAAAAGGCCTCAGACAGAAACATGTTGGTACAGAGGAGATGAGGAGGTTTGGATCTGGAACAAGATCTTAAAGAATCTGTTAATAAGTGTCTGCCAGCACCACTCTCTGTCCCGATCTGTCCTGTTCTCATTTTCTTTCACTGCTGCACGACTTTCTCTCACTGAACATGAAAAATGCAGATTCTGCAACAGACAAGCTGTTGTACAAAACATTTGTTATGTCTTCCGTTTCACTCCCAATCCACTTTGCCTGATTTCAGAGCAGCTCCCTGGCAATTAATGGAGCTAATTAGTTTACAACTCCTCAGATCCCTGTGCACTCTCCTGGATGCACTCAAACCGGCTGTAATAGAGGCTCCGGTGGCAATCTTAGTAAGATACAAACACACTGGGTTTTAAATGAATTTGTACATGTGTTCATGAGCATTTAAATCCCCTCACTTAAAGGTTAACAGCGAGACAGAGAGGCTGTTGTAAGTATAGGAATAATTGGAATATATTAAATCATATCAGGACAAAACGTCATGGTTTTATTATCTTCTATTATCTTTGCCTTTATTATAGTGCAGCTGAAGAGCACAAGGAAAGGTGAAAGAGAGGGGGGCCAACATGTAGGACGGGGTGGAAGAGAACCCAGGCTGCTGCAAAGGACTCAGCCTGTGTTGGGCACACACTCAACCAGGTGAGCTACAGTTCAATATATTTTTCAATCCACTACTTTTTTGACAGCTAGTTAAATTTCATACAATTTGCTTTATTTACAAGAATAATCCAAACAATATCATTACTAAAAGTGTATGTCATATAAAAACTGAATTAATGGTCAGAGTTGCCATATTGAAATTAAATGTGTGTTGATTGATTCATTTTGTTAACCCATGCACTGAGTAACATTACACGCAAGCGGTACACCTTAAAAGTTGCTGGCAGTCGACCCAGTGAATCAAGTTGGGTTTTTTCCTCAGACTCTGGCTGCTGCAAGAGGCAGCAAAACATCCTTTCATTTTATAGTTACAATCTACTAATAAACTCTCCACAGTATGAACAGTGGTTACATGAGCCTCAAAACTAGCCACAACTCAGCCCTGAGCAGAGTGACCATCTGCTGTTGACCAATCAGCAGACTGTGGTGTTTCTAGCTCCACCTTTTAGTACCAGATCTGTGTGCTAGGTACCCCAACAGAGGGGGGACCACAAATGGGGACGGTACAGAACAGTTCCATTGGTACCATCCACAGCTTTTCACAGTGGAAACGGAAAAAAAACGTACTGAACTGAACCGTACTGCTCGATGGAAACAGGGCTTTAGATGTGCTACCGGTGCTAACACTGCTAACAACGGCAACAGTGCTGAAAGTAGTGTTAACATGGGAAAGAAGAAGAGGGTGGGTGTTCAATTTCACATCAACGTAGTGCAGAGCAGCAGCGATTAGCTAGCCAGTGGGACATGAAAACAAACAATGAAGGTCAGATTACAATACACACACAGAGGATGCATGACTTCATCCACTGCTCGGGATGCCACTACTATGCTATGTCTTTACATAGCGAACAGTTATTTGTTGCTATAGTGATCTTAATGTCATATATGGAGCCTTTTAAAGGGGTACCGCAGGGATTTAGCATTGCACTTTCAGAAAACTGGGACTTAAAAGAGACATCAGCATCAGAACATCAGAGGCCAGTCCTGCAACTCAGTAGCATCTTTTGTTAGACCCTACCTGGTGCATGACTGTGTTGACGGTGTGGATAAAAAACTCCCTCTTTACCCACACTGGTTACTTTTCCAATAAAGACACTGCAGTCAACCAGAGTTCAAAGTGAAATAGGTTCAAAGTGAGTCTTCAAAGGTTACACAGATAAAAAACGGAGCTGATCCTGGGAGCAGAATGAATTGTTTCAATATAACATTCGCGTTTATGCTGTTTACATACCCCACCTGTTGTGGGCCTTTGCAGGCAGAGCCCTCCTGTCGTTCCACCCTCTGATCACTACTCCCTAATTCTGCCACCATTGATTCTTGAACTAAGGACACACTCTGTGTATCAGCCTGTTCCAGACACTGATGTTTTCCATCCTCTGAGCATGATGACACCACCAGATGCAGATACACATATCACCTTAAGTCCCTGCTACAAAGGCATACACCATCATGTTTTAGCCCTCATCAGATACTCTGTTAAGTAAGAAATTTGTTTCCCATAAAGAGCATATTTCAAACTCCATGTACCAAGTCTGTAACACAGGCTTTCTGTTAAAAAAAAATCCAAGATAATCCCTCTCACACTTCAGAAACGACCTTTCAGTGAAGTAGTAATCCATCTGATGAGTAAGTGAACTTCATGTGTAAAACAGGTGAGATAAAGGATGAATACTTCATCCATCACTGTTTGTAAGTGATTTGATTTGACTGGCAGGTGTTGATGAGCCCATTTTGAAAATGTCTAGTACACTGGCCTCAAGGCTTGAATTTAATCACGTCCGCTTCTGTGTATTATGATCACTGTGTGCTACAGTGCTGCCTGGACTTAACAGTTTGTCTCCAGCTGTTTTCCAACTGAGCAGGTCATACTCTGACTTATATTGTTTTTTTTCAGAAGAGAAATGACAGAGGGAGAACCTCCCTGCTGTAGCTGTGTGATACACTCCAACAGACAGAGAGATAGCCCTTTGTTTTTTGTGTTTTTGACAGACAGGACCTGAACACAGGGTTGTTATGAATATTTGTGCCTGCAATATTCTCAGCACTGACTCCAAACATGACAATAACAGCGATGGTGATGTTATTAGTTTTATGATTGTTATCAGCTAAACAGAATATTTCCTCGACACCCCACTGCTCCTCCGCTTCTAGGGAAACCGCCTGTTTTGTTGCCGTGGTGATGAGTCCTGGCAGTGATTGGTGGTATGACAGGGCTACTGGAGACAGACAGGAGATCCACCAGGCTCAGATGTAAAAAGAGGAGCCCGAACATTGTGTCTATAAGGATGCTCGTATCTGAATCCTCAACTTCTAATTAAGTGAGTTGTCTGTGTGAGCCGGTGGGTCAGACTAATGGTGTCTGATCCAGCACAGAGTCAGCCAGGAGCCACTAACAGGTCCTCCTTTTAGTTTCCTGAATAAAGAGCCACATTTTGAGAAAATGAATCTTTCATAAATTCTCCTTTGGCACAAGAGACTTTTATCTTAGTCCCATTTGCATTTTTTGTCACCAAAGTGATTTACATTTTTATAGCATAATTAATAGACAAGAAAGTCATTTACATTTTCTTGCTCTGTTCTCCAGCACATTGTCTAGAGCATATCTGATGCGGAGGGACCGGCATTTGGAAACGTGTGGGAGTGTTTGTGAGCACCAGAGAGACGTCTGAGTGTGCAGAAAGAGAACCAAACAACATGATTGTTTTAAAGCAAAAAATGTGGAGTAGAAAACACATTGCCATAATCAAAGGGAGACCGGGGGACAAGGGCTTTCAGGTGCAAATCGACACCAAAGCGTCTTTCACTTCAGCTGGCCCTCACATCAAATACACGGAGGCAGGCCTCTGGAGCAAATTACACCATTTAAACAGCACAGAAGAAAACAATTCATACAAGTGGCATTCATGTTTCCCAGCCCGCAAAGATGAAAGAGAATAATTCATCACGATGTTGCCTCTGGTCAATGACCCAATTCTGTTAATAGCTTATTATCTTTCCTGATGCATTATGTATACATTGTTAGGAAGAGTACACTGGTAAAAGGCATAACTGTTTCCTCATTAAAAGCTCAACCTTTAAAAAGCGGTTACCAGAGGCAAGATGCATGGTCAGTTAAGTGGTTGACATCTTTGGCACGATGAGAGCAACGCATATAAAATACAAAATAAATGTAATAGACTTCATTTTGTTTCATAAATTGAGAAAACTGTTCATTTGAATTTTTAAAGCCTAGTTTGCACTGTTGTTGTATTAAATAGTACTTGTAAATCTTACAAGGCATACCTAATATTTTGCATGCGGTGAAGTCAAGAGTACATTTTGTACAAACATTTCAAACATTTGCATGCATGAAAAAGGATGTAAAAAGCAAAATATCAACTCTGACACTGCAGAACAAACAACCACACACCAATTATAACACAAGATATAACACATACAATAAATTGTATGCTATTTAAAGCATAGGTCCAGCCACAGGTGCCACCTTTCTCCTTAGTCATTGGCTCAAGGTCCACACAGTTTAATCTATTCAGCATCATAATTGCATTTGGCCATGTCCTTGAGCTAGTTTGCTGTCTCTGTTACATAGCTGTCCATTAGTCAGTCACTACAGCAGGAAACAGCACTTCAAAATAAAAGCTCTGTGCAGGAAATTTACTGTATTCCAAAATAAAGTGTGTTTTTTACAAACTCATTACGTTCGTGATCCACTTGCAGTCCATACAGAATAGACCCGCGCCCACCAGAATAGACCCAAAATGTCCACCTTGCCACATCTTCTACAAAATGTCACATGCTAAGCAGGAAGAGATTCATAATGACCATGAGAGTCACAAATAGGCCACAAAGACATGCAAAGGAACTGAAAATGAAGCCAAATAACCACAATGAAACACAAAACGACTACTAAGAAACATATGAATGATCAAAAAAGACACAAAACTACTTCAAAGAGACACACAATGACCAAAATAAGACATAAAACAACAGCTAGATGCGTAATGACTTAATAGAGACAAGAAAAAAAACAATAAAAAGTGGTTTAACAACTATGAAGTCTGCCTGTCTTGTGCCTGTGTAAGAGAGGTGGTGGGACCTTTTGCATATCCGTGCCCAGCGACACCTTGTCTCAAAGTGCGTCCATGATCATCAGGTTCAGTCTCGCCAAACTATGAGTTGCGTAAACGTTGTTTTTTGGGAGCCATGTTCGACTCTGAGCTCAGTGTGACTCAGGCCAACGCTGGCTCACATGGTAACCGCAGCTTTAAACCTTCCTCGACAAAATGGACCAGGTGTTCAACCGCTAGTCCCAATATTTAAACTTTTATTACAACTCCACAAAATTGAGATTAACTGCAGCTGTGTCCCCAGCTGTAAATGTAATCAGATTTGCTGTTTGTGATAAAGTGTTGGATCCAAAACACAAAGAGGGTAAGGGACGGGTGGGGTGGCGGTGAGTGTGTCCTCCTCTTCAGCATCAGATGCAGCAGCCAGGTGATACACACTGTGTACAAAACCCCTGCTGCGGCAGCACAGTGGAGGCACATGTTTATTGATGTGTCTGGCTGCCCCTGAGTGCACAATATGGCTGAGAGAAACAAACACCAACGTACAGAAAGCTCTCAGAGCAGAGAACAGATGAACAAACAAGCAGACGGATTACCGACTGTTGGGTTTATCTCTCAGAGATGTTTTCATATACACCAGCTACAAACATACATACACACAACACAAGGGGTTTTTGTGTTATTGTTGTTATTCTGTGCTTTATTTATTGCATTACATATATAAGTGAAACAAAGGCAACAATTATATAAGCAACAATACCTGGAACTGATGGGTACAATCCAATAATACAACTCATTGTTACTGTGTAAAGTATTGCGTTGATGCTATATTGACCCACGCTGGTTTAGTGCAGAGAAAAGAAAATAGTGATGTGAGCTGACAGTCATGAATTTAACATTTTGAATCCAACACAAAAGCAGCAATACGTTTTGTTTTGGACCTTGAGTGTACTGAATGACATGCTCTGACATTGAATGATGCTATCAAATAAAAGTTAAAGAACAAATCTAACACAGTCTGTTTACCTACAGTGCATCAGCAGGTAACCATAGTAACTCATCGTGTACACAGTGCAGGGAAAAGATGACTTCATGACTGAATAAAAACTATGACTGACGATATTTTCTTATTTTCCAAAGGAGATAATTTGTGTGAAACATTTACTTGTATTCTCAACACGCTTGCCAGAAATAATCTGAATATTGCTGTAGAAGATATGATTGAAACTTTATGTTTCTCAACAACTCAGAGGTGAAGGTGTGGTTAGATTTAGGCACAAAAAAAAACACTTGGTTATAGTTAGGATGAGATCACGTTCTGGCTTAGGACACCCACGTTTGGTGGCACAAAAGCTGCTGGAAAAGCAGGGATGGGTCAGTGAAAAACACTCGAGTTTAGTGGCCCAACTGGCGCTTGAAAACACAGTGACGTGCCAAAAAAAGCATGAAGGATTGGTGCCGCAAATACTGGTAGTGAGCTCATCACCATGCTGACGTGCTCTTGAGCAAGACATTGAAGGTCCTGCTGGTCCGGTGGGGCTGCTTCCTCATGCTGTGCTCAGTGACTCTGGCACTCTGGTGCTTACATAAAGGTTTTAAAGTTAATCTTCCCTGCGTGTAGATTAACGTCTGATCTTTCAGCACAGTCACAACAGTGAAAGTCACTGATGTGACCTTTGTCACTTGAAATCCCATCATGTTTCTCAGCTTATCGTGGCCTAGGTGTATCAAAGCCTAATTACATTTTTAAAAGAATTATAGAAATACAAAAACAAGTTAAGCTTCGCTTTCAGCATGAAAATACTTCACATTTCTTTCCCTTCAGCTCACATCCAGGGCTGTAAAGCACCCACTGTGGAGACTGAGCTCATGTCCTCTCCAGAACACTGGGAATTTTAGCAACCTGGGGGTATTTTACCGTTATTAAAGTGCGCATAGTGAGTATTTAATTGTGTGATTCCAATATCTTTTGTGTTACATATTCAAATTTGACTCAAGGCAAGAATTAAAGCATTCACTGCTTACTCACCAGACCTCTGAGACATTTAAACTAGAGCTGTCAAAGTTATCGCGTCAATAACAAGTCAACACAAATTCCTTTTAATGCCACTCATTTTTTTGACACCCGATTAATGGACTTACGTTGCACTCATGGGTCTCACTCCAAAGTCTTCGAAATCTGGTGCTTGGGCAGTGACTTGTCAGGAACCAACAAAAAAAGGCGTCCTTTAACATCGGCATGATACGCGGTTGGTTGCAGTTATAATTTAACGGCACCCAGTGGTGTCAGGGGAAACGCAGCACGACAGGGATGAAAGTTTAGGCGGCAAAAGTCCGACTGGGGTGGGCGGGAGTAGTGGTAGATGGATCCAACAAACACAGACTTTCACCTTAGAGAGCAGTGTTTGTGTCCCGTAAGATTCTAAATCAAGACCCTCTTCTTTTTCCTAAACCCAACCATGTGTGTTTGTTGTTGAAGGAAAAAAGTCAATTCGCGGTGCTGTACCAAAGTCATGCGTTTATTTTGAAAGACACTGTATGTAAGAAAGAAGACAATGCGGATAAGAGGTAGAATTTGACACGGTGTCCCTGAAAGTCAACAACCAACACACACCCAGGGTACCTTGCATGTCGTATGTGGACGTGGAAAGTCCATGACCTAAAGGTCACTGTGTGATGAGGTCAGAGTGACCATGTGTTGTTGTGGATAGAAAGCAGAAACAAACCTCAGTGAGCAGAAATGGATGAAGAATGGCAAGTTCAGCCTCAAAGCTCTGCTGATGGTTCTCTCGACAAGACCAAAATTATTTGCATTTATTGTCGAATGTTTGAATCAAGTTATCACCAAGCTGCTTAAAAAAACAGGGGATGTTTAGTTAACCATGGTGTAAGAAATGTTACATTCAGGTCAAATCTGTTGTTGCTTGTTGGGCTTGAGTTTGCCATGATATTTTGGATATTTTGCCATTTTTGAGCATGCAGTACCTTTGAGGTTATTCTGGACAATATTCTGGACAATATTTTTCATGGTTTTGGATTGTTGCAATTGTAATAATCATAAATTTGCATAAAGCAAGAAATTTGTCTTCTCCCATGTTGAGTATTAAAAAAACTATGGGCTTACACGAAATTCACTGTATTCCAAACTAAAAAGCTTTTTTTCCACTTTTGGACTGCGACCCAGAAGTTGGAAACCACTGATTTACAGACTGTATTTCATCATAAACTTGACACTGCGTACAGTCCTGTCAGGGTCAGGTCTGTCCTGGCAGCAGAGTCCTTTCTCTTTTATCTGGGGCCCAAAACCATGCCACGTCTTCTTCTGCAAAATGTCACTCAAATTAACACATACTAAGCAGGAGGGGACTCATAATGAGTCACAAAGAGATGCAAAGGAACTGCAAAATGAAGCAGAACAACCACAGTGAACCATAAAAATGACCAAAAAAGACACAAAACCATAGCTAGATACGAAATAACTTCAAAGAGACAAGTACAAACAACAAAAAGCAGCTACACACATTTGCATAAAGCAAAAAATGTTGATAAGAGTATTGAATATGATATTGATTTGAAATTATTACTGATACTGAAAAATATCCCCTTGAGGTACATTTACAACAGATAAAAAATGTGCGATTAATTTACGATTAATCGTGAGTTAACTGTGGACAATCATGCGATTAATAGTGATTAAATATTTTAATCGATTAACAGCCCTAATTTAGACCTTTACAAAAGTATAATGTATTCACAGCAAATAAATCAGATCTGTTACATACATAAATAAGACAAATTCAAATGAACGTCATCCCAAACGTGACCAGGATGGTGCCACAGATATGGTACACCACTTATTTTTATTTACCGTATCCAAAGTCTTTTCTCAACAGGTCGACAACAGTTTTTAAATCCCTTCATTTGACTGACAAAGTTGTATTGAGCATGTGTGTGTGAGGCCTGCTGATTGGAAGATGTGTGTTGAACTTGGCGCTTCTGTCCCTGCGCACTGGAGGCTCTCCCCTCACCACTCCTCTGTGTTTTCGAGCTGAGCGCTCACACCTGAAGTGACAGAGAGGGAGTGAGGCTCGGAGAGGCTCAGAGAGGCTCGGAGAGGCTCGGAGCTGTGATGACGGCAGCGCACGGAGCTGCCCAGCCTGCTTCTACTGTAAAGCGACTGCAGGGCACATTTGGAGAACAAGTCAGCAGGGAAATATCCAAAGGGAGGGGGACGCGCGCATGTGACAGGCTTTGGACGTTTCCATTTATACCAGTCGGGCAGGGAATTGAATCTCTCCATCGGGAGGTGCGTTATTATTAAAATCACTGGCGACTGGTATTTTCTAAACATTGCACGCCTGCGTCCGTCGCCTGCGGATCGTCACAGCACCATGCGAGCAGGAGAGACGCGCCCTGTGCCATGCTGAACGACTCTCCGACTCTCCTGCTGGCTCTCACAGCGGTGGCCGGACTTCTCCAGCGATGCCAAGGCTGGAGCGACGAAGACCTCCTCCTGCCGCCCATCAACTCCTCCAACAGGTTCCTGGCCAACCTGGAGGTGGACGTGCGCTTCTCCAAGAGGTCCGTGGAGGAGAGCGAAGCCTCGCCCGACGCCTCCTCCCTGCAGACTCTGTCCCAGTGCAACGTGAGCGTCCAGAGACTCCAGCCCACCTCGCTGGTGGCCCGCTGGGACAGCAGCTTCGGCTTCCAGTGTGATGTGCTCATCTACACCACCAACAATCACGGAAGGGCTTTTTTCTCCGCGTCTTTCAACAGGGCGATCTCGCCTGTCGTCATCGAGCATCTCGGGGTCACCGGGGGTCAGCAGGAGTTGAGGCTGTGCGTGGGCTGCGGGATGTCCCGGTACCGGAGGTTTGGGCAGGGCAGGTCGAGGGGCCAGCAGACCGGGGATCAGATCACTTTCTGCTGCGTGGATTTCAGCCTCGACGAGCTGAAGGGGGACAAAAGTTGGAGGCTGAACAGAAAGCCCATCGAGTCGACACTTGTGGCTTGTTTCATGACTTTGGTCATTATTGTGTGGAGTGTTGCTGCTCTCATATGGCCAGTCCCCATCATTGCAGGATTTCTGCCTAATGGGATGGAGCAGAGGAGACCGAGATAATTAAAATAATCTTTATTATAATTAGCCTGTGCTGCCTATACTATAACTGTAGCCATTCAACTGTTCACCTGAATGAATGATTCAGCTGAATGATGAGCTTTGGAGAACTTTTTGATGAGATGCTTTAGTTTTGGGGGTCTTCTTTAACAGTTATTAAAGCTCCTGCTCATTAGGACAACCAAGGTAAAGTATGATGGATTATACTAGCCAATAGTAATCTATACTGGGACCAATGTGTTTTGTATACCCTTGTAGGCCTTCCTATAGATTATGTCAGCGTAAACTGTGCAAACTTTTCTCTTTAAACAGTGTTTGTATAGTTTTTAATCTTTCTAGAAAGTTTTTGCCTTATCCCATGTGTAGGACTTTTGCACTGAAAACTGAACTTTGAGGTGTGCCGTCACATATATAACCTATAGTCATGTTCACAGTAAGTGTAATAGTTTTTTCCAATGCGTTCAGAGAAATAGATGTTGTTTATGATTGACATAGAGAGGGTTTCAATAATTATATTGTTAGATTTATAATGTCAAGTTCAATATGCGTGCTTATTTGTATTCATGTTCCAGCGGTTTCAATGAAAATAAAATTGATTATAGGCTATATCTCAGATTCTCTCTGACCTGCTCTCTGTAGCCTAAATCAGTTTACTTCAGGCTTATTCCAAGTGAACACAGCATGTGATGCAAAGATGAAAGCCAACACTGCCAAAGCCTTTGGAAAACATACACTCAGGTGCCAGTTTATTAGGTACACTAAGCTAAAGCTAGTCTAATACAACACCCCTGCATTATAGTCTAACTTCATGAAGGTCATATTACTCAGCTTTTATTTTTATAGAGAGGTGCTGATTTAGCGGTGTGACCATTTTTGAGGATGTGGTTTGTGTTGCTGAGGAGATTCTGTTATGTAGGATACCCTCATTGATATAAATGGCATGGACAAAATAATAGAAACTCCTAACACAATACAATTCAACAACACCACATACTGCACCCTCCGAAATGATCATAAAGTTATTTTTACGTGGATGAGGTGCAGGATGCACAAGTAGACACTGATTTCTTTGTGATCTCATACACTGTATGAACGCCTGGCTGTATGACCTAGTGCAGCTTTAATTATACACTCAGCTTACTTCAGATTTTTATTCTAAGGTGTAGATATGGAATTATGATGTAGGCTACTTCAATTTCAGATTAAAAGTACTCTATTTGACAATGGCCTATTTCAGAGTGTTAAATTATTGATGCAAAATGAGCATCAGTAGACGGTTCATACTGTTGGGTATCTTAATTTCCAGCAGTTCACAAAGGGCTCATCATGCTGCAAATCATGTAACAATCTGTATCTGTATAATGTGTCAGGGTGCGGTCAACTCTGTGCTTCCTCTCTTTTTCATAGTCAGTGTATAAATATGTGGAGAGTTACTCATCGTCTGTTAAAAGTGGTGGTTGTAGTAGTGTAATGTTAATATTTCCAAACACATGGGTTGCTTTGCCCTGCAGAACTAAACGTTTCACCACGTTCAACCTGCCTTTTTTAAAAATTTCTTAGTAGGAGTGAAGATGTGTTGCTGTAACCTATCAGTGCATGTCATGACAGTTAATCAGCCTGATCCATCAACAAAACTGTTTGCGACCTGCTGAGCTGCCAGACCAGTTTGTGATGATGACAAATTCGAAGTGGATGTTTATCAGTAAGGAGGAGCCTTTAATAGAACGGCCATAGATCATTTAATTTCCATGACAAATACACTCAGTTGGCAGTTTATTAGGTAGCCCTACATCTAATAAGTAATGTTCTTTAATACAACAGCCCTTCAGTAAATCTTTCCCTTCATTAGGGGCAGTATAATTCAGTATAATTCAATACAGTTCAACAGTTGAATGAACTGTAAAACATGGTGTTTGTCGGCTACATCTGTTTTTATGTAGGACACCTTAGTGGACCTTTGTGTCCTTAATAATAATCGGTTTTTTTGGGGGGGGGGGGTTCAACAGACCATAGTTAAACAAAGGAACATATTGCACACATGTACAGATATAGCTGATCAGTTATAGTCGTTACAATAACATTTTTTAAAGAGAATTGAAGATCCAACAATTTAACTGGAAACAAAACAGCAAACAAACAAGCAAACAAAACCGCACGCACACGCACATACACACACACACACACACACAAAACCCCCCGAAAAATATCAGTCAGTAAAAACAAGTACATGTTAGGACCCGCAGTAC
>JAPZEB010000025.1:19723552-19742823 GCA_029783705.1 Chaetodon striatus | reverse complement strand
CACATTTAAAAAACAACTGCTGTTGACCAAAGTTAACATTACTCACTGCTCTCTACACTTTAACTTTCAGGTTTAGTGATGTTTAGATCTTGTGACTGTAACAAGAGGTGTTCAGAGATCTTTTAAATTCACAGTAGTGATCAGGGAAGCACGAAATCAATTTAAGTGGAAGTGTGCATAAAATAGTCTCACTACAAAAGTGACAACATTTTTTTAACAACACCACCAAAGATCCACTACAATGTTTAACAAATAGCCAAAGACATTATGTGTTAAATGTAGGCTTGTGTCCTCAGGACTACCTCAAGAAAGCCAACACACATAGATGCAAGTTGATGTCAGGACACCATTAACCTGTTTGAAGTTGTTATGAACAGTTTCCAAAAGGCAGCCCTGCCATAAATGCCAGCTTTGTAGAGTCCAGACCTTGCAGTGTTGATACACTTCTCATGTTTTTTCAGTCTATTATTTTGTGGCGTTTCCCGTTGTTCCCAGCTGGCCAGTCGCTGCACAGAACCTTTCTGATAATGTGAGCCTGTTATTTTTTCCACTCGGCGGACATACTTGTATAAATATAGTACATACACGCACGTCCCCATCTCCAGTGAGATTTCACATTTTCTCCAGGGGGATATTCCCATTTAAAAACATAATATTCAAAAGAGCCTTGTTGACTTTGACATTTCACACCTTAGGCAAGGTCCAGTTTCCATTTAGCTGTCCAGCCCTGGCATCCCAACAGCCCATCCTCCCAATTAACCACAACACCAGAGTAGTGCAGCAGAGCCTTGGGGCATTTTTGGCTGCGACTCTAATCTACCTTTGCAAATCTCCCAAGCACCCACAGTGGATCTCGAACATTTTCTCACTCCATAAATAGCGTAAGAAGCACCGACACAAACGTGAAGACAAAGTCTTTTCGGCCTCAGCAGAAAAAAGGGGGGAGTCTGGGGGCCACGTGTGGCTTCTTGATACATTATATGACTGTTAACGTTCAAGCTAACAGCAATTCAAAAGAATATTAGTTTCATAGTAAACCACCCTGTTGCAGAACATATCGGTATGTATCCTTTAAAAACCACATATATGCAGCTGACAAAAAGCATCTTCCTCTGGCTGTATAGAGTTCAAACTGGAGCACCATCTCTGACACACATACCACAAAACAATGTTACACAATACACGCTACAGGGAGGGGAAGAACAAGCAAAAGTGATCACCTTCTGTGCTGTCAGATGCTGAGGTGCCAAGACCAGTGTCCCCACTGTCCGATGTTCCAGGCCGGCGGCCAAAACGGCTTTGGAACTTCTCTGACACAGCTGGTGTCTGCCACTCCATGTCAGCAAACCGAGCTAATGTATATTTGTGAAACAGGACAATGGCAACAGAGGAGCAGATCAACACAGGCTGAAGTGACACACACTATTAGCTTTGACTGCAGAGTGACAACTTACCCGCTGGTTTGGATTCAATATATCGGTGTGAGGTTGTCATTCCATACAAGACAATGTCACCTGATTGAGAGGAGGAAAACATACATGATCAAACTGTGCAGACACACTGAAAAGTTGTTCAATTTAAAGCAAATAAGCAACTAGACAAGCCATATTCGTGAAATATCTTATTGTAGGTTGGTTAAGTTTGCTTTTTCATTTCAGCAGATAAGCAAATATATAACAACCTTCTCCTAAGATTTAGTTAACTGGGAAAACAGAGACAGAGAGCATTAACTAGAGCTTTGTGATGAACCAGAGACTGAGATGTCCTCTGAACAAAAGCTCCTTTCTTGCATACTGTCTATCATGAACTGAACGTCCACAACCTTGGACTCAACAGCTGTTAGCCACTGACTGATCTTCTCACCTATCAAACTCATCTGCCCCTCAACAACCTCCGCAGAGTGTTCTGTACAGCAACAAAAATAACAACATGAACACATGTCCTAGCGTTACATAATGTGTTACACAAACATTAATATCCCTTTGAGGCTACAGGAAGTTGTACACCAAGCGTGGCAAGCAAATATAATGGTTGCTGATGGATACCAGCAGTCTGAGGCAGCCTGGTTGTTACTAACTAATCCTCTTAACTAGCTAATTCATAAAGGAACTGACTGCTAACACCAAACCAGCCAAGGCAGGCTATCAGCTAAACGTGACTAATCGCTAAACTGCATTTTAATGGTAATACACTGGCTAAATGCGACAATGCTAGCTTACTAAATCTGGACTGCTTTAAAGCGAAAAGTAAGATTTTCTCGCCATTACGTTCAATTTTATTGAACTGCGATGCTCTGCACCGTTAACCATTTTAGCTAATCCATGACAAATCCGTTTCCGTTTAACAAGCTAGCTAACAGCTAACACAACGCTGCCGTTTGCTACTTCAGTTACCACTAACGTTACAAATCTCTGTTAGCTTTCTGTGCTTGTGTTGCTAACGCTAAGCTAGCTGAAGGCGCTGGCTAAAGGGCTACTTTACCTTTTGTTTCACATAAACACAGAACGCAGTAACAAATCTCGGTTTGAGGCTGGTAACCGAAGCTGAATCTGTACCATCCGCTGCTGCTGCTGCGGCTGCTGCTGCTGCTGTTGTTCCGCTAGCAAACTGAACTGATCCCCTCTGATGGCAGACGACCCGTCAAAGACACAATGGCCGCTTGTTTGATATCACAGCGCCGCACGTTGAACAGTGACGCTTTATGTTGTTTAAGAAACCGTTTGCGGGTTTCCTGCCTGCAAGGTATTTCCGTCCGCTGTGGTAACATCTGCAGACTGCAACATCCAAACTAGGGCAGCAGTCTTAGTAAGACTCTTTTTAAAAAATACCGCTGCTGATGAAACAAAAGACATGACAATGGTGATTCCGCCATGTGACCAAAAATCATCACAGTGACAGAAAACGAACAAACCTAACAAAGGTGCGTTGAGTTGGCTGGAATAACCTAGAAAATAAGGCTCCAGTAAGGTTTCAAAACCCATGAAACTATTTTATAAACCATTTAATCAGACTGCAAATTAATCAGACAAACAGACAAATTAGTAATTGATAAGGCAATGCAACTCTTAATATGTGTAATTTTTTATTGCAATAGCACCATATTACACTAACCATAGACTAGAGCAGGAAATACACATTTCCTATTTTTCATTACTGATAGTATGTGGTAAAAAAAAAATTGTGAATAGATACTACTAATAAAATAATAATAAATGATTATGTAAAATAAAACTTCACCAAAAGTATGGTAATTAAAACACTTCTGCTTTTCGCTTTGGATAATGC
Organism: Chaetodon striatus; assembly: GCA_029783705.1. Classification (NCBI taxonomy): domain Eukaryota; kingdom Metazoa; phylum Chordata; class Actinopteri; order Chaetodontiformes; family Chaetodontidae; genus Chaetodon; species Chaetodon striatus. The sequence goes on along the minus strand of JAPZEB010000025.1, from coordinate 19,739,538 downwards.
TTATACAAAAGAGGACAGCTTTGGATGACACAGAAGTGGAAACACCACAAGTGCTGACATCAGTTTGTTGCAGGAAGTTGGGACATCTCTGATAACATCTGAAACACCTAACCTCTACCATACAGTGACACATAGGCTGCAAGTCAGGATTTTTTGCAGAGGATGAAATACAGCTGCTTGCAGCTTTTGTTTCATTCTGTCTTTTCTTGGTACAATATTAATGAATTGCACACAGCAGTTTAAAATAAAATTGCATATGTTTGCAAAAACGTGTTGTCTGATGCATAATAAAAACCTAGAATAACGCATATCCTTGTAAGGCCTCGTGATTCGTGTGAGATCACAGTCTTTTTTTGTTATCACCAACAGGAGTTGCCGGAGTTGTGAGCACTACTACATCTCCACTAATGCAGGACACACAAGTTGTGAAATATCACGGGAAGTCCAAGATGTTTGCCTCATCGATGCTGACAGACACACCCAAGAACATGTGTTTCTGCCTTGGCCTCTAGTGAAAGTAACACAGCTGAAAAGAGCTGATAAGTGCTGTATGAAGAATTAGATATTTCTCTTTTGTGTTCAGTGTTCACCTTTTGACCTGCAATGTTGTAAGATGTTTAATCACATAAGTCTTCTGCTAAAATGTAAATATGTCATACATTCAGTCTGTTGCTTATGAGGTGGCGATTCTCATCTGATGCAACACTAGTTGTTGTTTTCGAGCATAGTCTACTAGATAGGAAATAATAATAATAGATTAAAGGAATCTATTCACATCGCACAAAAGGAGATAGAAACAAATGTTTACCTTTTTTTCGGTTCAAAATTGCCATGTTGACTTCTCTCACAGGCAAAAAAAAGACATCAAAAACATAAGCAAAGGAGAATATTTAAATAAGCCCAAACCTCCAGTTTTGCCTTCATCACCTTTTATGCTTTAAGTGGCAAGTCCAGCTTCCTTTACATTTACTATCACGCAAAGAGACCCCTACTTCAATTTATCCACCTCAGGTATGCAATAGAACAGTAAAAACATCTCCATATTCCTCTTTACCTCGACCACTGTTAGATGCACCTGGCAGCCTCACTGGATGAATTCTGCCTATACATGTTATCATCTGCCAAACCATTTACAATGCTCCATCAGTGCAGCAGCTATGCTCAGATATAATAAACTGGTCTTGTGTTTTAATCTGACTCATCCTATTCAATTCATCTTTACATCCTAACATTGTCATTATATGGTCATCCACCTCCCAATCAGATCCACTCCCATCACTGACTCTTTAAAGTCCAGGCTCAAAACCTGCTTTTATTCATTAACATTAAAGTCCACCTGATGTGGCCTTCGCTGATGTGTGCCAGTGTGTGTTGTGTCTCTAAATGTGTGAGCTGTGTTCCTGACAGTGATGTTGCCTCTCATGTATATGTTTTTAGTATTTTATTCCTTTTGTACAGCACTTTGGTCAACTTGAGTTGGTTTTAAATGTGCTTTATAAATAAATTTAAGTTGAGTTGAGTTTGAGAACACACCATTAATCTACAACCCTTTGTGTGTGGCTGTGTGCTATATAAATATTTCTTCTCTCATTCTCTGTGACTAGTACACATAAAGCTGACTATCTCATTTATTCCTTAATTTACAATCCTTTCCTCAAACTGCTTGAATATGCTGTAAAATGACATGTCAGTAAAAACATCTGCCAATTAGCAGGTTATGATATAGATGAAAAATTATCATTTATTATCACATTTTATTGTTGTTTTTATTATTATTATTATTATTATTATTATTAGTTTTGTGTTTTTCTTTTTTCATAGTAGGCTGACATAAGCCTTAATGTGTTCGGAGAGTGCTTTTATTCTGAAATACACACGCACCGGAAATGATTAGTGTGTTTTAGCTCTCAGAACAAAGTTGCGTGATATGCTCAGTGGGAGGAGGGTTGTGTTCAAGTCAGAGAAGGTATTAGCGAGAATCCTGTCAACAAACTCACATAGAGTGTGATTTATCACGTTTATTAAATGGACATTTCGTGACAGAAGCCTTTTTAGTTCAAGGAAAGCGGTGAGATTTCTTCAGCAGTCGTGGATTACAATTAAAGCGTTGCAAATGTTAACGTTACATGCAGTGGACGTTTTGTTTAGCTAGCAAGGTAACGCAAATACGCTAACGGCAGCTACTTGGTAAACGACAGGTCTCTTAAAAGGCCCGATGCATAGGTGGCTAACGATTGTTGAAGGCTAACAGCGCCTTGACGGTGAAATAATTGTCAGTATTTAGTGAAACAGTGTCTCGATGATGATATTGACAGAAGTGCAAAGCTAACTTTTGCTAGTTAGCTAATTGGTGCTTGTTGGTGTTCGTTGACGGGAGCAAAGCCACTGTGTTTGGCACTGGAGTGAGCAAAGTCTGCAGACCAGCTAACGTTAAATGACATGCTTATGTTTCAGCTGTCTTTAAATAACCGATAATGAGTGAACAACTCAAATATCTGTCCTTACTTTTGCTCTAAAACTGACATTTAACCAGCGTTAAATGCCTGCCTTGTGATAAGCGTCCGTCCTGTGTTATCTACCTTACCTTAATGTTTTTAACGTCTTCACAGCTTAATCTCAAGGAAAACAGTGTAAATGTCATCTGAGCTTTGACCCCTGGATCTTCCAGCCCAAACCCTAATTTATGTTTTGTGGTGAGGCCATGACTACTGTCAACATCACCAGAGACATCCTGCACAGGCAGATCAGAGTGAGTAAACAAATGGCAGAGCATCCTGTGAGCTCAACCCCCACAATTTGTTCCCCATATACAGAAATGATCTTGATGGGGCTGAGCCAAGAAGACTCTCTCTAACTACAAGTGATGTTTACATTTTGTACTGATCTTTTCTTGTGTCCGAAAGTCTGATGGAAACTTTGATTTATGTTCAAGGACAAGAGAGCAGCAGGCTTCCAAAGGTTTTATCATGTGACTGACCCTTTCATCAAGAGACTTGGACTGGAGGCCGAGCTTCAGGTCAGTGACAGCAAGTGTGTGTAGAGGAAGAGCGCTATGAAAAGAGAGAGAAAAAATATGTTTTTTTCTGTGTATAATCATATCTTTTTACAGTTGACTGTGTGTTTCTACAGGGCCATACTGGGTGTGTGAACTGTTTGGAGTGGAATGAACGAGGAGAGTAAGTCTATATAATTTACTTTGTGCCTGCCATACACTATCAGATTTTGAGAATATGTCTTAATGACGAAAGTCTGACACCCACTTACAGTTAAGGACCACTATGAGACTTTGCAAAGACTGAGGATCTTGCAGTGTCATGTTTTGCACGACTACAACTAGATTCTTTTTGAGATCATTTCTTGTCCAGCCTCTGGTGTAAAATATTACGCCAAACTTTCTTTAAGAAATATGACATATATAACATATCTTCATATGTCTGCAAAAACACATAACTTTAGAAACACAAGATAAAAGGCGTCATATATTATATTTTTGTCAGTTTAGCATGAACAAAATCCATAAATACAAACTTTAAATTTTGGATTTTGTCGCCTCAACTCGCCACCAGCCACCCTTGGTCATCTCCTTTGTTTTAGTGGGAGGAGAGCATGGGAGTGAAAGGCAAACCCTTTCAAATATTCTCACTAAAATTAGTGCTGATTGGTGGATCGGATACACACTGAATTAAACACAGACTCTTGTTCGCTCCACTAATCTCTCCTCCTTTTGCACAGTCCAAGAGAACTGAGACCTTGGAGGCCCGCCATATTTACTGTCTACTCAGTATGCTGCTTCCTGTTTGGTGCTGGAGAGAGCGCAGCTATTGGTTGTTGACAATGTTCACATCATTGATCTTCACTATTTACAAGAGCCAAGACCAAAAACATAGTAATATTAAAAATGTTTATTTTGCTGGAACGTCAAAATGAGAATAAGGCTGACCCAATATAGCTCGCACTCAGTTTCATGATCACCTTACACCAAACCGAGATCACAGCAGAGAGCACCAACTGAGGTAAAACCCTCATGATTTTAGTCCAACACTTGAAGTTTGTCAAATTATTTGAAAAGTCGTTTGGCCAGCATTATGTACAGTTATAGTCTCTGACCTGGGATCCCTGGCTGCTTTACTTCATCATTATCATTACAGTCTTTTTCTTGGGTACATTGTACACACTGTATGCGCTGTCACAGCCTATTATGGTCGGGTTATATGTCCAAGTTTTTTCTAGTATGCTGTTAATCTTATGCTTCATTTCTAAATGTTGCTACTGCACTGCTTATTGCCAAAAATGATATATAGGCCCACCATATCTCACTACTCTGTTACGAGATCAGAATGCCTCCAAAAATGCTCTATAAGCAGTTAAATATTTGCCTCACACCTGACACCTTCCAGCATCTTATCATTTTTTCACAATATATGGTTTCAAATGGCCGTAGTGGTAAAGAGCCCACGCAAATGTTGCTTGACTTGTCTTGGTGATTCTTTTTGTTTTCAGTTTACTGGCCTCGGGCTCGGATGATCAGCATGCTATCATCTGGGATCCATTCAGACACAAGAAGCTTACAACTATGCACACTGGTCATGCAGCAAATATATTCTCTGTGAAGGTAAGGAGGACTGGTTGCAAGATGGGTGCATTCAATGGCAGCAGGGAAAGTGGGCTGAAATCATTTACAGTGGCTGCATTTACAGACAAGTTGATAATCGAGTCACAATGTGTTTAAGATGTCAAAATGTGAAATTCTTGATGTTTTTTGCAAAAAGGCTTTGCTGCTAGGACACTTTCTCAAGCCAGTGACAACTGCTCTCTGTGATACAAGTTTACTTCCTGTACATTAGGTGGTGCTGTTGACCATTTAATGAGTCGGTCGTTGTTTGATTGAAAATCGTCTTTGTGCATGTTCAGCTATGGTGAAGCTGTTCAAGGCACTGTGTTATTGCTATTATCACACAAAAATCACCACAGGGGCATACCGCTGTGGCATCATGAGAGAAAGCTTGGGAATGGCATCTATTATAGTGTCACATAATGTGGAGGAGGCATTTAAAAGGGAACAACACCTAAATTGAGAGTTACAACATGTTGTTTCCATGGCCTAGGAAAGTTCTGTCAGTATTTGTGAGTAAGCGCCACTCTCTCTCAAAGCCAGAAACCAGAGAGGTAAGTCTCAAACTTGTGATGTCACCAATTATAAAGTCTGGAGCTGTCTATAGGCATGAATGGGAGACTGGCTTTTGTTTTCTTTTTTTTATAACTAAATGAGCTTTATTCTGTTCTTTATTCTGAAACAGAAAACATACCCATATACTCAGAACATTCCCATGGTTTCCCTCAGTGTCATCTGTAACATCTGTCACCATTCATTGTCTGTGGAGCAGTTAGACTTTATACTTGATGACATCACAAATTTGTGTTTTAGCACTCTAGTTTTTGGATTTGAGAGAGTTGTTCATGTTTTATAATATTTTTGGACTGTCTTAGGCCATAAGAATGACATGTACAATTTTAGAAAGTGGGTGTAGATCCCCTTTAAAGTCATTAATCAGACTATGATCCATAGCAAAGAAATGGGAGTATCAATGGATTGGTTGTTTAAGCGCTTAGTAATGCCTTAATCTGTGGTTTACTGGCGATAATGGGATCACTATGTGCTTGAAAGAGAAGCCATTGTGAAACACTGTGTCTGTACTTATCAATTCAGTATGTTTTTTTTGTGTGCCCACACAGTTTCTCCCTCACTCCGGGGACAGAATTCTGGTAACGGGTGCAGCCGACACAAAGGTCCATGTGCACGACCTGACGGTGAAGGAAACCATCCATATGTTTTCTGATCATACCAACAGAGTCAAACGCATTGCCACAGCACCCATGTGGCCCAACACCTTCTGGAGTGCTGCGGAGGATGGCATCATCAGGTTAGAATTAAATCCCCTTGTTTTGTTAAAGGTGGAAATAAACATGTCTTTGCTTTTAGATTGGTTCTCTAAAAGTCCCATTCCCACTGGATAAAAATCTCACAACCACCCACAAACATCTGGCTTTTGTCTCTAGTGGGTAAGGTTACAGTTAGCCTTCATTGTTGAGAGAAATTACTATAAAGTAGTCATGGTTATTTCTCGGCTCCAGCTCCAATTTTTGGGTATGGAAAAATGACACTCCGGTGGGCAGGCCAACTTTCGCGTCTTTTGTGGCACGACCAACAGTAACTTATGCAACTCTCTGTCAGCCACAAATTCTCTCTGTCTCCATCCAAGTAGCGCTTGAACATCATCCCAAATTAGTTGGCACCGAATTTGAGAAAGACGAAAGAAGTAATAAAAATAAGAAAGAAGTAACCATTTCAACATTTTCCCGGGCGTCCATGCTGCCTTCTACTGTTTACTAACCCTGTTTCTGGTGCCTTTGTGATGTCAAACGTGACACACTAGGAGGAAAAAAAAAGAGAAAGGCATATTTGTCTACTAGCAGAAAGGAGTCTGTTGCTTATTTTTTGCAGGTTTTTCTATGTCTAAAAAACCTGCATGTATGCGCTAATGTTGGTGGAAAAAGGTGTAGGCCTTGCCTTCACTATGCTGTTCTGTCTGCCACTTGCACTTGGTGCGACCTCCTGGGAAGATGAAGGCTTTATTTACGGCACAAAAGAAGTGCGTCAGTAACTGCACAACAAAAAGAGGAAGAGGATAGCACTTTTGTTTTTCCTGGTAGCTATCCACAGTTACCAGGAAAGTGATCCAGTTGTCTTTGCGACAGAGCCGCTAACAGTAATACCACTTGAGAACGCTAGAAATGGAAAGTTAAAAAGTAGTCTGTTTCACTTTGCCAAAGTCAAAAAACATGCCATAACGTAATTTTGCTACAGGTAGTGTGTTAACTTTCTCCTTGTTCATTACAGACAGTATGACTTAAGGGAGAGCAGTAAGCGCTCGGAGGTGCTGATTGACCTGACAGAGTTCTGTGGTCAGCTGGTTGAGGCCAAGTGTTTAGCTGTCAACCCACGGGACAACAACTACCTGGCAGTGGGAGCCAACGGGCCTTTTGTTCGGCTTTATGACATCAGGATGATTAACAACTACAGGTTGGTCGAGTTTCTTATGACATTCGCTGGTAATGATTATTCAAGAAGCCACTGAAATGTGGGACACTCCCCATTTTAGGCTTTGACATACACGTGCTGGGTGTTAACCAAGTTTTTCTTTCTTTCTTTCTTTGTTTTTTTTATGTTTCTCAGGAAATCTATGAGTCAGAGCACATCAGCAGCTGTGCACTCATTCTGTGAAAGGCAGAAGCCCATCCCAGACGGAGCTGGGCAGTATTATGTTGCAGGTGCATATATGGTTGAATTGTCTGGTATCAAATTTATTTAATGGGCTCATTTGTGTTCTAATTATATAGTAACGACACGAGGAAATGTGCAGGTTGAAAGTGAGTATAGGATGAGGTTGGATAACATTACCTTCTGTTTGAATGCTCCAGGGCACCTGCCAGTGAAACTCCCAGACTACAATAATCGCCTGAGGGTCCTGGTGGCCACCTACGTCACCTTCAGCCCTGATGGCACTGAGCTACTAGTTAACATGGGTGGGGAACAGGTAATGATTCTTAGAGCAACTGAGTATCGTTACTAATTTCTGTTTTTTGGTGTTTGAACATTTGCCTTGTGTATTTTTATGGTTCTTCCAGGTGTATCTGTTTGACTTGACATTTAAACAGAGGCCATACACTTTCTTGCTTCCAAAAAAGTGCCAGTCATCAACAGGTAGGTCTGTGCCATATATCTTAACAAAAGATCTCAAATGGGTTATAATAGAGGTAGATAAAGTGCTGCATCTCTAGATGTGCTGATGATTTCTGAAACTTTGGCTTTCCAGGAGATGTACAGAATGGAAAGACAACTAATGGCGTCTCCAATGGAATTCATTTACCAGCCAGCCATATTCGTTTTGCCGGAAACAAGATGCACTCTAGGTTTGTCTTTTCAGCCTGTGACACCCCTTTTCCACCAAATTAACTCTAGATCTTGAACCACTTACCTTCAGGATTCACACAGCCTTGGTGATATCTAGCTAACCAGCATGTATTTTCATCAGATTTGAACAGAGCCATCATAATTAAGGATGCGTCATCGACAAAGGACATTACACAACGCCCAACAGAAGTGAACAATAGCAGCCAGATGGCGGATCACATTCATTACCTGCAAGCTATTGTTCTGTTATTACAGATATTCCTGTATATCTAAAAAAAACAAGCATGGAACAACTATTGATGAGATCACTGCTTGCTTTCAATAATTTCTCACCTGACTTCTCCATAGGTGTTGCCTGATATCAGACAGTATTGTCAAGTCGTTACACTCTGTTTCCATCTTCAGTCTGACATTGCATCAACTCTATCTCATTTCTGTGGGGGAAGAAGATGTGATTTTCTCCAATAGATCAATAGAGAACAACGTATCCGCCTGAATCCAACATCATTTTTAGTCTACACTGTTGCGTGTAGCAGAGCAAAGTAAAAAATAAACTACAAGCTAGATGATATTGAGATGACATGTTGATTTAGAACAACCCTGATAGCAGAGTCTGTCCATCTAAAGCGCTTGACGTTTGCTAATCTTAAGGCCCCTGCAGCACGCATTGGCTGTTTCTATTTTAACCGAGAAACTGCTGTTCCATGTCACAATGCCATACGAATCAGTCCACTCTGGAATTGGCGGACTCCAAAGTCTGGACCCAGAGAAGCATTGTTACCTTCTCCAAGGAAAACCTGCTATTTTTTGGTTCCAGCTGGGAACCAACAATGACGGTTGTGAACCAATTTATTTTTGGTCAGAATGCTCAGAACAGCTCAAAATTGGGTGTGCAAAGCGTAACAGAACCTGTTCCATGTTGGTGGAAAAGGGGTACCAGCGACTGGTTTTAATACTGTCGTTTTTAAAGGTTAGAGCATGCACACACTTAAGTTATGCTTGTTATACTCTCTTTGTTTTAGTTCTACTGAGATCCCTGCTCACCTGGAGAAGATAAAGCAACAAGCTAATGATGCATTTGCGAGGCAGCAGTGGACGCAGGCCATCCAGCTGTACAGTTTAGGCATTCATCAGGCCAGCTGCAACGCCATGTTGTATGGGAACCGGGCAGCAGCATACATGAAGCGCAAGTGGTAGGCCTCACTGTATCACTGCACAGAGATGATCATCTTCCTGAAGGCTTTAACAACAGCTATCAAGTGTTTGTTTACATGTGTGGTTCACAGGGATGGAGATCATTACGATGCCCTCAGGGACTGTTTGAAGGCTCTGTCTCTAAACCCCGGTCATCTGAAGGCACATTTTAGGCTGGCACGGTGTCTGTTTGAGCTGAAGTATGTGTCTGAAGCTCTGGAGTGTCTGGATGATTTCAAAGGAAAGTTTCCAGAGCAGGCGCACAGTAGTGCCTGTGATTCCCTGGATAAAGATATCAAGGCTGCTCTGTTCACCAAGACAGAATCAGGTAGAGAAGAGTGAACTAGTCTTTGGCTCCTTTGTTTAACTAGTGTGTGCACAGTCTTATCCTTAAGTGACCGTACGAGCCACATTGCCACTGCATACTTCTTTCACTTACAAAGGATAATATACGCAGTTGTGAGAGTGAAATGGAAAATTTCATGCGAGCCAAAACAAATATTTTCCAGGCTCAGATACTGGTACCTTAAATAAGCAGCTGTGTTGTATCTGTGTGTTAGTTTTCCTCTTCAAGGGTAACAGACAGCCTTTGTTTATTTGTCAATATGTCTGAAAGAGTCTGTTTGTTTTTATTCCTTCACTAGCAGAGGATAAGAAGTCCAACAGCTCCATTCGATTCCACTCGTTCAGTCGGAAGGAGTCCATCCCTGAAGACGAGTTGGTGCTGAGAGAGCGAAGCTTCGACTACAAGCACAGATACTGTGGTCACTGTAACACTACCACTGATATCAAAGAGGCCAACTTCTTTGGAAGGTCAGTAGATCTTCGTCCAGTTTGTAAAATGGTTGCACAGTTTTGTGATTATGAGTAAATGCAAAGTGTCCTAAGAGCATGGCTTCACTTTCTCCTCCTCACAGTAAAGGCCAGTACATAGTCAGCGGCTCAGACGACGGCTCCTTTTTTATCTGGGAAAAGGAGACAACTAATCTGGTGAGGATCCTGCAGGGGGATGAGTCCATAGTCAACTGCCTGCAGCCCCACCCCAGCTACTGCTTCCTGGCTACTAGTGGTATTGACCCTGTTGTTCGATTATGGAACCCTAGACCAGAGGTAAGCCGCTGAAACTTAAGAGTATTTATATATGCATTTTGTTAGATTTTGACAGAATCTCGGGCACAGTGTGTGTCATGGTTTCATTCCAAAATCATACGGATTCCTTGTCTTTTAAAATTGTACTGATTATCATATTGAGACAGTGCAATATTTGGATTTTTTTTAACTGCGCAACTGTCATTCAAAATGTCTTCTTAGTTCATTTGATGTGCAAAAAAGTAAAATACAAAAATATTTAAACATCCTTAAAGTCCCCCTCCAGACACATTTTAAAGGATGTACTCACACTGATACCAATACTATCATATAGTTAAAAAAAGACTCGGCCAACCGGGCCAGAAGCACATGTACTCCTCTACCTCGCTAACCACTTTCTGCAGCGCTGATAGGGTGCTATGAGCGCCAGGTTGACCCCTGAAAGAGCAGTGTGCGTCAATATGGCTAGCGTTAGCATTCAAGAAAACTTCAGAGAGATTTAGCCAAACATGTTTGACCCTCAGTCAGACCCACACTCGGATAAGGACTCTTTTGTGCAACAAAATTGGCAACTTGCAGACAGATCAGAATGGTAAGCATAGTTAGCATCTTTTATTTATGTTTTTGTTAGCTTATAGGCTAACTGGCAGTGGCTGACACAGCGTTAGTGGTTGTGAAACATACAATACCATCTGCTACGAAGGGGTTTTTTTTTTTTGGTATATAGTGAAACTAGGCTTCAGGGTCCAGTTTACATCCTAAAACTGCACACTTACCATGTTTGCTGTCAAAAATATCACTGTGCTAATAAACTCAGCTCTCTGTTCTGATAAGTTTGCTCTGCGCTGGAGGTTTCAGGTTCTTTGCCGGTGTGTTGAAGTCTGCTCCCCCTGCGATATGTGTTTTCTGTATTAGAAAGCGATTGGTTTTCGTATAAGTGGCATACCTAATCTAGCTTGCTCGTGGTACATTTGAATCTCAGATCATAGGGAAATGCACAGACATCGCTCCCTTCAGGCGAAATGTAAAAACGTCTCCCTACTGACAAAATTTGCACGGAAAATATAAAGTATGTCATATCGTATCGTACAGATGCAGTACTGTATAGTCCAGGTCTGACATTTTAGGGGACATAAACATAAGAAAAATACATTTTTTGGTGGTGAGGGACTTAAATGAGTGCAGCTGATCTGTAAATTCCTCAACATGACCCTTTCTCCTCCCCTCTACAGACAGAGACTGAGAACGGGCGAGTGGTGGAGGACATGGAGAGTGCTGCTCAGGCGAACCAGCGGCGTATGAATGCCGATCCGTTGGAGGTAATGCTGCTCAACATGGGCTATCGCATCACAGGCCTGCGTGGTGTCGGCCCAGATGGCTCAGATGACGAAGACAGCTCAGAGGGACAAGTGCAGTGTCGGCCAAGCTAAACAAACTGCTCACTCTAGAGAATGGCTGTAGGAAGCAAAGCACTCTCCCAGCTCCTGTTTGAATCTTAATTTCCCCCTCAGTCTGACAGAAACATTGAGTGAATGTCATGTCACATCTCTGCACTATGCATCGCCCTCCCCTGTCCAAAGAGAGGACTGGTGGAGACCACTTTGGGGAGAGGAATTCATGGAGGGTGGAGAAGACGCCCATCTCGCCCCCTTTCAAAGCACCAACAACACCTCAGCCTTTCCCTCCACCCAGCGGTGGCAGGGGGACACCTTTGAGCAGAGCACCTTCCACGTCACTCCCCCAGTTTCTCACGAAGAAGGAGGAGTTCAGCACTTATCCCTCCTCAGGTTTATGTTGGAGAGACACACAACACGTAGAAGGAGAAGCCTGCGCACGGGCGACCTATTTTCAGGTCAGTGTGGCCACACAGTGTCCTCCATGGAGGATCGGATCACAGACCAGAATACGGTGCTTTGTTGCATCTCCTGTCCGCTCTGCAGTTGGAGCTAAGAGTCTTAGTGCCCGCTCATCTCAGAAAGGCTACACACCCAAGTCATTAATTGTGAGTTAGACTTGGTCATATTTTCAGTTGGAGTTTTGATCACAGGAAGCCTAGAATTAATCGTCACTCTCCAATATGTGAAAGTCGTATTGTTGCTCCGATGAAATGTATTCATAAGCTTCGTTTAGTTTATAACTGTCAGAAAAAAACAAGTGGTTTCTTCTGCCAAAGGTTGTCATCTAACATTTCAATGGCCAAGGATTAATGTCTATTTTCTTTGTTTCACTGAAACATAAATTTTGGCATACTGTACTCCTTTTAGTTGAGAGGTTTTACTACAAATAGATTGTTGACGAGCTCAACAAGAAATCAACTGAGAAACATTTGTAAAAAAAAAATATATATAACTTTCTAATACAGTTTTTGTTATAAATTAAGTCCCATCGATTGCAATTTTTGGCATGAAATGTCAGTGTGAAACTTCTGTTGGGTATAAGTGGGACACAGATGCTAATTTTTGGTATATGGCAAGTGGGCACTAAATATTTGGCGATAGGGTTCCTGCCTACTAAGCTGCGTGGCTCTAGCACTAGCCCTCTGCTGCAGTCAGGTGTTCAGTCCTGCTTGCATGAGGCTTCTCTGACCATATTTGTGGGCAAAAAAGCCATCCCATCTCTCTTGCTGAGAGAACAGCTCATTGGGGTCTTCTTTGCCCCTGAATAGGGTAAGTATTAAGTTGTGGGTCCTCAACAACATGCAACACTAGGCTTCCATGTGTTTTACTTTGTTCATTAATTTGAGATACTCTGTTTTTCTTTGAGGAATCCTGTAATAACCTTTGTTGCAAACAAAGAAACAAATAAAATTATTGAACACCTTGTCTGCGCTCTCTCTCGTTTGTTCTTTAAAATGTTAATAATGATGATGAATTGCTCGTCCTCAAAGTGTAACACTTGCACAACAGATACAGCGGTACTGACACAGTACTAACTAGGCTGGGAAGATATACTGTAGGTGAGGCCATGGTATGAACTCTCTGCTCATTCATCAGTGTCTGCTCTACTCCCTGCTTTTGCTGACTATTGGGCAACACTTGTGAGGACAGTAAATCACAAGCATGAGTAGTTAGGGGAGCATTTCATGCCCCATATACTGTACAGTAATGAGGTGACCCAGCTTTGGGAGTAGTGGAGGTTACAGCGATAAAGCCTACGGCTGAATGAGTCTGTGAGTTAGGTGCCAAATAGGGCTAAAATGACACAGAGGCTCTAAGGCTAAAACCTGTCTATTTGTAGATGTTTGATAAATGTCTGGCAAAATAATGTTTCATTTAAACAACAGAGCACATTAAACAGTACAAAGAAGACATTTACTCTATAAAACAAGACAAGCTACATTCATTGGAGATATAGCTGATTGCCTCTTGTCCTTGGAGCTAATCAGAAGCGTCTTTATGAATAATAATCAGGGTGTCTACAGCTATCAGACGCTTTAATACTTTTTCCAACATAATTTTTAACAAAATTGTTGGACAAATCATCTTTTTCTTATCCGAGCATTGCGGGTAAGTATAAAGGTATATATGTGGTCCTGTGCAGAGGCATGTTTTATGTAGCAATATGGTTATTAGAGTGAGACATGTTAATCTACATTTTGCCAACAGGTATGTATAAAGTAAAAAGACAGTATTAGATTCAGTGGAAGGTTTAGAGATTTGTAACATATGAAATGGAGACTTTCATGTAGAAGAGCTTGACTTATTTTGACAAAAGCAAATTAAATGATTGATAAATGAAATTAGATAAAATGTGGCGATTAAGGCTGCACAAGTTTAAATTTGAGACTACATAATGACTTTTAAGGCCTAATATTTATAAAATTAAATGTAAGACTTTAAAAGGACCCACAGAAACCTTGAATAATACAACAAATAATAATAAAAAAGATTAAATATAAATGCAACTGAGACAAGAAAATAAAAACATATTGTTATGCCAAAAACTTTGACGACTGGAAGCACGCAGTTCTCATTTAACCTGATTAAACTACGGTAAACAAACGCCGCAGTTCAAGCACAAATGAACAGTGTTGCGTTCACTGACCGACAGTCAATGCGACGACGCGTTTCCGCTTCCCCGCCGCCTGGCGTCGGCCGTGCGTCATCTCATGTCACTCCAGGCAGTGATGGCGGAGGTGGACGAAGCCGACATAATGATGAACTACCACGGTGATTTCATTAAAAGCGACAGGGAAAGCACCCGCTACCCGTTCTGCGTTGTCTGGACACCTATTCCTATTTTATCGTAAGAAGCTAACACGTTGTGTTTCTTGCTAACGTTAGCTTAGCATATAATGTTACAGCAGGCTGTTATGTTGCTAACGTCAGATGAAATGAAGCAGCAACGTTAGCCGTTGGTTAAATCTCATGTCATCTGTTTCCTTTTAGCAAATGACTGCATTAAATGTACTCTACTGTTTTTATTCTGTTACACAATTAGTGTATCGTAATGTTGTGTGCTGGCTGCATCTTGCAGGTGGGTGCTTCCCTTCATTGGTCACATGGGTATATGCACCTCTTCTGGAGTCATACGAGATTTTGCAGGATCATACTTTGTCTCAGTGAGTATTGCTTTTAAAAAATCAAACTATATGTGTTTATCAGATATAATATTGTCATGTCATGTACCTGTTCACGTCAGTGTAATGACCCAGCAGAGTGCAGTGAGACAGGAATGAATGTGAGATGTCATGCTGACGTGCAGAGTGCAGCTGTTGAATTGTTGATGAATGGGTGTTACAAACACAGCTGAATCCCATAATAACTTAAAGTATATACACTTGTGTGATTCATTCAATGTTTTTAAATGTGACTTTTTCTCCAGGAGGACAACATGGGCTTTGGCAGACCAACAAAGTGAGTTTACTAATCAAAATATTGTGTATTGCTAGTGTAACAGTATTTCAACAAATAGGTCAAATGATTGTTCACTAATATTGCAGGTACTGGAAGCTTGATGTGGACAAAGTGTGTGGCAACGGTGCTGCTACATGGGACAAAGCAGTGCATGATGCGTCTGAGGAATACAAATGTAGGCCGGTAAGATGATATTTAGGATTTTTAATACACATATCTCCACATTATTGTCATTATTCATATATTAATAACTGTTTTTTCTGTTTTTATTGAAGCATAATCTGTGCTTGGATAACTGCCACTCCCACGTTGCCATGGCCCTCAACCTTATGCACTACGACAACAGCACGTCTTGGAACATGGTGAACCTCTGTGTGCTGTCTTTTATTCGTGGGAAACATGTGAGGTAAGTATTTTAGCCCCATTCTGTCATTTGTTTTACACTTATAAACAGTAAAAGTCTTGTTCTTAGGTTCTCAGTACACGTTACTTTAGATTGTTTCTTTAATCAGTGTATCGGCTTAACCATGACTGTAGTATTTTCTTTATCATAAGTTAAATGGGTATCCAACGTTATTTAATATAGATTAAACAATAATCACTTTGCTGTAATTTTACAGATTTAGCTCCTATAACATTGTAATTACACTACAGTGATTTGGTGGACAGAAGCAGCCTAGAATTGAATCACCAACCCTGATGCTATAACCCTCTCTACCATCTGAGTTACAGCTGAAACATGTCTATATTTAACAATCTCTTTTATCTTTCTCTTTGGTTTTGTGGTGCTGTTTGTGACACCACATGGCTTTGGTTTGTCAAATAAAGTCAATTTTTTTATTTAAACTGCCCAAAATTACACAACACAAATTTGC
>JAPZEB010000025.1:19667418-19701856 GCA_029783705.1 Chaetodon striatus | reverse complement strand
AGGTTAAAAATGTAGTAACGTGAAAGACGTCACATTTTGTAATTTTCATCTCTTCAGTTAGCCTCGACAGTCTCATACTACCCTTCGTTCCTTTTTGCCTAAATCAAAAGTAGACTTAAAAAATGAGCCAGGATGCTGTGTCTTTGAATAGTCATTTGAGTCTCATGGTTTCCTTTCTCCTTTTAACATTTTAACTTTAAATGTTATCAAGGATGCAGAATTGATTACTATCAGTGTTCTGCTCCATGAGTTTATTTCTATAACTTAAAACTAATTTAAAAAAATAATTTTTTTTAAAATTTTTTCCCTTTTGTACATAGGGTTTTTTGTTGGTTTGTTTTCCCTGTGTCAGAGAGCTGTGGTTGGATCTTACACAGTAGGCGCTAAACTGCTGTTAATCTATTTATGTACATCACTGTCGAAATATAAGTTCGTAGATATCAAGGAAATTTCGAATAAAATATGCAGCAATTTCATGGTAAAGACATAAAAACAACAATCAGGGGTTTAGTAGTCTCATACGTTAGCTTGCTAATGTCTGTTTTAGTGTTAGCATTAAATATACACTAAATACACATTATACATTTGTTTTTTTCCTGTTATTTGTATATTTAAAGGAAATATGAGCAGTTTGGAAATGATAGCCAACAATCATAGTCTTAATTGTACAAAAATTCACCTTGATTTGATCTTATTTTATTTCCTTCTAGGTCACATGGCTATACAAACTCTAAACTAAGTAAATTAATAAACAAAAATGAAAACTCCCTGAATTTTCATTTTGTACAGTGTGGTGGAAATGACAATAACCCCAAGGGACAGTTTTTTTTAAGCAGTAAAAACACCAATATTTCATACAACACATGATACATTTAATTAAAACATTTGTGTAATTTGTATTGAAGTTAATGTTAGATTAATATGAAATTCAGCATTTGGTTAAATGTCCAAAATCTGGCTCAGGGACAAAGGAAAAAAGAAAAAAGGCACTTTTTATATATTAAAAAGAATTATGACTGATCTATCATTTAATTTGTGTATGTTCCTCTTGGTGTCAACTAACTGTGAGAAAAATAAAAAATAAGAAAAGGTGTTTTTTTCCCTGTCTTATTTCTGGCAGGGACACAAAAATTACGATAGTAGAAGAATTGCTCAAAAAATAGTGTAGTAGCTTTTTCTAACGTCTTTTGGAAGCGGAACTGACGTCATTTCTGAAAGCCGTTGCGATGACGTTTCTCGTATAGGGGAAAAACAATCATGGCGGACTCCGAAGCCCCAGCTCCTGTGTATTTGGCAGTTAGCAACATTCCCGTTGCTTTTCGCTCCGCGGACCTGAGAAATTATTTCAGTCAGTTCATAGAGAGCGGTGGTTTTCAGTGTTTTCACTACCGACATCGACCGGAAGTTCTCAGGGAGTCCGAGGGGTCCGAAAACACCGTGTGTGGTGAAAGTGAAGAGGGCAGCTCAAAATGTCAGGAGACCCACCAAGTAACAGAAGACAGCTCCGCGAAGAAGCAGACGGTGAAGTCGTGTTGTTGTATCGTCTCAGTTCATGCTAAAGATGCTGACAGATTCATCAGGATGTATGCGGGGAACCACTGGATTGACTCAAAGGGCAGCTGGCTGTCCAGACGCTGTGTTATTAAAAGGATCAAGGTTTCTCATGACAAAGGTTAGTGAACATTTCTCCTCTCAAAATGTGTTTTGTAGTCAGTCTATCGGGGCAAGGGGGACAAAGAGATCACTACCCCTTTTGTCAGGACTTAATACATTTCTGTTGTGTCATATTAAAGGGCCACTCCACAGATTTTGCAAGCTATGGCTCAGTCTTGTATAACAGTCTTATAACAGTCTATTTGCTGTGGCTCTGCATGAAGCTTTGGGGACTGCAAATCTGTAACATAAAGCTTGCTGTACACAGGAGGCGCAGACTTGGTTTCATTGTGGGATCCAGTGTTTTGGGAACTTGACATTATCGAATCAACAGTCTGAACAACTTGACCTCTGTTGCTTTGATTTTAACTATTCGTTTTAAATCTCTGATTCTTGTGAGTCCTTCAACAATATTGAATATGCTTAATGCAAGTTATGAGAGTTCATATTGATACCTTAAAACTCTCTCGTTAGGCTAGTCATTTCCATGGTCTGAATAGTGTGTAATAATATGAACAAAAAAGTGTCTATTAATATTTGTGAAATCATGCCAACTAATTGATATTTTCCTTGAAAAGAAACAATCAGTGAACTTACTGATTCATAGAGTAATTGTTAAGATATAACTTCTTTTAAACAGAAACCTCTCAGTTCGATAAAGAGTGTAGGAATGATATCATGGCTTCTGTGTGTAGTTGTGACTGCTTATAACTGGTAATTAATTGTCTTTTACTGTTATTTAAATGTGATGTGAAGTGTATTGCTGTTTGTACATCTAACAGTTTTTTGTTGTTATCATTATTCTTCAGATGATGGGTCATTCCCTTATAAATCGAAGCACGAGCAGCGGTACCGGGTGTCCTTAACGGAGCGTTTCACAGAGGCTGACCTCAAAAGTTTACCAGAACTGAATCCACCCGCTCTGATGCAAAATGGAAACGTGGGCACGCCGGTGAAAGTGTTCCTACAGCTTATCCAATCCTGTCGATTGCCTCCGCGCCTCATCCGGAAGTTGGGCCTCACTTTTCCCAAGACCAGCTCAAACCGTCGTTACGGCAACGTACCTTTCCAGTATCAGGACACTTTGACGCTTCCAGCCACAGAGGAAACGGTATTAACAGCTGCTGGACATGAAATAACGGGACCAGGCACTTTGGCTGCTCCACCCTCAGGACAGAGGCAGCGAACTGACCGCACAGAAACAACAGAGACTGATGAGCCGCAGGAAGAAGAGGAGGAAGATGCAAAGTCAAATGCAGATGATGTGGGTTTAAATCCTTTTATATTTATTAGTGTGTTAGATATAATGCACTGTTAAAAATAGCAGCTAGCTGAATTGTCATCATCATTCCTTCACTGTTGTTTGACAATTATTCATATGGTTGTTTGTAGGATGATGACTGCTGTGAGGAGTGGGAGCGCCATGAGGCTTTGCATGAGGATGTGACGAGCCAGGAGCGAAGCAAAGAGAGGCTGTTTGAAGAGGAGATTGAGTTGAAGTGGGAGAAGGGCGGCTCAGGCCTGGTGTTCTACACGGACGCCCAGTACTGGCAGGAGGAAGAAGGAGGTAAGCAACAAAAACATGAATCATACAATTCTCCACACTTTAGCAGTAAACTTCTTGAGGTATATGTTTAAAACTGATTTGATAAATATTGATTATATTTATTTCTCCTGTCCTTTTTTTTTAGATTTTGATGAGCAAACAGCAGACGACTGGGACGTTGACATGAGTGTTTACTATGATAAAGGTATGTCAGGTTTGTTTTACATCTGTGATCATTGTGATAGATGAAGGGGACCAAATTATCTCTGCAGAATCAGCTTTTCTATAACCCAGCTCTTGTTCTCACAGATGGAGGTGACATGGATGCCCGTGACTATGTCCGAATGCGGTATGAAAAAAGGCTGAGGGACGGTCTTGAAGATAGATCTGGACACAGTCAGTCTATTGGCAGCTTTGAGAGGTTCACTAAGGTAAGGAGGTGGCCTTTAATTTGATTTCTGTCTTTTCTACCCAAGCCTATATAAGCAATTTCCTAATTTTCTTTTCTTTATAGGGCTTTGGCCGTCGTGTGATGGAGAAGCAGGGCTGGAAGGATGGTGAAGGGTTGGGACACAGTCAGATTGGGATTCCTGACGCTCTTGAGAATGAGGGCCAACATCCCAATTGCAAAAGAGGCTTTGGGTACGTATGACCTAAAAACAAATTCAACAAATTAAATGCTTGTATTTTTTGTATACCAGTGACAAATCATTGTTTTAGCACTCTCCTGATTTGATTGTATTGTTTTTTTTCTGCAGGTATCATGGAGAGAAATTGCTCTTGCATCCTGTAAAAAAGGCCAAAACAGATTTTCATATAACCACAGTGTATGACAAACCCAAAGACATAGATGGAGGCGACACCTTGCTGAGACGACAACCCAACACGAGTATAAAGTACAGAGGCTGGCAGCCAGGTGGCAGCATTGGACCAAGAAGATGACGTTAATTTAAATATTATTTTTCTGTAGTATTTTTTAAGAACAAATTTGTCAGTATTATTAAAACATTTTCAAACCTTTTATTCCACTTGTGCTCATTTTTGTCTTTTTGTACAATCATGTAATATCTCAAATTGCTGACTCACTATAACATAAAACGTCTTCCTGTGTCATATTTGTATGTAATTTTATTAAAACATATAATGATGTTAAGAGCTAGGTTTAAATATTAGCTAAAATACTGTTACAGCGGCTTGTGTGGTGCCCTTTTGTCTAATGAAAAACACTGCTTTTATTTTGACATCTCGGTACGTAACCAGGAAGTACTTCAGACTAGCTTAGCCATTTGGCTAGCAATAGTTGTACGCATGCAAACACAACGGCGGCAGACGGTATTTATCTACCAATACTTATTTCAGTTACACATACATATGTCCATAATGTAACGGAAAATGTAGCTAATGCTAGTTAGACTTGTCTATGGTGATATACAAACTTTAAATACGCTATAACCAGGAAGTTTTGTTTATTAACGTACATGACTGTAGTGACGTTCAACTGTGTAGTTTCTTAAAGCTTTGACCAAGGAAGTTATGAAGAACAAATTCTAAAAGTCTAGCCTCCTGAGGGACGGGGATGTATTTTATTCAGGTTTGTCTCTTGTAGAGATAATGTTGGAAAGCCTGAACTTGACTCTAGCCTCCTACGTGCTCATATCTGACACTGACTGATGTGACCCTATCAGGTGACAACATCCTGGATGCTGATACCCTGCAGAGGACATCACATGTGCCCCCCCACACATCCTGCTCCCATCTAATGTGACCCTCTCCAGCTCTCCAGTCCAGTCCAGTGGCACTGAAACCATGTCCAGTCAGACAGGAGTAACACCCTCCCTGCGCTTCGGACAGGTGGTCATTGGACCCCCAGGTTCAGGGAAAACCACCTACTGCCAGGGAATGCAGGAGTTCCTCACTAACCTGGGACGCAAGGTGGTTGTGGTGAACATGGACCCTGCCAATGAGGGGCTACCTTATACCTGTGCAGTAGATATCTCAGAGCTGGTCACCCTGGACGATGTCATGGAGGGTTTGAAGCTTGGCCCCAACGGTGGGCTGCTCTACTGTATGGAGTATGTTGAGGCAAATCTAGACTGGTTAGAGAGCAAGCTGAAACAACACAGTGACTGTTACTTCTTGTTTGACTGTCCTGGACAGGTGGAGCTCTATACCCACCAGAGTTCAGTGAAGAATATATTCTCACAGCTGACCAAGTGGAATTTTAGGGTGAGCTTCTTGAACATACTGGGACGGGAATGATTTTCCCTGGGCCCTAAACTGAAGCTTTAGTTATTCACACATAGGGTATGTACAGTATTAGCATAATGCCGATAATAAGTGTTATGACTGTTGTTCTCCCACATTTTATCGCTTCTTTAAGCTCACAGCAGTGCACCTGGTGGACTCTCACTACTGTGCTGACCCAGCCAAGTTCATCTCTGTGCTGTGTACTTCGCTGTCCACCATGCTGCACGTGGAGCTTCCACACGTAAACATCCTCTCCAAGATGGACCTAATTGAACAGTATGGCAAACTGGGTAAGTTAAGTGCTGTCAGCTCTAACAAAATGAATGTTAACACTCAGAAAATATTACAAATGAGGGCAGATGCTTCTTATTTACATTTCTCAGGAAATCACAAGTAATTGTAGAACTTATTAAGAAACTGAGTCATGTGTGAATTTAATCATAATTTCATTTACAACTGTAACATTTTTCCTGTCTTTATTCTTGTACAGCCTTCAACCTGGACTTCTACACAGAGGTCATGGACCTGACCTATCTTCTCGATCACCTGGCTGCGGACCCCTTCTTTAAAAAATTCCGTCATCTAAATGAGAAGTTGGCAGAGGTCATACAAGATTACAGCCTCGTCTCCTTTGTGCCTCTCAATGTACAGGTATCACTGTTTGCTGTTTTTAAATCATGTCTCGTTATGCCTTTCAAAGAATGACAGTCAGGCTGAATATAGCTTAAACTGCTAGTGGAACATTCTAGCCAACGGGACCTAACCTTGCTATAATTCCACTGACATATGCTTTAGTAAATTAAAAGTAAGACCACTCAGGGTTTCCCGATTCAAAGAGGGCTTAGGTGACTTAAGCTAATATAGAGGCCAAATGTACATGGCTGTCATCAGCATTCTGTATTTACATTAATTGAATTATTAAATGTAATTCATAGGTTATATGGTGCACCAGCTTGTTGTTATTTAAAGGAATAGAACATATTTTCTCTGACAGCTCTGGCTGCATACATGCTCCGTGGCCATGTTATGAAACTGACAAAGAGAAATGTCTCCATCAGTGTGACTGTCGATCCATCCGACTAAGCAATGGGTGTCATTGGTTTATTGCTGTAGGAATGTTAACACAGAGCTCCTGCATGTTGCACTTTTACACACAAAGCTTATTTAAAATATCAAACAAACCAAAACAAAGGTTATTACTCAAAGAGTACCGAATGTCAAGCCTGCTTTGAGGTAAATCTGAAACGAGCAGACATAGGGCTCTTCTCTTTGCTCTATATTGTGCCTCCTTGTCTCCTCGTCCTCCTGCCTGTGACCCGGAAATTGATCTGAGTGCGCCATCTTTATGGATGTAAAAATTCTTAAAATGCGTCTGGAGGAGAGAGGAGGCTTGCCAGAGGAGCAATGAGCAAGGATGCACTTGTGCAAGAGTTTGCACAAGTCTTATCAGCACCAAACCCATGACATATAAAAGAAGTGTGATACATGGCTGATGATGCAGCTGTGTACCACATCATACTTAACTGGCGTCGCTTAAAATGACAGTCCCAAAGCACCAGTATCAGATTTTCCTGCTGCCTTTACTCCCCTCTCCTTGTGTGTCTTCCTTGCCTCCTCTGCTCACATCTTGGGTGAGAGGGACTAAGACGCGAGGAAAGGAATCGAGGAAATGAGGAGAGTGGCTAATGTAGTCTCACCAGCCGTAACAAACACGGCATATACGTATACAAAAATCAAGCCTTGAGGGCTCAGTTCCTGTGTGTTTCACAGAAATCGATGGAAAGAGTAATACATTTTATTAAGACTCATTTCATATTTTGACTGAAAGGAAATTCGGCACCAAATATTAATTCATTTTTTGTCTCATGTCATATTTATTTTCTGCTTAATGATGCGAGGCCACTGAGGGACATTGTGTGGACAGTGTAATAAGAATTCCTTCATTATATTTTTATAAATGGGTCGTGGAGGAGTTAAGTACCTGAGCAGAACTGGCCCGAACATGTTAAACTCGTACATTAATTCGCCAATGCCAAAATGGCTCTACTCCAAGAAATTCCTTAAAATCACTCATGACATATTTCATCTTCTCAGCAGGTAAATCATAAATCATTTTTAGCATTTGAAATTGAGCACTGGATCAATTTCCTGCAGATGGATTGGACTGTTAAAAGGGAGTGGGCTGTCTGCACACTGTATTCGTTCCCTGGCATTATTTCTTTATGGAGACTGATATGATCCTGTGTGTGCACCCAGAGACGGGAGTCTAGACCACTCTGCCATTACTGCATATGGGGCTGGTAATTTATACAAATGGCAGGTTGGCACTATTGTTTCCATTATTGTGAAAACTCAGCCTTGATGCATTTGTGTGTTTTCTAACTCCTTGAAGTTAAAACAGCCAGTTGTTACCGTGGTTACCAGTGGTACTTAAACACAGCAAATTTAAAAGAGCAAAATCACGACACTTTTGACCTTGAGAAGGACAAGAAGTACAACTCTCAGCATCTCAGGAAGTTTGGGATTTTATTGCTTTGTATACATGTGTGGCTTATCCCAAAATACTCAACCATGGTAAAAACACTATCCAAGGCCAAACACGCTCTGCTGCCATATCTCCAAGAGACTTTCGTACTCTTTAACGGGAGAAGTCTGCCTGTATGCCGCTCATGCAGTATATCTGCCAGGTAGAAAAAACAATATGAAAACAGAGTGAGGATATATGAAACAAGTTAAATGTAACACTGACTTGTGATATGATTAGAGGAACGTTAAAACACAGAAATACATTTACAGCACATTATTAGGGTTTCAGTGATCTCTCTCAGCAAATCTTTAAAGGATAACTGTGGTATTTTTCAACGTGGATCCTATTTTCTCAGGTTTAGTGTCTAAGCAACTAATACGAACAACAATTTCTGAAACTGGTCCAGTATTGAGTGAGAGAGCTGCAGCCGGCAGCTGTGAGAGAGGCGGCCAGGGAACCACTTGGGGCATTTATGCATCCACATTTTACATCCACTGACGGTGCTTGTTTTTGCCACTGATAGGCTCATATTGTTATTACAAGTGTCTGACAGCATAATAGAAAGGATCACTACAGAAAGAGACCTTTTGTTAAAGAGTAAGATCCTTTTTGCTAAACAAGAAACTGCCCTGAAATCGTTATCACCACACCCATCAGACTCCATCTAAATAAACAGTAATTTTAGCATGTATAGAGGCAGCATATCCTCACATCTAACTGGGTGAATTAAGGGTTTAGGGACTTGGTGATTGTTGGAACAGCTTTAATATGAATCAAATTTGTTTATAGGAGCTTTATTTTGTTTTAGTTTGCTTTGAATAAAGAGTGTTTAACAATGATTAAATGACTGTTTATTTAAATGTAGTCTGGTGGGTGTGGTGATAGCCATTTTGGAGCTGTTTCTAAATAAACAAAAATGGTGTTTTTCTATAGTGATCCTTTCCATAATATTATCAGATGATTAGAATAATAATCTGAGCCTGTCAGTGGCAAAGACGAGCACTTTGAGTGGGCGTACGGTGATGGTGCACAAATGCCCTGAGTGGTTACGTTGCTACCTCTTTCACAGCTACTGACTGCAGCCCTCTCACTTAATACTGGGCCAGTTTAAAA
This sequence comes from Chaetodon striatus, assembly GCA_029783705.1. Taxonomy (NCBI): domain Eukaryota; kingdom Metazoa; phylum Chordata; class Actinopteri; order Chaetodontiformes; family Chaetodontidae; genus Chaetodon; species Chaetodon striatus. The sequence continues at coordinate 19,692,770 of JAPZEB010000025.1, read as the reverse complement.
AATTGGGTCTCCATTAGTCGCTTGGCCACAGAAACATGGGAAAATAGGTTACTCTAGGTTATCCTTTAACCATTGGTAAGTTGCAGTGTATTTCAACAGGAAAACCCCCCTGGTCTTAAATGCTTTTCTTTTCTGTCGACAGGACAGAGAGAGCATGATTCAGGTCTTACGAGCAGTGGACAAAGCCAATGGCTACTGCTTTGGAGACCTGGAGGAGAGGAATCTGCAGGCCATGATGTCAGCTGCTGTGGGGGCAGACTTCCAGTTTGACTCGTATCCTTTCCTAATCACTATGGTGACTCACTGTGACTCATCTGGTTGGAAATGGAACCTTAAGATATACGGGAGGTGGCTGAAAGACTGAATACTCTGCTAAAAACTAACCCGAATCTTACAGTATACATTTAAAAAATGTGTTATGTTGTTATGTTTTCCTTAACAGTATTCCAGTACTCTCGGAGTGCAAGAGCGGTATCTTGGAACGAGTGGAAAGACTGTGGAGGAAGAAATGATGGATCTGTAAATTGAGAATCCCAAATAAAAGGACAAAACTGGTTGCCTTTTTAGCATCAGTATACCAGGGGAGTCTTGGCAACATCCATCTCACTTGGCCTGAATTCTGAGCCTCTCTACAAAAGCGGTGGAGAGATAGGAACTAAATTTGGGTGCTGTAGATGCTTCAAGGTTGCACCACACCTCATAAAAATCACAATGAGGACGACTGAAGGGAGTGGATGCAGAGCTTCTCTTCGGCCATCAATAAGAGTGGCGTGATTTATTGTGTTTTTTCACAAGGAAATCTTCAATAAATGCCATTACAATTTCTTAAAATATCTGAAAGACCCTTGTTTTTGTTCTATTAGATGTTTACGGTCCCCATATTTTTGTGAAAACTCACCATGGGTAAGTTATATCCATGCTGAAACAATAAAGTGACTGTAATAATATAAACATTGTTCTGGGTCTTCTTTATGAGAGTGAATTAACTGAAAATAAAAAATTCATGCAGATCCTCCTTGCGGCTTATTTTAGATTATCGGTGCATAAATGTGATCACTAAAGAGTGCTATTTTTTTTGGTTTTGTTTGAGAATCGGAGAAGTATGGCAAAAATTATACAGAGGAGTTTCCTCATGCGTACCCTCCTGCCATGTCCGTATATTACTTAGGAGTACGTCTGACAGTAAGATACAGAGAACAGACAGCGTATTTCCCTTGATATGCAGCGGAATATAATGGAACTTGACGCTCGGCAGTGCCTCAGAGATGCAAGTGCAATTTAAATGTGTGTGTGTGCAGTAGATGGGTAAATATTAACATGAAATGTACATATTTTATGTTTAAGGAACAAATTGTAATATTCCTATCTGCAGGTGATGAATCAGCCAATTTGATTTCAAAGTTTTAAGACGTACTTGGGTGCCTGAGTAAATGTAACACCACATATTGTAATGTTATGTGTATTTTACAGCTGTGTTTCTTTATTATAAGAGAATGACACATCTGCAGAGCTTCCTGTTCAGTGCAAATGGGTGTTGTGCAACATGCTGGGTAGATTCTAATACATCCCAATAAGTCATGGGATTCTTAGTAATAGCATCTCTGCATAGTGTCTATGAAGCAGTTTTTAACAAAGACGAGGTGAATCAAAAACATCATCAGAAGCAGTAATGACTTTGGCCAAGAGCGAGTCCTTGTGTGTCGGGCCCATCTTTTGTCCAGCAGATGGCACATGAGCTTGCAAATCCTCCTCCCAGATCCCCCAAAGTCTGCTCCGACTTTTCCCAGCAGCCAGAGCAGAAAAATTAAGTCAGGCGGGGAGAGGAAGCTACATTAAATCTGTTTCTGCACAACTGGCCCTGTGTCTGGTCTCTGGGATGGAAGACCCTCTGTCTTTTTAAAAGCAACTAAAAACTCTTGTTTTTAACTTGGAGGAGATGCTTCATCCACTGCTGCTGTTGTGCTCTCCCTTTTACTGTGAAACCCTGATTTATAAACCCAACATCCGCAGTGCAAATGTGCCTTTCAACATTAAAAACTCAAAGTCTAGACGCCCCTCATACACGCATATTAAACACGAGGCTTCGTGTGAGCGCTCCTTCTTCTCATGCGTCGCTGTAGTCAGTCTAAAATAAAGCGTGATCCACTTTGCGAGCTCGCACTGATGTGGGAAATCACATTAACCCTGTGTGGTATGATGTGGCTGTGAAATTATATGTGCCTGCAAAGCTGTGCTCTCCGTGCATTAGGGGGGTGTGTCAGGCAGAATGTTAAATTGTGTTCCGATGTTTGTACATGTGATCAAGTATGCCTTCTCACTGCTACTTCCTGCCTTTTTTTCCCCTACAAGCCCCCTAGAGGTAGATGTGTGTGCGTGTGTACGTGCGCACGTGTGTGTGTAGGAGAGAGCGAGAGAGACAGTTTGTGTGTGTATGTGTGTGTGTGTGTGTCGAGAGTGAGAAAAGAAACCTCGTCCCACTTACACCCCCAAATCTGAATTTGACTCAGTACCCAATCCAACCACTAAACGCCTCATACACCATAACATTCATTTGCATTTCATTCTTTCAAATATAAACTCACTCAGCCCCAACACACACACACACACACACACACACACACATTTCTCATTACCACCCCTGCTTCAATGCAGTGCACACACCCTGCGCGTTTTGTGGATGCCAAAAATGTCTGCTCCATTTGACTGAGGAGAGGAGGGGGACAAATGCTCCATTTTCTAATTGTTGGGAGACTTTGAAACTGTTCATGCATCCTCTGTCTGGTAGATAAGGCCCAGGTTTTTTTTTTTCTTCTTCTGTACGGCGCAGTTCAATGTTAGTAGGGTGAGAGAGAGCTGGAGCCTGCGCACCCATCCCCCCACACTCAGCAGAGGAGTGTTTCTGCTGGAGTGAGAGACAGACAGAGAGGAGAGGAGAGGGGGTGGTAGAGGAGAGCAGAGCAGGCAGGCAGGCAGGCAGGCAGGGGAGGGAATAAGAGGGAATGTGCATTGGTAGTCTCGTTTGCTGCAAGGCTTCCTCCTTCTACTCTGGAAAAACCTGTGTGTGTTGCCTTTGCTTGCCTAAATACCAGTCAGAAACACTAGTGGGGATTAACTACAGTGTAGAAAGGCAGATCACTGAGCTAGATATATATATATATAATTTCAAGTATGACTTAAAAGTGTGTGTGTTTGCAAGCCAGGGTAAATTAACTGGTTTCATTTAATACCTTGCAGTGTGTGCAGCTCTCATCTTCACGCTTGCATCTGTGGCATCCACATCATGCACTTGAAAAATCATATATTTCATGAATTAATTAGTTCCCCCCTGCACTGATCACTCATGAAATTTACCATGCATGTTAATATATTTTTTTTCATGCACAGCCTCTTGAGCGGTTGGTTTAAATCACACAGTTTTTTATATGTTGGTAACACAACATTGGTGAGTTGTGTGAACATTAGTCTCTCTTCATGTGGAGAAAATATTCCACCTATGGGGGGGAAAAGACAATGTGGTTGTAAGAGGGAAAAAAAAAAAAAGTCCAGTCCGCAGTGGAGCGGATCCAGTCCATGTTTTGCAGCCATCTGTGCGGCTCAGTAAAATGGCTGTATCTAGCGGAGCCTCGTGTTGGTTGGGTTTGCTCCCTGCCTCTACCCGGGCTCAGTAACACAACTCCCACAACAATTTCTGTCGCTTTTTTACGCATTGTATGGAGCCTCCATCATATTTCTAACCCATTTACGGAACCGGAACCGGGATGGCAGCCGGATTCGGTCCGGTGTGAGGGGTGGGAATGAATCGGCACAAGGATAAATGGTTATAAACAATTATTTATATTCAATGCTAGCTTTTGATTGTGACTGACTCGCCGAGAGAGTGAGAGAGAGGTGGGGTGGGGGGGTATATCATGGCCGCTCAGGTCGCCAGCGCCGCCACTCTTAACACTAGCCCGCCTTCCGAACTCAAAAAGCCGGATCGAGACCCCAAGGAGGAGTCGGTACCGGGGGAGAAGCAGTCAGACAAAAAGCAGCCGGGCTTGGACAGCGGATCGCCGGGCCGGGGGGATCTGCAGGACGGGGCCGACGGTGGAAATGCAGGGGGAGGAGGGGAACCTGAGATGAAGAACGGGAATGGGAACCCGCCCAGGGCTAACAATAATAACCAGAATGACTCTGTCGGACCGGAGGGAAATAACCATCCCGGCATGGTGCATCACCACGGCACCGCGTTTCCTCCACCTTCGTACGGATACAGTCAGCACTACGGTCGGGCCCCTTTTCATCAACATGGCGGACAACAAAGCCCTGGCATGGCAGCTGCTGCGGGTCCGGTCGTGCAGTCGAGCAACATGATGGACCCGTATCAACCCAATTCACACGAGCATGGCTTTTCAAACCACCAGTTTAACAATTACAACCCATTCCCGAACAGGACTCCCTATCCCGGCCAAGCATACGCCATGAACTCCCCTCGCAGTACCCAGGCGCCGACAGCTGGGGGGCAGCCAGCTAACGTTAAGCAGCAGCCACCAGCGGGAGGACCCACGGCGATGGCTGGATCTTACAGTAACCAGAGATATAACATTGGAAACCCTCAACCTACATCCACACCGACACTCAACAAGCTCCTAACCTCCCCCAGCTCAACGCGGGGATATCCAAACTACCCGTCTAATGACTACAGTAGCCAAGAAGGAGCTAGTAAGGGACCAGCAGACATGGGCAGTAGCGGTCTGTATGGAGGGAGCAATCCGGGTTGGCAACAAAGAAGCCATCACCCGTCGCCTATGAGCCCGGGAAGTGCCGGGCAGCCGCTAGTTAGAAACCAGGTAAAGTCACATTATTACAGGAACATGATGTGGGCTTTAGCACGTCTCCTTCCCTCCTCCTAGCTAGTTCACAACGTAGCAGGCCAGCCATTGTCTGCTACTAGTTCGCAAAGACTCTAAAATGGCTGCCTCTCGTGTGTGTTTTTTTCCTTTACACCAGACCGTTAAATAATTGTTGTTTCCAATATATCGACGACGGTATGTAGCAGTAAAGGAGTGCCGCTTGAGGCAGATATAAGTTGTTGAAACGATGTAAGGACGTTCAGGGAGCCAAGAAGGCCCGACTTTGAAAAGGGACGAAAATACTCACCGAAGAGCAACGGCTCATTTTTTCTCTGATAGCTTCTCTAGGCGTATTATACTCTGAATATATCCTGTTATTCATGTGTTTGTATTACACGGGTATGTAAAGGGTAACGTGTTCACACACTCATTAGTTTGTTGCTTATTCAGTCACGTTTAAATTGTTTTCGTGCCCGATAAGCTGTAATTTTGTGGCTACGACGGAAGGAATGTGTTGCATGCCGAATCAGCCTCTCACGGTTAGTTAAATGGCTCGTGTATGTTCACTTTAAATCACTTAAATGCCCTGTAAGATGTCAGGGAAGGGTGTAAATCATCGCATTTTGATCTTAAATGCATTAAAAGAGTTTCCATGTGCTGTAAAGCTGCTAGGCTTCCCATGCATGTTGCCTGTAAACAGTGAGCTCAGCCCCTATGAGTGAGTGACTGCAGCCTGCAGATTGCAGTTTGCACTGGGATTTGAATTGTGGAGGTAAAATCCTGCTGTCAAAGCCAGGAGATAGTTGGTCTTTGGTTGACATGCTAGCTGAAATCTGATTGGCTCCTCATCCGCTGCTCATGGCCATTTCTAATTACATGTGATGCAAGGCAACAGTTGCTGATAAGAACACACAGCATTTAATTCATCACAGGGTCACCAGAGGTACTGCTGTTTCACTCCTCTTCTCTGCACCACTTCTTCACTTTCAGCAAAACATGTAGCCTACTGTTGGAGCAATCTGGGGCATGGATGATGTGTGGTTACATTTTATTTTTTCACTTTATCTTTTGGCAAACATCCCCAAATGAAAAAAAACCTTAAGTACTGACTGATTGTTCTAGCATGGATGCAGCATGGTTTTAACATTACCATTGGAACCAGTCCTATCACATACTTTGTACTGTAATTGCTCACATGTCAAGTGCGTTCTGCACCATTGCACATGAGTATCCGTGTTTGTGTGATATCCAAATAAATGAACAAAGCAGCATTACTACAGTCATTTCATGTATACAGCGTCATGACTAAATACAACTGCTGCTGTTCTGTTATCGTATCACTGGTTTTCTTGTTATAGATTTACATACCACCTTATTTGTTATGTTTGATGTTCTCTAGATAAACAAATTATAGACTGACAACCATCTTTGCTTCATACTATAACTTGTTTCACAGAAGCAAAAGACAAATATGACCTCTGCCTGTGCGGATGTGTGTGTGTGTTTCCGCTGTGTCTGGCATGCCACACAAGTTTGACTGTGTGACTGCAAAGAATTCCCCCCAATCCTCCCCCCAAGCCAATCAGAAGGCAGTCCACCATCTTTCACTGGCCAAGGGAGTTTCCTCTCTGTCTTATGCAGATTAGCCATGTGCTGCTCTTATTTATTTCACTTCATTATCTTGGATCTGCAAAATGTCATGTAAGGCTTTTTGCATACTATTTGTTAAGGGCCGTTGTTAGGCTGAGGATGCTGTTCTCAGCAAAGTGCCCATGTGGGAATTCACTCGATGTAATGCAAGGGAATACTTTCAGTTTCAAGTAGATGTTCTCTTGTTGAAATCATCTTGAAATACCCAACGTTTTTAGTGCCAAGTGATTTTGGTTGAGGTGAGGGAGTAATTTGATGTTAAATGCAAAGCACTAACGGAGCATAACACTATGCCGACAACATTGATGATTTAGTAACACCTAGTTTTTACCTGAGTGTGAATGTCTATCCTACCTGTTGGCTTATAGAGGTTGTATGCTGCTGTGCATTTTCACTCTCTCCTGCTGTTGTGAAAGTGCTTCGTTCATTTCTGGTGTCATTCATCCAGAGCCAAACTGCTTTCTCTGGGGAAAAAAAAAAGCTACTTGGACCAAGCTCAAAACAGGAGCACAGCTGGGATATGTTTAAGATTGGGCAGACTGCCCTCCATTTGAAAGCAGATATATATAGCTCTCTTGACTTCCGAAACTATGGCAAAGTGAGGTGAAAAAAAATCAGGGTAATGACCGTGGGAAGTAAGGTGAAAAAAAAACACAATTTCCTCATTCACTGAAGTTTGTTTTTACACTTCTAGTCCCTGCGATAGTTACACACTGCAGCCACGTATTTTATGATCAGACTGTAATGACATAATTAAGTTTTATAAGAACGAAGAGGGCCGCATGTAGTTGAAGCACCAGCTATTTAGATTGCTCCTTTGCTGTTTGGTTGTTGACTTAATTTGTTTTCTCACCATGTCCAGCCACCTGGTCCTATGGACCCAATGGGAAAAATGAGAGGTCAACCATATGGAGCAGGCAGTCCATACAGTCAGCAGTCACAGCAGGGGCCTCCCACAGGTCCACAACAGGGGCCCGGTTACCCTGGCCAGGGTTATGGCCCTCCAGGTCCTCAGCGATTCTCAGTGGGAATGCAAGGACGAACACCTGGAGGCATGGGTAGCATGCCGTACGGTCCACAGGTATTTCACGATTACATGATTTATCTTAATTTTATCACGTTCACTGTTTTTTAGTTGTGTTTGAACTCTTATATGTTTGTGTGTTCTTTGCAGATGGGATCTTACGGACAGCAGGGACCAGGCGGCTATGGCTCTCAGGGCCAGGCACCATATTACGGCCAGCCCGGCCAGGCTCCTCACCCAAGCCAGCAGCAAACCCCTTACCCCCAGCCCCCACCAGGACAACCTGGTGGCCAGACACCTTACCCAGGACAGTCCCACCCTCCACCATCTTCTGCTCCACACACCCAGGGAGGACAACCCTATCAGCAGCCCCACATGCCCCCACAGTCCCAGGGGCCACTGCCAGGCCCATCCCAAGGGCCCCCACAGTCTCAGCCCCCTTATTCCCAAACCTCAGCCCCACAGTCTGGCCAGTCTCTCTACGCTCAGCAGCAGGGTCCTCCCAGCCAGGCCCCGCAGCAGCCAAGTTCCCAGGAACCCCCCGGATCACAGGGCCAGTCCAACTACCCAGGATCCACACCAGGGCCTCAGCAGCCCCCCTCTCAACAACAGCAGGCGCAGTCCCAGCCTCCACAGCAGCCTCCAGGACACAGCCAACACCCACAGGGCCAGCCTGCAGCGTACCCGCAGAACCCTCAGCAGCAGCAGCAGCAGCAGCAGCAGCAGCAGCAGCAGCAGCAAGCACAACAGTCACCTTATCAGCGCTTTCCTCCTCCACAACAGCAGGTACTAGCCTCAGTCTGGGATCATATTCATCATACTTAATTATCTTTCTCTGCGTGTGTGTTCACATGCATGCATTCCTGTAATTCTGGCAGTATACTTAGGCACGTGTTCTGATGTGTTTTAGGAGGTATCCCAGGACTCATTTCAGTCCAATGCCCCTCCATCCACTCAGCCTAAATCTGGCCCAGAGGACAGTCAAGGCCGCCCCTCCAGCCTTCCGGTTAGTTGCTTGTTATATCACTGCTGGAACATAAAAATCCTCTTCACATTGTGTTTTTGCTTTTTCACCCTCATGTAGGATGGCTGGTCACTATTAGCGTCTTGTAGTTTTTATTACACAGGACATTTTAATTAGATTACGTCTATGTCAATATGAGGTGCATTACATTTAAAATTCCCCTCAAAACGTCAGGTATTAGTGCTTCAAAAGCTCTAATTTTGCTGCGTGTTTGTGTTGTGGCTGCTGTGCGTTCTGTCCCTCGATGATTTAAGACTTTGTGTGCCCTGCATGTTAGTGGTCGTTGAGGGACAGCTGTATGGAAAAGGAGCTGTGTAAATGGCTAAATCTAAGGCGAATACAAGAGAGTTTGTTTGTGTATTGAAATCACATGGCAGTGCTGCTGCTATATGCTGACTCAGCTCGCATCCTACAAACCTTGGTAACCATGACAACCTCGGCACTAATGCGCTCTCATTTTTTTTTCTTTGAAAAAGATAAATAAGGACAAAGGCCTCTGGGTCTGTGTGTGTGTAGTATTTGTATGTGTGCCACTCGTATCTAAACAACAGAGAAGGAATTGCAACATGTTAATACTACAGCCAGTGTATGAAATAAATATTGCAGTGCTTTAAAATGTTTTGAAAAAAAAATACAGTGTGTGTCAAAATGCATTTAATCTGAATCTTCTGAAATCTTTAATTGCCCCTTTTCTTTCATTAACCATGTTTGTTGACTCTACTTCTGCTTTTCCCCTTTTCTGCATGTGTTTTTTTTAGGACCTGTCAGGGTCCATCGATGACCTGCCTACAGGTACAGAGGGTGCCCTGAGTCCCGGTGTGAGCACGTCAGGTGTGTCGAGCAGCCAGGGTGAGCAGAGTAACCAGGCTCAGTCGCCCTTTTCTCCTCACACGTCTCCCCACCTGCCAGGCATCCGTGGGCCTTCACCCTCGCCAGCTGGCTCCCCTGCCAGCGCCAGCACACCCCGCACAGGACCGCTGTCACCCGCCAACATGCCAGGTGGGCTGATCCCTCACACATTCAAATGAGACATATGATCAGTGGCATAATTCTAGTATTTGTGAGCTAGACACTAAATGACTTGCACTTAAGGTTGTGACAACTTTTAAGTGTTTAAAGGGAAAATGCACTTCATAGCAACCTAAATTCTGTAATTAAGTTATTGAACTTTGTCTTGTTAGAACACTAACAAGAACCAAACTATACGATAATAATAAATTATAATAATAGATTGTAATTTCCTGATGTAGAATTCCCCCTTTGGTAGTTTCAAAGCTAGAAAAACATACTTCCACAAACGGTGATGACATAATTCTCCATCTTCTTTTTTTAACCTTCATTGAAGCTATAATGCGGTCTATATAAACCTCTGATTTTATGACTGCCTCGCCCCTACAGCCATTGGTAATGTTAAAGATGTTCTCTAGTCACAATTTGCCTCAAAACTCAGCCTGATATTTTTTTTTCTCTATCACCTCAAGGTCTCAGCTACGCTTAAAAATATTAACATTCAGTTTGTTGGACAGTGTTCATTCACTAAACAAGCATTTGTAAGGACTGAGCTAATGGGTCCGGCACTGATAAAGATCTTTTACGTGGCTTTGAAAATGGCGGGAAGGTAACAACTTGGACTTGTTTGACAAAAGACTGACCAAAGAACTGAGCCAAAGACTAACCAAAACCATATTTGTGTTGAAGAAGAAATAGTAAGAGCAGCAGTGGGCTAAGAAACAAGGTGATAGTGATAGTAAAACATCAGGTAATTTGTAAGGATAGGGCAAGCAGCTGAATAAGGAAAAAAACAGTGACTGTCCAGCTTGCTTAATGTAGAAGGCATGGTATAAATAGGCAGTCTGAAAAGCATCCAAAGCACTCTGACTATAAGTAAAAATCCTTTATGAATACATACAGTAGATGACCTGATCAGGGTATCCTGATGAAGACTGTTTAGGTTGAAATGCATGGATCATTTTACCATCGACCATTAAGTAAGCTGGTCAGTCATTGTTTTTTTTTTAATCTTTTTCAATCATATTTGTGTTAATTCTGGGTTTGCTTGTTGGTGCAAATGAATTTTTAGAAATGGCATCTTGCAAAGGGTTGAAATTGTAACATCCTTTCATGTTGGGCAGAAAAAACATGTTTGTCCACTCACAAAATGGAGCCAAATACATATTTAGAAAATAGAAATTCTACTTAACTTCCTACTCAGATTTGGTATTTGGCAAGTAGCTAACTGGATACACATTCTTTAGAAACATATTCTGATTTCAGTTTTGTTCAATGCTTAATTTTAAAAATCAGACTTTGTCCGTAATCTGAATAACTTTTGTTGCTATGTTATAACCACAGTGGCTTGAAACTCAGCTCTTATATTGTGCCTTTCTGAGCTTACACTAACTTGACATAAATATTTTTGTTTAGGGACCCAGATGCCCCCCAGGCCATCAAGTGTACAGTCAGATGGGAGTCTACACCCTGCAATGAGCCAGTCTCCTATGGCCCAGGACAGAGGTATGCTGCAAACACTAAGTATTCAAAGAAATGAACATGTCAGTAGTGTTTGCCTTAGCGTCTGAGTCTGAGCACTGTCTCCCTTGCTGTCTTTCAGGGTTTATGCAGAGAAACCCTCAGATGCCCCCCTATGGCTCCCCTCAGTCAGCCTCTGCACTGTCGCCGCGCCAGTCCTCAGGGGGACAAATGCATCCTGGGATGGGCCCGTATCAGCAGAACAACTCCATGGGCGGCTATGGACAGCAGGGAGGACAATATGGCCCCCAAGGTGTGTGTTTTCATTTGGTCTTTGTCATGGTCTTACTTGAAGAGAGAGCTTCATTTAGTTTTGAAACTCAATTCTGTGACAAGATAAGTTTTGTTTGTGAAAAGATAAATTGTGAAATGGCTTCTGGACGGGGAATTTTTAAGGCTTAAGTTTTGATTTCTTGAAGTTTTCCACTTATTTTACAGTCTATTCGTGAAGTTTTATCATGTGCATTTCCCATTAGACAAACCTATGGAATATATCTCCCCTGCCTCATAGGAATACCATGCTATCGTTAGTCCCTCCCTCTGACTCTGTTGCAGCTATTTATAGCTGTGAAGCAGAGAGTCAGCTGACGTAGCAGAGCCTCCTGTCAGTAGAGCTGAGACTGTGACGAAGGCTTGTTGCTCAGGGTGCATAGCTCTCTCTGCTAGCACACTGTAGGGAAAAAGTCTGCCTCACACAGCTCTTAGGGAAAAGACTCTGTCATAGTTACAACAATCCAACTTTAATTTTGAACACAAATGAACTTCTGGGTATTGCTGTGATATTTTTTTTCCTACACCACTATACAGTTACAGCCAAGTGAATACTTAGGGTGATAATTTTTTGCTATAATGTCATCCTTAGGTTATCCTCGACAACCTGGCTATGGCAACATGCCCAACGCAAACTACACCGGGCCGGGCATGGGCCCAATGAACTCCATGGCAGGGCAGGGTGGGGGACCGCCATATGCTGGCATACCCCCGGGAAGGATGCCTCCTAATCAAATGGGCGCACGCCCCTATGGCCCCAATATGGGTCCAAATATGGGCCCCAACATGGGTCCAAACATGCCTCCTAACATGGGCAACATGCCACCCCAGGTAGGCTCAGGAATGTGTCCTCCTCCAGGCATGAACAGGAAGCCCCAGGACCCTGCAGCCATGCAGCACCCCGCCACAAACTCCATGCACAACAGGTTGGTTGATGATCCTTAAGTGCCTACCTTAAGTTGCCCCACACAAGACATGTGATTAACTTCTCACATGATTAAATATCAGAGACCCAGGGTGTCTGCAGGTCATTAAATAGTCTTAAATTTAAATTTGTGAGCTCTTAATTGTCACAAACATTATCTAATTTCATTTATCCATCTTTTCTTTATTAGTCAAAAAGAGTTAAGGTCTAGTGATGTTTGGATCTTTAAAAACTACCCTTGAACCTAATACTTTCTTTTTACTTTCTACTTCCACTTACCTGTTTGAACAATGAAGATTAATCTAACTAACTCTAACAACCATATTCCTACACAAAACCTACCTCTGCACTTACCATTTAATTCACCTGGCTTTACCAAGGCTCACCAGGGCTTTAAAAGGCTTTAAAAAAGAAAGAGATTAGAGAGATTGCCCAAAAAATCTGTCTTAAATTAGCTTAAAAATATCTTGAAAATGTCTTTAAACCTTAAATTCAAATTTAAATTCAACCGTCTTATATTTGTAGACATCCTGGATACCACACTTTTGTCAATACCAGATGCTTATTTGTTTTCTCCTCTGTCCAGGATGCCTGGTTACCCCAACATGTCTCCAGGCATGATGGGCTCTGGCCCACCCTATGGCCCTCCCATGAACAACATGCCCGGAATGATGAACACTCAAGGTGGATCACCTTATCCTATGGGGCCAAACATGGCCAATAACTCAAGTGGTAAGTCATACAAACATAACCACCTCTAGAGTTACTCTCTTTTTAATAATGTGGCCGTTCACAGCTGATTCAATTCCCTATTACTGTGTGTAGGTATGGCCCCCAGTCCAGAGGTGAACAATAAGATGAATAACAAAGTAGATGGGAGTGGAACACCCAAGCCAGAGCCCAAATCTAAGGTAGCCTGTCTACTATACTTTGTATCAGCAGTTTTGAAAAAGTCTGAACATCTGAAATGTCTGCTGTTAGTGCATCGGTAGAATATTTTGACACTGGTTTCTCCTTTCTCTTGCACAAAACAGAAGCCCAACTCCTCCACCACAACCAATGAGAAGATAACACGTCTGTATGAGTTGGGACCAGAGCCGGACAGGAAGATGTGGGTGGACCGATTTTTGGCCTTCATGGAAGAGAAAGCCATGGGCATGACCAACCTGCCTGCTGTGGGACGCAAACCCCTTGACCTCTTCCGGCTGTATATGTCAGTCAAAGAGATCGGAGGCATGACACAGGTTAGTGCGGCATTTATAAGCCACAGTAACACCCAAAGTATGTTTATTGCTTGCCACAGATTGTAATCTTTCATCAAAATATATCTTGTGTCTCTCCCAGGTGAGTAAGAATAAGAAATGGCGTGATCTGGCCACTTCCCTGAATGTGGGTACATCCAGCAGTGCTGCCAGCTCTCTGAAGAAACAGTACATCCAGTGTCTGTATGCCTTCGAGTGCAAAATTGAGCGTGGTGAAGACCCTCCTCCGGAGATTTTTACAGACAACAAAAAGAACCAAGCTGCTAAGGTCCAGCCACCCTCTCCAGGTTAGAGCAGCACTTCTGCCTTCTGAACACGTGTTTCAGTGCAGTTTCAATTCAGTTTTCAGTTCATATACTTCAACAAAAATGCATACCTTCCCGTGTGTGTCATTAAAGTCCCAGTATCTGTCTCCCTCTCTCTTATTTCGAACTGAAGCGTCCCTCTGCTCTACAGCTGGGTCAGGCTCTCTGCAGGGTCCTCAGACACCCCAGTCCACCAGCAGCTCCATGGCTGAGGGTGGAGACCTAAAACCTCCCACCCCAGCCTCCACTCCTCATACCCAGATGCCCCCCATGCCACCCGGGTCCAGGTGACTCTTATTTAACACCTCTTATTTCTACCATTTCTTGCTTCTAAAAGACATTTTTATCAGAGAAACTAATTTCTTTCTGTCTTTCCCTCCGTCTCTCCCATGCATCCCCTAATTTCTCCTCCCCCTCACCCCTGCTTCTTTGTAGGAGCAGTGTCAACCTGCAGGACCCCTTCTCTGAGGGAAGTGACCCTGCTTTCCCCAGGAAGAACATGACGCCCAACTCTGCCTATCCGTCCGGCATGAACACACCAGACATGCAAGGGCGCATGGGCACCTACGAACCCAACAAGGACCCCTTTGGTAACATGCGGAAAGGTGGGCGCACGAGCTGAATGGATCATGTTATCCTCAACTAAATTACTGGCTTAATTGCCCGTTCAGTTAATCAGTTCTTAATGGGCTTTAATTCTGAATGCATTTCCAGTTGGGGAGCAGTTTCTGCCTGCTAACCAGGGCCCTAACAGCGGGGTGGGTGACCAACAGCAGCAGCAACCGCCACAACAGCAGCCGCAACAGCAGCAGCCTCCGTTCAACAGAGGACCGCCCGGGGCCATGGGCACGATGCCAATGGGGCCCAGACAGCAGTATCCCTATGGACCAGGTTACGACAGGAGGTAAGAATCACTGAACGGAAGACGGCATTTTCAAGGTCACTGAACACTGCTGATTACAACCAGCAGCTATTTTTATGATCAGTCACATCTTAAAGCTCCTCCGCAGGTCAGCCAGTGTCTCTAAGGCTGATTTGTTTTATATTTGATTCAATTTCAAGAACAACATGGGAGTCGTCTGGTTTCTTACACATGCTTTGAGCTGATGATGTACTCCCTGGGATTGACATGATTTTGTTATGGAAACCAGAACCAAATACAATCCTCAAATTCATTCAAACACATCTGAAAAAGCGTTTCAGTTTTCGAAAAGAGAAGATAAGGTTGGACTGTGGTACATGTGTCATGTTGCGGTCGTGTCTCTGCCCATGCTGGGAGTCATATTTACTCTGTGTTGTTTATGAAATAATAAACAGTCATTCATTTATTCATCATCATTTCATTTGTAATGTTGTAATAGATAGAAGACGGGTGGTGCACTGGATTTGTGCTGCTCTTAACAATAAATCAACAGCATTAATAAGCTGCAAAATGACCGATTGTCTAGTTTAGTGATATTGAATTGCAGCTGAAGTATTCATGTAGATGGTGTCATCATAACCTTTTGAATCCTATTGTTTTTTTTTCTTGATGAGCTCTAACATAATTTGTATGTCTGTGTGTAGCAGAATATGGTCAAACAAACAAATGTGTATTGTTGTGGTTTTCCCAGATCGGAGCAAGGAATGGGCCCAGAGGGCAACATGGGATCCGGTGCTCCTCAGCCAAACCCTATGATGCCTGCCAACGCCGACACAGGGATGTATTCGCCAAATCGCTTCCCACCACAGCAGCCACGGTCAGTTCACAGAGCTCTTGTTTGCCAAGCCTGATCGGTTTAAAGCTTCTGTCAGTGGAAGCTGTTCATCCTTTATATGAAACAAATATATTACATTTGTCCTAATGTAATAGAAGGTTTCAGAAATGCTTGACATGTATGACGGTTCTTCAGTTTTGTAACAAAACAGACCATTTTATCCTGTTGTACAATGTAGTTAGATGCAATGTAATTTCATATTATTTTGATATTTATGGTCTTGAATTTTGTTGCCTGCCTTCATAGATAAAATATTTACTCCAAATATTACTTAATCTTCACAGCTCTTTGCTTTGGGCTCTTTGTATGTGGGTGTGGTGATGTAAGCACAGTTATATCGGTTTGAAATGCACTTTCAATTCCTGATGTGTGAATCCCATTTAAATTGTCTGGATGCTGGTATAATTTACCAACTAGAAAGCGTTACAGTTAACAAAGATTTAATGCTTGATATAAACAAAGAGTTGGTTATTTATATCAAGCATTAAATCTTTATATTTAATAATAGTATTATAGATCGAGGACAAAATAATTAATGATACTGATGAAACTGAGATGGGTATAATTGAGATTTATTATTATGTAATTGAGAGTAAAGCTGTAAAAAAAAAAAAAAAAAAAGAAACCCTGAATATCTTCTGATGACAGGTTCATCAGTATAAAGCATAATGTTGGCTGTGTGTTTGACTGTACATGTGCAACAGTGGGCCATGACTTGATCCAGTGTGTTAGAGATGCATAATATTTTCATGATCAGACTAACGAAGCATAATGTTTGCAGGCATGATTCCTATGGTAATCAGTATCCTGGACAGGGAACGCCCCCTACAGGCTCCTACCCAAATCAGCAGCCTGGAATGTACCCACAACAACAACAGGTCAATGATCCATCTGCACTACACAAACTCTCACAATGCTCAATACATTGTATTGGTTCATTATGTCTTTTTCTCGTTGGCTGAGCTGCTATCTTATATTATATTTTATTTTGAGCAGGAAACTGTGTTTTGAACCCATGTGTTTACATTGCTGTTGAAATAGTTTAAAATAATTGTGTCTCTCTGAACCTTTTTGATGTGTAGAGTTACAAGCGTCCTGTGGAAGGGGGTTATCCTCCATCAAAACGACATGAGGCAGAGTACAGTGGGCCTTTCCATGGTGGACAACAACCACCGCAGCAGCAACAGCAAGGAGGTGCCTCTGCACCCTCTTCAGGACAGCAGGAGTCGTACAATCAGTACAGCGGCAGTGGACCGTACCCCGGCTCTGATCGCCGTCCACCCGGCCCAGGCAATCAGTTCCCCTTTCCCTTTGGTCGTGAACGCATGCAGGGAGCGACGGGGCCCAACGCTCAGCCCAGCATGCCCCCTCAAATGATGCAGTCTGGCCCTGAGGGTCCTCAGGGAGGCATGTGGCAGGGACCGCGAGAAATGAACTTTCAGAACTACCCCAGCCGGCAGGGTGGCCCTGGGGGCCCACCCCAGGGACCCGGTTACCCTGGCATGAACCGCTCAGAGGAGATGATGTCATCAGAACAGCGCATGAATCACGACGGCCAGTGGGGGGGTCAGATGGGCCCGCGGCAGCCTCCTTATGGTCCAGCAGGACCTGGCCAACCTATGCCTCGCTCAGTACAGTCCAACTACCCCCAGCCCCCTCAGGGTGTGCAGAACCACATTCCACAGGTGTCCAGCCCGGCCTCCATGCCCCGCCCCATGGACAGCAGGACATCACCTAGTAAATCTCCCTATATGCACGGAGTAATGAAAATGCAGAAGGCTGGCCCTCCAGTGCCTGCGTCTCACATAGTGCCCCCTCCAGTGCAGTCGCCTCTAATAAGGCGAGACATGCCTTTTCCCCCGGGCTCCATAGAAGCTTCCCATCCTGTCCTAAAACCACGTCGGAGACTCACCATGAAAGATATCGGTATGACTTTAGATTATAAATATGTAACTCCTTTATTATGCCTAATGCTGCCTTGCCCACCAATATTGCTTCAAGTTGTTGCATAGAGGGTACCAACTGTGTTCTTTGTCTTGACTTCTCAGGAACCCCAGAGGCCTGGAGAGTCATGATGTCATTAAAGTCTGGTTTATTGGCTGAGAGTACGTGGGCCTTGGATACCATCAACATTCTCCTCTATGATGACAACAGTATTTCCACCTTTGATCTCAACACGGTGAGTCTTGACATTGAGCCTTTACTGATGTTAACAACCGTATACCGTGCGTAGTGAGTGATAATGTCTAATTATTTTCTTTATCAATGTTCTTCCTCTAGTTGCCTGGCCTACTGGAGTTGGTGGTTGAATATTTCAGACGCTGCCTCATTGAAATCTTCGGCATTCTTCGCGAGTATGAGGTGGGAGATCCTGGCCAGAGGACACTACTTGATCCTGATGCCTTGAAAGGAGACTGGGACAGCACAGAAGAGGAGGAGCCGCGGGCTGAGGACATGGAACAAGACGAAGGAGAGGACGATGATGAAGAGGAGGAGGAGGAAGCAGAAACGGAGGGGCCAGCTCGTGTGAAAGAGGAGGAGGAGGAGCAACAGCAGTGCTCTGAGTCTCGGGGTCGAGATGAGAAGACAGAAGATGAGGAGAGGAAGAGCAAGGGTCCTTCATCTGAGCAGACGGCCTCATCGCAACCCTTAGCTGCCCATGAGAGACCCAAACAGGCCAGCAAGTTTGACAAGTTTCCTCTAAAGGTGGTACGAAAGAAAGACCCATTTACAGCTGGCCAGTCCAATAATCACGGCAAAGTGCAGGAGTTTGACAGTGGGTTACTTCATTGGAGCGCTGGAGGGGGAGACTCAACAGAACACATCCAGACTCACTTTGAACCGCGCAAAGACTTCTTGGAACCACGAGAACGAATATCAGTGCCCTCAAGTTTGCTGAAGCGACGGGTCCCAGAAGACGTGTTACTGGAAAACTGTTTGCCAACTGAGGAAGAGAAAAGGAAGAATCAGGATGAAGAAGAAAGGCCAAAAGAGACATCTTCCTCAGAGAAAGCAGCAGTCCCAGAGAAGGCCAGCCCCTCGCTCAGCAGTGAGGAGGAGAGGAAAACGGATTCTGAGACAAAGACAGTTGAAAACGTTGGTAAAAGTCACCAGGAGAATAATAGACCCATTCCTCCCTCTGACAGTGTTTTAACCCAGCAGCAACAGCAGACTGCCACCATCCTGGAGGACGAGCCTCACAGTAAAGACGAGGGGCCGCTCATTGCACTGGCTAACTGGCAGGATTCTTTAGCCCGCCGCTGCATTTGTGTCTCCAATATTGTCCGCAGCCTTTCCTTTGTGCCAGGCAATGACCACGAGATGTCCAAACATCCAGGGCTGCTACTGCTACTGGGACGCCTGATCCTGCTCCACCACAGGCACCCAGAGCGCAAACAGGCCCCTCTCACCTACGAGAAAGATGAGGATTCAGACGAGGGAATGGGCCAAAGGGATGAATGGTGGTGGGACTGCTTGGAGCTCCTGCGGGAGAACACACTGGTCACTTTGGCGAACATCTCAGGCCAACTGGACCTCTCCATCTACCCTGAGAGCATCTGCTTGCCTCTGTTGGACGGGCTTCTCCACTGGGCCGTCTGCCCATCAGCAGAGGCCCAGGACCCCTTCCCCACCCTCGGCCCCCACAGTGCTTTGTCACCTCAGAGACTGGTCCTGGAGACGCTAAGCAAACTAAGCATCCAAGACAACAATGTGGACCTCATCTTGGCCACTCCACCATTCAGTCGGTTGGAGAAGCTATACGGGAACCTGGTGCGGTTAATTGGAGACAGGAAGGTTGCGGTGTGCAGGGAGATGGCCGTGGTCCTACTGGCCAACCTGGCGCAGGGCGATACTGTGGCAGCCCGAGCAATCGCTGTTCAGAAAGGCAGCGTGGGCAACTTGCTGGGCTTCCTGGAAGATAGTCTGGCTGCCACGCAGATTCAGCAGAGCCAGAGCTCTCTGCTACACCTACAGGGGATGCACTTCGAGCCCACAAGCCCGGACATGATGCGGCGAGCTGCCCGGGCTCTGCACGCCTTAGCCAAGGTGGAGGAGAACCACTCAGAGTTCACACTACACGAGTCCCGACTCCTCGACCTTTCAGTGTCCCCCCTAATGAACTCGCTGGTTTCTCATGTTATCTGTGATGTACTCTTTTTGATTGGCCAGTCATGACAGCTGTAGGGAGCCGTGGCTCCACTTTCTGGGGGTTTTATCCCCAATCCCCACTTCCCTGGAAACCTGGCTTGTGTGTGTAACAGGGCAAGGAAAGTTCAAGTGACTGTCTTTAATTTATGAAAATCCTTCAGACTCCATTCTCTGAGCCCTCCCCAGGCCGTCCTTGCTCGAGGAGGGTAATCACAGAGCTGTGGTGGATTACAAACCAGAGAGATGCCCACAAAGTGACACTACTTGCAACATGAATGCCAACTGGATGACACGGAGCAGAGCACCACAGTTGGGAGACTGTTCTGCACTTGGGGAAAAAGTACTTTTTAACAAAGATAAATAAATGAATAAATAAATAAATAGCTGAAAAACAAAAACTGTAACCAAAGTTGCTGTCTCGTTTACAGTGAGTTTGGGAGACACAGTGTGCCCTAGCTCTCCCCTCGAGGGCACAATGAGTCTGTAACTGGTTGACGTTCAGAGGTGAAGCAGACTGACAAGTGGCCTACTGGTTATAGTTGCTGTAGTTGGATTCTCACCAGTCAGCCCGACAGTAGACTAAGTGCTGTCAATAGACACCTTCACCGGGGAGGCCTGTGCAGTGTGCAGTAGATTGTAGGACATTTTCTGTACCGTACTGCTCTTGAGTGTAAGCATTCTGTAACACACGTTTCACACAGAAGCAGAAGATGCAGCTCCTCTAGAGTTTTGAGGTCATTTTAGTTTGGTGTTAAACAGAAAATGGCTTTCTTCCCCAAAGTATCAAGAACCTACAACACCCTTACCTCCTCTTATCCCTTGATTGTATGAATACCCTTATGAAAAGAAATCACCTCTTAGGACTGGTTTTCAACTTCAAATACAGCTTTGCTGTGGTGTATATATAATGTTGTACATTACACTTCCTTTCTCTGTGTCTGTCTCTGTCTGTGTCACTATTCTCACACTTGTTATTGGTGAGGGATTGAGGCTGACATGTGAGTTTGGTCCGTGACCTCCAGTCCCCGCTGATTAGACCCACACCTCTGGTCTCTCCACAGCTCCGTAGTGCGGCAGACACGGCTCAAACCTGTTATCTCCTGGTACAACAAAAATAAACTAGATGAAGTACACATTTGACAATTTTTCTTCAGTCATGGATTCTGCATATTTGTATTTCAGACTATGTAGCTAAGACAACATGTAAATTCCTCCCTTTCCCTTTTTTGGCTCAATGAATATCATTTATTCAGTATGAAATCTTTATACTATATGTTCCACGTGGTAAGAATAAATGTACATTAAATCTTCGTAAGCTGTTTGATGGTTTTGTTTTTCTGGAATAGTGGCCTCTTCTGGACAAACAATTCAAACTAGTGTATGAATTCACAAAAAATTGGGTTTAAAAATTCTGAAATTTGTCTTCACATCAGGAAACTTGTAGAAAACATGGTCCTACTCAGCAGACACAACTGTTGACATTGAAACGACTGTTTGCATTAGCTCTATTACTGTTCAGTAAATTAACTGCAGACTTGTTAAAAAACACAACAGCGATCAGTGAGTTGTTTCACTGATGTTAAAATGTTCCATATTCATAGATGGATTACTGAACAGACCTAACTGGCATGGGTCCCAAGTGCCCACAGTGTCAGGGCCCCCCTGGCTTTCACCTGCAGAAGGTCACACACATGAACAGATACTAAACAGGAAGAGAAACAAACAACAACCATCACAGAGAGAAACGAACAACAACCTCAGAGACATAAAAAAAAAACCTCTAAGTGACACAAAATTACCACAGACATGAAACCACAGAGAGGTAAATAACAACTACAAAGACATGCAGAGCAACAACAAAAAAGAGGCAAAACCACCACCAAGTCTGTCTCACTCCTGTGTAGGAGAGGTGGTGGGACCTTTTGCATATCTCTGCCTGGGGGCCCTTTGTCTCATCGTCTGCACATGTACGTAACATAAAGCTTAAAAGAAGGAGGGCTGCATAGGCTTGCTTTGTATGAACTAAATATGTATGCAAATAGCTTTATGCTCAGTCAAAGCTAAACGTTTAAGTTTATACCTTCATCAGGGCCCAAACAGAAACAATAGTTATGAAACCATTTCATGTTTGTTTTAATACACATCAGGTGTCAGAAACAAAAAGACTGCCTTTTAAATCCAGATTGAGGGAACTTAATAAATAAATAAATAAAGCCAATTAAATTTAAGAGTCTTAAAAGATAAGCAAACACGATGTTCTCAAATTTTGAATGAAGATAAACATACTTGCGCCACTTGATAAACCCAGTCAATAAGACAGTGTGTAGCTCCGCCTGCTGGAGGGAAATAAATATTTCAGCCGTCTCGTGACCAAAAGATTTGACACAGGATGTGACATTGTGTCATATCAAAGCTGATGTAAAGTCATAAAACTTGAGTCAATAAAAGCTAAACTATTATTGATAAGCTCTTTATGCTATTAGAAATAATTCACTGTCCAAGTTGCAGAGACGACACAAGATTTCGATTCATTTGTGCTTTTATTTTGAAGTGATTTCCGTTGCACCGGAAGTGAAAAGAGCCATTCGAAACGAAGCAGAGCTGCTGCGGGATGCGGATATGAGGACAAAGATTGCACCTGAAAACAAACGATGTTTGACGACGGGTAGCTTTCTAACAACATTAATGTTTACGTTGTCCTAAATTTGTCAAAGCAATGAAACTGCGTCACTCCAAACGTCTCATTCGCCGAGTAGTTTTCCCCAGCTAGCTATGTTTCATAGAAAATATGACGAAGTCAGCAGTGACTGTCTCGTAGCAGCGACAATGCTCAGGCCTGTCATAACCGGCTCCTTCAGATTTTCTCCGTCACATCAATGACTATGGATGTCAGAGCAGTTCTGGAGTTCGCCACAGTCACCAGGGGTCTGTCACTGTTTTTACAGGTGAGTTTTAGCCAAGTTGGATGTTGTGAATCTGGGAATATGCTAATCTAGTTTCTTCATCTCTTAGCTACAAGACTTGTCATTAACCCTCATTTCCCCTGATGTTTAAGTCACCTTGGCAATTATATGTTTCTGTGTGGTAGCTAATGAATAGTGCTCAGGGGAGTGCATACTGTATGTGGTAAGTAGGTCACAAGCAGTGCCTGCATGCTTGTGTGCTTACATTGGACTGTAAAAGTGTTTATGAAAGCAGGATGTGTTTTAATATTGTTAAATATGTCTCCACAGGCTGTTTTGAATGCTCTCATCCCTGACCATGATGCTGATGCGTTCAGGCCCCCACGGACAGAGGAGCATCTGTACTTGGACTCTGCAGTGGAGTGGTTATTAGGTGGCCTCTCTCACTGGGATGCTGAGCATTTCCTCTTCATCGCTGAGAGAGGATACCTCTATGAGCACAACTTTGCTTTCTTCCCCCTCTTCCCCGTCATCCTCCGAGGCCTGGCAGAGACGCTGCTGTGGCCCCTGAGCAGCTGGCTGAGTGTGCGTGGGCGTTTGCTGGTGGCTGTTGCACTGGGGAACAGTGCCCTCTTCCTGCTGAGTGTGGTCGCCTTGTATGCACTCAGCAGGATAGTTCTCCAGGACAGGCGTCTCGCTCTGCTCTCCACCCTGCTCTACTGCATCACACCTGCCAATGTTTTCATGACCGCTGCATACTCGGAGAGTCTGTTTGCTGCGCTCACATTCGGTGGTCTGTTCCTCCTGGAGAAAGGATTCACCTTCCGAGCCTGCCTGGCTCTCAGCATAGCCACTGCAGCACGATCTAATGGACTTGTTAACATAGGGTTTCTACTGTATCTTCCATCACTGCACGCTATTTCCCAGATCCGTGTATATCGAGCAACGACAAAAGGCCACAGTAAAGTCTTACACTATATTTGGGCCATCATCCGTCTCCTGCTCACCTCCCTCTTGGGAACTGCAATTATTGCCCTTCCCTTCTGTGCTTTCCAGTACTATGGGTACAGGACGTTTTGCACACCATCTGTCTCCCTGGAACGCATCCCCCCTGCTCTTCTCTCTCTGGGTGAACTGAAGGGCTACCGGGTTCCAGATGAAAATGGTCCACCGCCCCTCTGGTGCATGAGACCTCTCCCCCTGCTGTATTCTCATATCCAGGATGTTTACTGGGATGTGGGATTCCTCCGCTACTTTGAGCTAAAGCAGATACCGAACTTTATTCTGGCTCTACCTATGGCCACCCTCGGCATAATGGCAGCTTACGCATACTTTCAAGCCAATCCAGAACTGTGTCTGAGACTCGGACTTTGGGAGACAGGTGCAAATAAGGGTCTTGACAAACCCATACCGGGAATGTTCAACCCCAGAGTGTTTGTGTATGTTGTACATTCAACAGTGCTTCTGGTGTTTGGGACATTGTGCATGCATGTACAGGTAAGTAAATGACACACTCATCTTCATCTTCACACTCATCACCTGACTCTTTCTGGCTGTGAGGAACAGCTGTTGATTTCCTCTGATCTCCATTTTTGATCTCCATTTTGAATCTACATTTCCAGGTCCTAACCAGATTCATGGCCTCCTCGTCTCCCGTGCCCTTCTGGACAAAGCCCGGGGCGGAAACTGTGGAGCATGCTCAGAGCGCCTCAGACTGACTGTATACATGCAGGAGTCACATGACCTGGGTGTGTTAGTCCCACTGGGACTCACTCACTTCAGGACCATCTCACTCACACTGACATTTCACAGGGAGTTTACATACATCTGTTTTCTCCGTCGTCATGGAAACAGACTGAGCGTGGGCTCCGCACTCGCTCTGACAGCTTGACAGACCATCACAAAGGGGCGGGGCTTAGTTAAACTCGTCAGGGCTCATGGTGAGGGGAACATGAACGATGGAGCACGTGTCTGACGTGAACTCTCTGACTGACAGGTTGATGAAATAATAACATGTGGTGTTGGAGACAGACGGTTCTGCAGCACCGTTCAGATGCAGGTAAAACACACCTGTGGCGCGGCTGTGTGTGTCAGACTGTGACAGAGGGCCAAGTACAGACGCCATCACACTGCACAGACGCAGCATGTTTTTATTACAGGACTGTTTCCAAACAGGAAACCTCCGTGTGTTTGAGCCCTGATGGGCGTTAACTTCAGACCCTGCAACAGCTGCTGATGTTTCAGTCTGAACCAGAGTGCAGGACGGACGGACGGACGGACGGACGGACGGACAGACGGACTGAACGACACCAACAGGACTGTAAAGAGGCTGAAAGTGAAAAGAAAGAAAGAAATCAAAGCCGAGAGTAATGGAATGAAGACAGAGAAGACAAATGAAGACGTGTAGAGTGGAGCTGTAATCAGACCTCAGGCTGTTTGTTCTCAATTACAGCCTCCTACACTGCTGAGTGTGCGTCTATATAAAGACATGGACATCTCTGATTGGACCTCTACATGTGTGTGTGTTACTGCTGTGTGTATTAATGTGTGTGTGTGTGTGTGTGTCTTGCCGCAGTGCCACATCTCTCTCCTCCCACTCTGAAGCTAAAAACAAACGCAGCGGCTCTCATTACACACACTGAGAGTCCAATCAATACAGCGAGGCCTCTGGGGGCCCACACTGCACTCTGAGTCTGTGTGTGTGTGTGTGTGTGTGTGTGTG
>JAPZEB010000025.1:19631978-19667318 GCA_029783705.1 Chaetodon striatus | reverse complement strand
GGATACTTCCTCTCTTACTGGGTGCTTGGCCTGGCCCTGCATTGTAACTTCTTACCATGGACATGACTTAAGACATTACTCTGAGCTGTAAATGCAATATTTCTATGTAGGACTGGGCTATATACCGTATTTCAAAATATATTAACACACAGGTGTTTTTACACTACATCATCAGTATTCACTTTTTGCAACATTTTGTCAATTTCATTTCTTAAAAAAATGAAATCATTAACTTTTATTTGGGTGAATAAATCCAATGCAAAGAATGGAAATTAAACACTTAACATTATGTGGCCCGGTCCTACATACAACTTACAGACATGATTACATTTTTTATGCTTATTTATTCATGCAATAGTAATTAGTCAACAAATTTGATTTGAGCATCTCAGTTAAACGTGTTTGTAACAGTTTGAGAACAAACTCAAATGTACAATATTCCTAAAACTTTATTGAACACTGTTCAGTTGTAAATATTGGAAAGATTATGGTTCTACTTGAAGAAGAAATATTTTTATTTCTTGCTGCGGTCTTGCTGAAGCAAAATATTTGATTTACTCCTGAATTTAATATTGCACTGCATGTTTGGAAGAATTATTCCAAGTTATAGTTTGGGGTTTTTGAATGTGAATGAAAAGAATAAAGCTTTTGTTGCTGTAAAAGGATCCTCAGTCTAGTTTTGTTTTCATGTAAAGGAAATCCTTTTTCTTGAGGCATTAATGTAAAACTGCTGTATTGTGTTTCGATGTAAATAATTTTGGCTGCTGAAGTTGCACTGGCAAGTTTAGCCTTGAATTTAATATTAAACTAAATGTGATAAAGCTAAACGATGTGTATGTATGTAAACTGTTTGTATGTGTTTCTTTGTGGTTTACTTTATTGTACTGCACTGTAATTTGCACAGACATATGCTTGCAGTCATTTCTTTAAAACCACTAGATGTTGCTGTTTAAACAATGTAGTTCTCCACCAAACCCCCTGCTAAAAAACAAAAAAATAACAATTCAGCTGGACCCCTTGGCTGTTTAAACACAGTTTCCAACATTACATTGTTTGGCCTGTATAAAAAAAATATTGTGAAAAAGAACAATTGTTCACAGGTCACAGGGTAAAGAATTAAGAGCCTATAATTAAACAGAGTAATAATTATTGGGCTACAACAAACACAAATGAAATAGATGAACACCTCTTGCCTTCGTGCTTGTGAGTTACAAAAGTAGCATGAACCAAAATCTTCCTGGCAGAACAAGATTGGAAACAGACAGACTATTGTCTCACCTGATGTGCACACAGAGCAGTGGCCTTGGAGTCGAACACTGAGACTATTACCTGTTACGTATCACAGGCTTAAAAAGCACTCAACATGGAAACAAGGATATTGTTGCCCCTTCAGTCATCATTCTGAGCAGCTGATGGTTGGGTGGTAGAAAGCCTGGCCTCAGTGGAGTAGTGGTAGCTGTCTGTTGGAGCTAGGTCAAATGAATGATTCATAATTGAGATATTATCGCATACCTAATTTTAAGTTATATTCATACTGGTTTAAATAAACAATTTGATAGTGTTTCCCATATTTGAAAGAAATTAAAGGCCTGTCCCAAATATGGGCCTGTTGATCTCAGTGATTTCAGCAAATACTAGCCTGGGCTAATTGAAGTTTTACAGTAAACGGGGATCCTCTTGGCACTTTTTTTTTTTTTTTTAAATAAACATACTCTATTTTGATGCTTGTCATGCTTTGTGACACTTTACTTACATTTAAAATACAAAAAAAAAAATCTTAGTATGAAGCAATGTATTAGAATTATGAAGTAGAAAATGGTCAGCGTGCCACCTGGCTCCCACACTTGGCCCTTGAGCTGTAAATTGAGGATCACGGCCCTTGAGGATACTTTGTTATGTTTAATCTACCCCACCACCACCAGTGCTTCTAGTGTCTTGCCCACGGACACACTGATATGTGAACAGGAGCTGCGATGAACCTCCTCTTTCTAAACCATGTCATACCTCATACAGTTTATTATATGATAAAACCCTAACTTAGTTTCTTCCCATCAGACCTAAACTAAGAAAACAACAACAACAACAATACTACTACTACTACTACTACTACTACTACTACTACTAATAATAATAATAATAATACTGTTGTTAATGTATCTATATTAATGGTTGTAAATAGGTTTGGGATAGTGTTTGACAATTTCCTTTTTAAATGAGAGATGAATACTGAGTAGGATTACATAAGTGTCCTACTTTTTGAGGATGTCTCTTGATGATTTGTTTTGATTTTATTTTTGATTAAAAAGTCATTTTAAAGTCATTTTTATTTTAAAGTCAAGTCAGGTCATTAAAGTAATTAATTCATCCATTCATTCAATACTACGACTACTACTACTACTACTACTACTAACAATAATAATAATAATAACAATAATACCAGAGAACTTAATTATGCCCTCATGGTAATAAGTTTTCTCCATCACTGCTATGTTTAGCACAAAGGATCAGGCTTCTCTAGCCAAAGTATAAATAAAAAAGGTAAAGCTGAATGTTAGATGACACTAAAATTATGACAAAGTCAACCTGTCTCGATAGTGGAGTGATTTAGTGTGTAGTCCCCAGTGTGTATTAGATCTGCTCTGAATGATGAGGGTGAGTTATGGATTAAACAAATAACCACACATTAAGTGGGGATCCATAAAATGCTGCAGCCCTGAGCGAGACTAACAAACAACAGCAACACTTTATATTGTTCTGCTTTAGTGCAATAAATCTTGATATCTTTTGTTATGTGGGATTTAATTAATCCATGTGGGAGAAACAGCACCAGAGCCGCGCCTGTCAATCCACACAGATAACGCTAATCACGCTGCAGCCGCTGGTGTTTGCCACTGATCTACAAATCATCGCCGCGCATACCTGACGTGCCTGCGCGTTTACAAATCAGCGGTGAGTACGTCAACATCCTCCTCGTGACGTACATTGGCTGACTGTAAAAAAAGGAAATGTTAACTGCCGCAAGAAGCCCGAGCCGAAGCCCGTCTGTTTGTGTTGAAGCGTTGATAAACGGCGACTTAATGTAACCAAATGAGTATTAATATTTATGAATGGCTTTAATTTAACTACCAAAGATGGTAGTTAACCTTGAGTCAACTCGGGAACTGATTAAGCTCGTAAAACTCTGCTACGGAGAAGAATGCCTTTGCTGGTTTACTAGCTAGCTAAGTTAGCGTTAGCTTTCAGGATGGGCAACTGAACGCTAACAGAACAGGAAAATATCGACCTACGATGATTGAATCTTGAGAGTACACTTCCTGGAAAACGCGACGGAGAAAGCAGAGTTTTGTGTGTGCCTTGAGCTACCTCCGAGCCGTGTCGATACTGTTTACATGATGAAGAACTGCGAGTACCAGCAGATCGACCCGCGGGCGCTGTCGGTGTCCCCCTCGTCCGCACAGAACCACGGCGAGAAGAAGGCGCAGCGGACGCGGAGGAAATGGGAGGTGTTCCCGGGGAAGAACAGGTTTTTCTGCGATGGACGGATCATCCTGGCCAGACAGAGCGGTGTCCTTCCTCTGACACTGGGCCTTATTGTTGTCACGTGTGGCCTTTTCTTTGCATTTGAGTGAGTAACTATAAATGTCCTTTTATATGTGTATTTCCAGTGAGCCGTGAACGCATCATAAAGGGTCTTTCCTAATGTGCATGAGGAAGTTGTGAATCGGTTTGCTTCATGTCTTGTGTTGCACGGTGTCTCGTGACAATATACTCGGGTATTAAAGGTGCTTTTGACAACAGCAGGCTGAAACAACACACCTTTTTCTGTTACAGTTGCCCGTTCCTGGTGAAGCATCTGACCGTCTTCATACCTGTGATTGGTGGGGTGCTCTTTGTGTTTGTGGTCATCTCCCTGCTGAGAACCAGCTTTACAGACCCAGGCATATTACCTAGGGCCACCCCAGATGAAGCAGCAGACATAGAAAAGCAGATAGGTAAGACGCTCCCTGAAACTGCACACTCACTGTGGGACAGATGGGGTAAAAGAGCTTTGCCATATGGGGGATCTCTGAGGGACGCGTTTGTTGTTGAACTGCCTACCAACACCTAAGCAGCTTATTCTCTGTCAGAGAGCACAAAAGCCAGACATATCGCCATTTTCATTTATTTCTTATTATATAATTTGACTGCTAATCAGATGAACTGTTTTGATTGAACATGCAAGTCTCAGTGAGTCTCTCCCTGTGTACCTCTCTATTTTAAGATACCTCAGGATCCTCAACGTATCGCCCCCCTCCGCGAACTAAGGAGATCCTCATCAACCAGCAGGTGGTAAAGCTCAAATACTGCTTCACTTGTAAAATGTTCCGCCCTCCTCGGACCTCCCACTGCAGCCTGTGTGACAACTGTGTGGGTAAGGATGTGGTGGGAAGTTACCACTTATTCCAACTGCACTAATTAAACTTAACTACTTAATATCATCGCCAAGAGGAACATACCATGCTGCGTGGCTGGCAGGTTTCTGTTAGTTTGTGTCATGCACCGCACCTTCCTATGTTAATCTACTGATCTGTGTCTTGAATAAAAATCCATACTTTTACTTTAGACTTCAAGTTAGTTTACTCCTGACATTTACCAAAGCTCAAATTCAGCTTAAATTCATATAAAATATATTACTGGCATTTTTTTAAAGTGAGTAATTCTGTTAGTTTGTCGTAAAGTCCATGCCCTTAAAGGCATTAGGTCATCATTTGGCAAGACAGAGCAACCAGCTCTTTGTATGCTGAGACTTCACAGAGCCTCTTTTCCTAACTTGAAAGGTCTGTCCTAAAGGATAAGTGCACATTTTTGTCTTTACACATTCCTCACTTGTCCATATGTGCATGTTTGTGCTTGCTGTAATCATTCCTCCTCTTTATGTTGGCTGTTGAAAGATCCCCTCCTAAGCTCCTTCCAGTGGAACAAATGGGGGACAAAATGGGACCTGGTTCAGTGCAAACAAGTTCAGCTGAAGCCAGTATGATGCTTCGGCAGTCTGAGTTAATTAACTCGAGTGTGTCTCTTATAAAGTCGCTGTATTTTTAGTACAAAATCCCCTCTTTGTGTTTACCCTGACAGTGTTTACTTGCTGGGCTGCGGTGGAGGGATAATAACACAAAGATCATATTTCATACTAAAAGTGTTTAACTGTAGAAGATGCCCACTTGATTAGTTTAACTCACGCTCTTGAAGCAGCCTCACATTAATATTAGCTTCACTGTATAATTTGATTCTGCACAGAGTGAGGACTGTGGATGTGTCCCCCTGTGACTTGCAGTAGAAATGCATCAGGCAGGGTTCCCACAGGACCTGAAAATCATTGAAAGGTTTTGAATTTGAGGAGGGAAAAAAAACGGTTTTAAAAGTTTGTGAAAATTGACATAAATAGAGTCATAGAGTGGGTCATCGAAAGTGCAGGAATTTATATATTTTGTACAAGAGCAGATGTTCTCTGTCGCTCAACTTACACAATGTACTGTTTGGCTGTACTGTGTTAGAGACAACAAGAGACCACTTAATAGCTATTTAGATTTATGTCTATTTATGATAAAGTTACAAAGTTCTTTACAATAAAAACAACAATAAAGCTAAAAAACATGGACAAGATATAAAACAAAATAAGACAGTATAAAGAGTAACAACAGTGTTCGCACATTCAAGCCTCTCTCTGATTTTAATTGTTGATTGTGAACTTCTTTAAGCCTGCTAATTCTCTTTGTGTTTAAGTTCTCAGTGTTGTTACAGTAATCAACCATGATCCGTGTCTCCAACTATGCTAAGTTGGGTTCCTGAATTTGAGGGCATTGGGCATGGAAGTCCTTGAAAAGTCATTCAATTTGATGTTTAAGAAGGTGTTGGAACCCTGATTAGGAAGGGATGTTAGCAGGAGGAACGATCACAGGAAGAAAACACTGTTTCAATAATGGACACCTGAGTGTTGTTTTAAGACAGACCTGAAAAATTGTGAACCTGTTCTTAACTAAAACAGGCAAATCATAAATTGATTAAAATGCCATATAATTTCCAGGTAGAAATCATTGTGTTTTATAATGTTTACATATTGTAAACATATTGTAGCCTCCCTACTAATATACTTAACAACTACTGTGTATGTGTCTCTGATGTGTGTGTATTCTGTTTTTTCACCCTCAGAACGATTTGATCACCACTGCCCATGGGTGGGGAACTGTGTGGGCAAACGCAATTACCGTTTTTTCTACAGCTTCATCATCTCTCTGTCTTTCCTGACATCCTTCATATTTGGCTGTGTCGTCACGCACATCACGCTGCGTAAGTATTTCACAACAAACGCACTCAGCACTCAGTTGCCGTATGATGTTCATGTCATGTTATAGAGAACCACTTTAAGATTACTTTGTTTCTGATTTGTCCTTTTCTCTCTCCAGGTTCTCAGGCAGGTAAAAGCCTTGTTCAAGCCATTCAGGAGAGCCCTGCCAGATATCCTTTGTACACAGAAAATTGTCACATAATCAGCCTGTTAATGAGATGGATGAGATCTTTTAAATTTGCTACTTTTTTGGCCAAGTAATAACACAAGTCACACTGTTGACAAGGCATTTGTCAGCCTAAGCCCACGCTTAATAGGATCAGAGAGTTAACATCCAGCAAAGCAGTGCTTTTAAGCAGATGGCTTTCCAGTACAAGGCTTGCTGCCTCATGTTCTCATGAGATAGGGCGGCACGGAGGTGTAGTGGTTAGCTATTAAATGTGGCCTCACACCAAGAGGCTTCCTGGCTGGCCCTTAGGCGTGGAGTGTGGAGTTTGCATGTTCTCCTCATGTTAACGTGGGTTTTCTTCGGCTTCCTCTCACAATCTAAAGACATGTAGGTTAGGTTAAGGATAAGGTTAAAGATACGGTTAAGGTTAAAGTCAAGGTTGAGGTTAAGGTTAACTGCTCATAAGTGTGAATGTAAGTGCGAATCGTGTCTGTTGCTATGTGTCAGCCCTGTGATAGTCTGGTGCCCTGTCCATGTTGTTGTTGTTCACCCAATGTTAGCTGGGATTGACTGCAGACCCCCCGCGACCCTGGATAGGCTAAGTAGTTATAGATGATGGATGTTCTCGTGTTAGTGGCTAGACAAATATAGACTGCATGACTACAGAGTGTTTCAATGTTGTTATGCACAGACAGGCTCTGAGTTAATTTCCTCATGACACGCATGATATACATGACATTATGTCATGTTTTTGGAGTCTGTGTACAATGACTGTTCTGCCTTACTAGTTCCCATCAAACATTGTCTAGAGGGTCATGTGTCTAAAAATGATTCCAGTCGGACACCAAAAACTGCGACGTGGTTATGAGACAGCCAGAGGGGACTTTGTGTCCATGTCCAATACCAGTCCAGTCAGACCCTCTCTGCCAAGCCAGTAACTTACTAATACTCAGCACCCGTTTTTCAAATAGAAGAAACCTGTTAATGCCATTTATGTATATCTACATGTAAATGATATTCATTTCAAGCCTGTGGTGTTTGTTAAAAGCCTGTTTTTGATTGCACAAGTTTGGCCTCCAGGGCTTTCTGTCAGAAAGTCAGGTGATGTAGTTAAAAGAGCGACAGAGTCCATGTAGGGAGGAAGTTGTGGTGGATGAATGGGTCAAGCATGGGACTTCAACTCAGATGGCTGGGGTTCATGTCCTGTTTGAGTCAATATTGGCTTATTATTTTTAAACTTAGTTGACTTATTACGTTCTGTTTTGGGGTTTAGCTGCTAAATGCACCCTGTGTACATAAACTTAAGCGAAGTAGCTGAATATACACATTCGTGTTAACATCATATTTCAACGATGGCTAGGTACCATCTTGGACGTGGGCACAACTTTTATTTTGGAACAATTTCTGAACCATTATGGGTCGTCTTGATTGGACGTTTAGGCAGCGGTCACTCAACGTATCAATGTTTGTGGGGTTATCTCATTTAGCCTCTGAGTTGTTGTTGTTTGTATGTCATTAGAATTACAGTGGCTTCAGTGTTCATGTTAATATCTCCCATGCCTTATGTAAAATTGTTAACTGTTAAATAAATGACATAATTAACAAGCCTTATTTCAATAAGTTACCACAGCGAGACAAGATAGATGAAGTACCTACACATACACACATTAATCCCTCGTAGGTTTTAATCATCAGCTTTAATTGCCATCTGTCTTAAGTAATCATTAGTAATGGTGATATTATCATTCCTTGACTCTTGTTCACTGTGGTGGAGTTGGTGATTTGTTTCTTCTCCATTTGGTCTATTCTGGGCCTCTCAGGCTTCCATACGTACTTAGTAGCCTCCAACCTCACAACAAATGAAGATGTAAGTACTCATGCCGCTAAATGATACAGTACAGTTCATGACTGTTAAAATAACTTCACCCAGTAACTTGTTCTATTTATTCACTGTGCAGATAAAGGGCTCTTGGTCGAGTAAAAGGTGTGCAGAGGAGTCTGGGAACCCATACAGTTACAACAGTATTATAACCAACTGCTGTGCGACGTTATGTGGCCCCATGCCACCAAGGTGAGTGAAAACGAAGCCCTCCCGTAAATGCTTCATGAGCATTTTCTTGATGATAGCAGCGGTTACAATACACATGCAGTCTGTAATCCTCTGTTCTGTTCTTCAGTCTGATTGACAGAAGAGGTTTCCTGCCTTTTGATGAGGCAATCCCTGCTGCTTCGGCCTCAGAGATAGAGCTGCCTCCCTTCTCCGCCAAGAACGACGCACACATGGTAGGATGAACCAGCCTGTGGTCCCCTCCCGAGTTTTGACTGTCCCATAGCTCCTGTGTTGTTGTTAGGCTGGCCCCTGTGTGCCCTCTCCACTCTGTGTGTCCACTCCTTCATCCTCCAGACTTCCAGCTTCAGTCCCTCCAGTAGAGCTGTCGACATGCAGTAATTTTGAATCCGTGCCTAGTGTTATAAAGTTGTGCATCTTATAGTATTGTTTATGAAAACAGAAAGCAAAGCATCGATTTTCAGTTGTGAATGGCGCATCGGATAGTGTGTGACTGGAATGGAAGAACATTACTCAGGCTCAGCTTACAATGGCTCGGAGCTGACACACAATATAAAACAAATATCCACAGTAGACATGATTAAGTTAGCTAATTACCACTACTGAAGAGGTCATTTATCACCATGCAGCGTGCTGAAATAACACCGCTGTGTCATTTGTTTTAGCGTTAGAACAAAATGTCTTGGAAGCCATGTGTAACACTGCTTGGCATCATTGAGCAGTTAAAAATGCAGGAAAGTGGGCCGAGAGTTTTAAGAGTTTTTACAGCCAGAGATTTAACCATTTGCTCAGGTGATTGTTGAGGTGCTGAGTCACGCTGTGGGACTGCTGCAGATATATTCTGGTCAGTTTGTGCTGTGGGACAGTAAACGTGTTCATGTTGCACCATTTTTTTGTATTTGACTTGTATTATGTTTGCTTATAAAATTAACATGTTGCTGTATCTACCTCCTTGTTCCTGTACTACTGGGTTTGCTTGTGTGTTGTGGTGAAGGGACTTAATTACTGCTTTTTAGAAGGACATGCAGATGGTTTCAGATCACGTTTTGTATTTGATTTATCAGCACTTTATCACAGTTCATTTGTCACATTTGTCATTCAGTATAATCAACATATCAATGTCTTACATATATTGTTACTTATATTGCTTTATTTTCTTAAATCCACTTTTACTTCATCTATTTTTACTTACTTAAAAGTGTTCTTTTATTTGTTAAATAAACATTATTTTTGTATTTTGAGATTTTGGTCTGCCTTTTACTTTGCCTCTCCATTTTTGAAGTCTTCACGTGTCTGACTGCAGACGTTAAGATGTCTGGGAAAACTTATATTTTCTGTGGTTTCCTTTTTTCAGTCGTTAGTATGATGATTTGTTTCATATGCCTGTAACGTCATTGCTAGATGAAGGATCTGACCCTCAGTGTTGTACTGTATCCATTCCACCCTGCTAGGAGGAGAACTGTCAGGATTTTGCTTTGTCCTGCACAGCCTGAAGGGCACTGCTGCATGTAGACGGTTGATGGTAAGAGTAGGGTTCAACGTTAAACCAATCACAACATCTCTTCACTTGCCATTCACTGTCTTTTTTTTTTTTTAATAACATAGTTTGTGCTTAGGTTTGAAATCGCTGTCATCTGAACTGGTTTCTTTTCTAAGTATTTTTTGCATAAATGCAGTTGGGGCAGATCTTGTGATTGGTGTGTACTGATGGTGTGGATGGGTGCAACGCCTCACTTGTGAATGTGCATGCTTCACTACCATTCATTCTCGTCTCATTAACAATCACTGGCTCGGTGTGGGATGGAGCTCGTGTTTGAAGGCTGATCTTACTCTTGTCCTCTCTGCAGTTAGATGAGATGTTTTTTTTTTTTTTTTACACGTGTATCTGGGGCGTGATTGTGCATGCATGGTGACACAAGCAAATACAAGTCTGCATAAACTGTATCTCCCTTTCAACTTTTATCAGAGCCAGAGGAAACACAGGAAGAAGCAGCCTCTCCTCACACATGTACCTGTGTTGCATTGTCTGCATCTAATTCACTTCTTCCATGCTTCTCCATTTTGATCTCGCTGCCATCAGTGCTATCACTGCTTCCACTGTGCTTATGATTTCTAAACTAATCATTTTAATCACACTGCAGAAGTTTCTATACGTGTTTGTGCTGGTCATTGCAGCTCGGCCTTTTATAACACACGCATCCACGATGCCCGTTTCTTGACATCTCTGTGTCTTCCTCCTCACACAGTGCACTCAGAGCACCAAGGACGTGCTGGAGAGGATGGTCCACTCCTACGACTCTCATGGCCTGTGCCCCCCTGGCACCCCAAAGACCACCCCTCTGGACCTGGAGGTTTCCAGCACTGCAGCGCCTTCCACAGAACCTTCACCCTCTGCTGGTTGCTCAGGGCAGCACGCCCGCCAGCCCGTGGCCGCCCCTTGCCCGTCGTTCAGCAGAAGCAGCAAGAGGAGGGACTCTCTGCACTCCATCAACCCAGCCTTCCGCCTGGCTTCTCCCTCTCCGTCGCTGAGCCGCACCACCTTGATTCTGGGCGATGCACCCGACATTGGCTTTATCCCGCTGCCCTGAGTGCACCCAGTAACCACAAGAGAACAGAACACTAGACTGGCAGAACAGACTGGCATTGTTTTTGGCTACTAAGGAACTTTTTCATGGTGGTTGTCACGCCGCGTGTTGCCGTTTGGTATCTCAAGATGTCATTCTGATGAGTTGATGAAGCATCACCTGGAGGGTTTTTACGTTCTGAGTTTTATCAGCTATGTCCAACTATATGTGTACTTCAGGACAAAGTCAAATCTTAGTAATACTTGGAAGCACAATAGAGAGATATATTTTTAACACCTTTTTATTAACACACCCAGAACATGCCTCCACACCTTCCACAGAACCTCAAGCCATACGTCACATCTGCAGTGTTTATGTTCTCGCTGATATATTATGCAAACAGGTCTTTAAATCTGGGAATCCTTACAGTGCGAGTGTGGACGCAAGAAGTACAATGGCAAATATTTAGATTAACTGAACTGGCGTGCGCTGGACAGTAAGCCCTTTCAGGATTATCAACTCAAAAGTTGGCCTTACGTCATGTCTCATCATTTCCAGTCATCTAGATCTACATGGGCACAGTGTCATGAGGTGGATCCAGCTTGACAGCATTCAGATATATGAGCAATCAGTTTAAAGAGGGAGCACAAGATTTTATTTTCAGTGTTTGCATATCAATGTCCTTGCTGTATTTTGTAATCAATTCTGCATGTCCTTATCAGATGCTCTTAGGCTAATTAGTAAATATCTTTTTGTGAGGTGTATCACTGAAAGAAGATAATTAATTAAAACAGGTTGAACTGAGTGAATTTATTCAGGTTGTTTTTCACGTATGACTGGATATTATTGATGAAATAGTTCCTCCATATATTTTAACGAGTCCACGTTGTTGCTTTATGTAATTTCTTGGCTGTCAAAACCAAGTATTTAATTTAAATCGAGTGTGCTGCTTGGATGGCAGTATTAATCTCTGACACACTGTTTCCTGTTAATGTGATCCAGTGGGATGCTTCAGTACAGGCGAGCATCTGTTTTTTCTTTGCCCCAGGGCACATTAACCATACGCCGGCTGTAAAGAGCGTGTTGGTGGTCACAGGCTCGACGTATGGACTGTTTCAAGCAGACTTAATGGTTTAGGAATGTTGATGAGGCCTCTTTACATGCTCATTTTCATGGCTGTGACCTTTTCCTCTCCTTATATCATGAAACTTAACCCTGTGATGGTGGAGTACAGTAACAGTAAACAGCAGGAGTTAGTGTGTGTCACTAGGGGGCAGCATGTGACTAAAGATCGCAGCCCAGGCAGAGGACAGTTTAGTAACATAACACGCATTAGAAAAAAAAGGCCTTTTGACGTTTTATTTTTTTGTAATGGAGCATTGAAGCTGTACATAGGTTGTGAGTTTGTAAAGAACCATGTTGCCATAGTCAGTGGGTCGTTCATTTATCAGTCTGCATCACGACCCGTAGGTTGTGTAGACGTTTACAAGCAGCGCTTGTATGAACAAATTTGTTTGTATTTTGTAGGATGTAACAGTGGAACTGTAAAATTTGGTCAATAAAAATGATAAGTTTTGTTCATTTTGGCCTTTTTGGCTTTGCTTCCTCAGTTTTTTTTTTAGTTTCCTTTTAAAATTTGCTCACCATGCAGTGCCAAACTAATTGCATAGCAACCCCCTGTGTTCACTTTATTTAAACTACACTGACTTTAAACAGACCAGTGTCAAACTATAATGTAGTACATACAGTAAATCAGCAAAAGTTGGGTTCATCCACTCTGACAGCGCCCTCATGGAAACAATGAAGAGATGCATGTTGACCACATGTGTTCAGACAGGCAAAGATCCGGCAATGAAAAGGGTCTGCAGTGTGGACAACAGCTGACACAAACCTGCAGGAAAAGAGAGGAATATATACATATATGAATTTGTCTACGATAGAGTTACAGTCTGGGTAGTAAAACCCAGGTCATGTGCAGTATATTATCACCAAGGAGAAACTAATGCCCAGAGAACCCGTCTAATAAGAGTCTTTTGGACTGCGGCTCGGAGATTTCCCCCTCTTTTTAAAAAAGAGTAACATCAGAGTGTGGTGAATTGTTTCCTTGGCATTGCATATGGCGTGTTTATTCTGTGCCCAGGGTTATACTTTTTAAGAAGCCGGTTTGCCTGTAATTATTGAAATTGAAAACTGGAGAAAAATAGCCTGAAGGCCAGTGATCACAGCGGATGGACCGTTGCAGCTGAGGTTGGACTCTGTCTGCACTCGGCTGTCACTTCTGTGTGCAGAAAAGTGAGAATGTTGCTTTAAGGTCCAAACAGAGTCACTGTTTTTTTGGAGTGGTGTCTGCATGTGGCAGCTGGTGTTTTCTGTACACTGATGTTATTCACCGAGAATGCATTGTCTAATATCTTATGTAGAAGCTGCATTTAAAGAATAACCATTTAAATACACTGACTGATTTTTTATTACCTTATAATACTTGAAATAATCTTGATACAATTCTGTTTTCAGACGGGCTGACAGATGGGAAAAGTAGGAAACACGGGATGAAAAAGATGTTCGAAACTCGTGCTAAAGCTCTGGCTGGACTCAGACAAAGGATGTCATGCACGGAGCTCGCACAACAGAACAACGTATTTGATGTGAAATATGATATCCTTAATGGATTTCTTAAGATTTTTATGTATCTATTACCTCATTTGACTTCAAAAGGCTGCTTGCTGAGGCATGTCAGTATAGCAACCTGTATATCTTAAGCTAACATAGAACAGATGGTCAGACTTTTGGCTCAGTGTCTCGCAGGAGGAAAAAGCCAAAGCATCACCGCCTCAGCAGCTGTGTTGCATTTTGACCACAGCCCTCCATCGCCTGGAAGGCTTAAAAATTGTTTGCAGAGAAAAGAGAAGTCTTATGATGAGTGTAAAAGGGAAAGTTCACCCCCAAATCCAAAATACATATTTTTCCTCACACCTATCGTGCTATTTATCAATCTAGACTGCTTTGGTGTGAGTTGCTGAGTGCTGGAGATATCAGCAGTAGAGATCTCTGTCTTCTCTCAAGTGTAATGGAACTCGAAGGGACTCGGCTTGTGATGTTCAAAGTGCCAAAAAACACATATGAAAAACTCAACAGCAACGTCTCTTTCCAGAAATCATGACCTAGTTACTCAAGATAATCCACAGACTTTGTTGTGAGCAGTTTTGTGTAGGAACTATTTCCTTTCTACCAAACTACACCTGCCAACCATGCAGAAGGAAGCGTGCTTCTACCGCTTGCTCACCTGGCACCACTGAGCCAGCTAACGTTACAGCTCAGCCGAGGAGGACACCATTAAAGTTACCTCTCGTGCTGTCATGTGCACGAGCCTCTCATCCATGAGTCAATGCATGCTTCCTTCTACATGGTGATACGGTCGGTGGGTATAGTTTGAATAGTTTCAACACTCATCCCAAACTGACATGAGCCATAGGGTCTCATAGCGATGTGTAGGTCACACAGCTGAAACACTGTAACGTGGTTAACGTTGTAAAACTGTTGCAGTTAGGTTTCGGCAACAAATCTTCTTGGTTAGGTTTAGAAAAAGGATGATGTTTTGGGTTAAATTAAGCATGTAATGTGACATATACCCATGGTCATGTGCTCTGGGTAGTGACCGAAAGATTGAAAACGCAGATACAGGTGGCCGCCATGAATTTCCATGTTCTGTTCTGTGCCCAGAACACCTCCTGTTAGAGGTGTTTTGGGCACGTCCCACTGGTAGGAGGCCCCGGGGCAGACCCAGAACATGCTGGAGGGATTACATATCTTATCTGGCCTGGGAATGTCTTGGGGTCCCCCAGGAGGAGCTGGAAAGTGTTGCTTGGGAGAGGGATATCCAGGGTGCTTTGCTCGGCCTGCTGCCTTCACGACCTGGCCCCCGATAAGCGGATAAAAATGGAAGGATGGATGTAACATATAAAGTGTCACTTGAGTGATTGTCGGTGCCAGATGACCAATGTTAGTTATCTAACGTTATGTTTTAAACAACACTAACTTTTGGTTTCACAATGGACACAAACTATGGTCTCCTGGCTCAAAGTTGGGTCTTGTTTGACTTTTCCACCTCCTCTCCTGCCCACACCGCGCAGACTCTCTCACTCTTTATACTACATTGGTTGCTCTCAGCATCAAGTATTGCCCACTGATGGGTTCACATTGGAGTTACTTGAAAGCCTGGTGTGTATTATGAAGACACCAAAGGCCGCCTTCGCTGTCAGTATGACATACTGACGGTTGTGACAAAGTGGTGGTGTTTGACGCACTGGAAATGAGAACTGGCTGGTGGTTCGGTTGAAAGAAAATAGTTCCGTCATGAAACTGCTCACGACAAGGTCTGTGGATCATCTTGAGTAACTGAGTCATGAATTCTGGAAAGAGACATTACTGTTGAGTTTTTCAAATGTGTTTTTTGGCGCTTTGAGCACCACAATCTGAGCGCCTTCTAGTTCCATTATATTTGAGAGAAGGCAGACATCTCCAAAGCCGATATCTCCAACACTCTGCAACTCACATTAAAACAATCTAGACTGATAAATAGCACTGCAGGGAGAGAGGAACCATTTATTTCTGATTTAGGTATTTCCTGTGCCTTGAAGTTAACAACACCAGCAAAGGTACCAGCTCATCAGTGTGTGGTTTGTGGATTATTTGAGTCCTCGCTGGCTGCAGGGGATTACTGGAGTGTATCATGCTCTTTAACCCCAACTGGTGTGGCACAGAGACAGAGCAGGCCACCCAGTCAGTGGGGCTGAGTGACCTGCTTTCTGCTGGATTTCAGAATAAGAGGACGCATTTAGAAAACGTTGGCTCTAATGTTACTTCACAAAAGGGGTTAGATCTCCAGACTCTTTAACATCAGTGGACTGCATGGACAGGCGTCTACTCTTCAGTAGAGAAGTGGTCATTGTAGAGACTCATCTCGGACGAAACTTTATTCTCTGATGTGACACTTTTACTTGGTTTATTCCTTCTCTTTTCTTTAAACGCATGAGCAACACACATAAACCCAACAGCCGGGAAAGCCACCTCTTTCACTTAAAACTAATAAATTCCAGCTCTTCCACAAAATAATCCACTTCCAATTTACCCCCATCCGCTCAGTGATTCATCGTTCTCGTTCCTCTTCAGCGAGCCACGTTTGGCACTGCTGTCATGTGTGCAGCTGTGTGTCACACTCTCACAAGTCTTTTCCTCATCGCTCGCTGGCTAGTCTGACCAGAGCACAAGTGGGGCACCTCAGTGAACAAAACAGGTGACTCACAGTCAGGGGCTGCTGTCAACATCACTGGCTGCTGTGATTTCAAGAGCTAAAAGTGTGTCTCTGTGCTAGCCAGTGAAGCTGGATATAATTAACCCTGTACTGAGCAGAGAGCCAACCGGCTGCCAGGAGGCCGCAGCTGCCAGCAGGCATAGTTTGTTGCCACTGCCGGTGAAACATGAAACGAGTGAATCCTGTGGGCAACTTGCACTTGGTGGTTAAAATTTCTCAATCCTGGATGTTGAACTGTAACACAGCTAAATGCTATTCTTGCACACTTGTGTTTTCCTAAAAATGGATGCATGCAACAAAACTAGGAGGTCTTTGACCTCCTAACAAGGGTTAAAGCGGTGCACAGTTTGCAACTCACGCATCCTAGCCGACGCTAAAGCCAATAAAGATTTCTTCACAGAATATCCATGGCAGCATGTGCACGCCCGTGTGTGGAGTTTGGTCAGTACTTAACCATATGTTTGTGTACTGCTTTTCCAGGGATGTGTCTGGGTGTAACACGGGTGGCTTGTGGCAGCGTACGTGTGAACACTTAAAAAGCCTTTTAGCACACAGAGCTCATGACAGATCAGCTCAGTTATTCTTTGGCTGGTTGGTGTATTAGTTTTGTTGACCGATGCAGTTTGTTGAAAGACTAGAGAAGCGTCAGTGCAGGGTTACAGATCTGACCGTACACCTTACTGTGCACAGATTATCTTTGGCTGTGAGGACAGCGAGATCATTTTATGCACTGCTGTTATACAATAAAAGTCTTGATCTTGATATGAAGGTCTTGATTAGGACCTAATATCTCCCAAATAATCATAACAACAATTTCCACTTGTCCAAGATAACATATCTACAACATTTTGTATTTGAGTTTTTCTTTAGTGTGCAGATTAGATTACTGAATAAGTAAAAAGACGTGAGATATCCCCGGTTCTTGCAGTGGAAAAACGTCGGCTTTGCTTGGTGAAGTGGAAAGAGCTCCCCATGGAAACCTGAATATGTGCCATGGAGCTGGATTAGTGTACCAGGGTACCACAGGGTCAGACGTTATCACAACAGCCACTATCATGCAGACTGTTTGATAAGGCCTCAATCAATCCGCTGAAAAATGCTTTGGTTGCTGACGTATTATTTTTTATGATATTACGGCTCAAGTGCCAACAGATAACTCATCACTGTTTATTTTAAAGCAATAGTGTTTTGAGGCCCAGCTGATTTTGAAAATAAATAATCGGATGATCTGTTTTTATTTCCGCACATTTCTTCCACTGTGAAGCATTAATAAAACCTCTGCAGCAGACGCAAATGCAACAATCTGCACATTTCTCTGTAACAAATGTCAACATTAATCAGTGAGCGTCTATCACTCACACTCGCATAGGAATCATATTAACCACAATTTTATCATTTTTAATAATGGAAGTATGCTCTATGGTAGAATTATGAGGAAAAAGAACTCAGGAGTCAGTGGAAAAGGGGAATAAATACCTTTTTATTTTAAATGTAAAAAGAAATACAATACACAGAAATCTGGAAAAGCCCAGAGAGCTCCGCCGCAGCCATTTGCTCAGCCCGCTCCAGCCCCATTCGCTCCCTCTATTTATCAGACCACAAATGAGACAATAATTAGCCACCCCACGGTCCTTTTGCCTCCCCACCACTGTGGATGGCTTCCCTGGGAGGAGAGCGGGCACCAGCTCAGAAGATGGACCTTGGTTAGTGGCTGTACCGGCTTTAACTTGTTCAGCCCAAACCGCCTGTGCCAGGTGTCACAGCAAGCTGGTAGCCAGCAGTAGCGTCAGGTCTAAACTGTGTAATGGCAGCAACAGAGAGTTTGGCAGACCACGCACATGGCCTACGCCGTTGTGAGCATTTATACTTGCACGGTGGTGTGTCTGTGTCACTCTGCAGTTACACTTCCAAAACACTGGTCAGTGGTGGGGTTTCTGTGAAGTGCTGTAAAGTTGATTCAAAACACACCAAAAACACACATTAAACATGGCTTCATAGCGACAGTTTCAAACACAAGTACACAAATCAGCTTCACTATAACTCGCAGCATTCACAGACAAAGCACTTGTCTTTATCTAGACTCATTTTCCCCACAATTACAACAGGCTAATGTTTTTAGCACAAGACTATGGAATTTTACATTGTATAAATTAGCCTAGCGGTTAGCAGACTTATCTCTACTCATATGAAGCCAGGGGACAACAGCAACATTTAACAAAGGTAATGTTACAAAATTTGGCTCCATTACAACTCACAAGGTTCACTGACAAAACAGCTGTCTTATACTAAACATGCTTTCCAAACAAATATAAGATGCTAACTTCACTAGCACAAGCCTATGGCATTTTACATTGTATAAATTCGCCTAGCGACGAGTGGAGATTTCCTGTACTCCTATGTAGCCAAGATAAATCACACACAAGACTCAAAATGCTATTTTTGTAGAGGCTTTTTTGTCTTCACAATTTATTGATTCTTATCTGTTAAATTAAAATAAATAAAAGCTTTCCACTGAGGACAATGATTTCAGCTTACAAAAATAGACAGGAGGTCTGTGTCGCCGCAATGGGTAGTTACATTTCTAGGGAGGTGCATGTCAGGCTATGGTGTACGTACGGCGAATTGACTTGTGCTTGCTGCAGTAGCCGACTGGGGATCCGTCTCCTGAGCTGCTGCCCGGTCTCCTCCTGGTGAGGTAGTCTGTAGTGGCGGGGAGTGAGGCGGAGGACATGCTGTGATTTGAGGCTCGAATGTCAGCTAACATTAGCTACATAAACATGAACTTGAAGCTGCAGCCATGAGCCTTTGACTCTAGTTAGCAGAAGGCTACATTATCAGGAACGCTTTCTCTACATCTCGAAAACGCTTCGCTGTTACTGATTCTTGTTTTGTTCATTTATTGTCAAACTCTGTTAGACTCCCTTTTGATAAGTCTGCCTTTATTTTGGGTTGTCTTGCAGTGTAGGCGGTTACAAATGCTGTAGTAGCAACTTTCTCTGCAGGATTCTCTGACACTGAATCAGGCTTTCACCGAAGGAACATTCACGTGTATCTGCATTTGCAGAGCAGCTGATAGGAACCCACTCCCTCTTAATTGACCTGTGATTGGCCAAAGTCTGCCGCCAAGGTCTAGATTTTCCAAAACTGAAAACACAGCCAAGAGGAAGAGCAAAAGT
Source organism: Chaetodon striatus (assembly GCA_029783705.1). Lineage (NCBI taxonomy): Eukaryota > Metazoa > Chordata > Actinopteri > Chaetodontiformes > Chaetodontidae > Chaetodon > Chaetodon striatus. The sequence goes on along the minus strand of JAPZEB010000025.1, from coordinate 19,647,705 downwards.
CTCATGTTCTCTCAGACCACTAGAATTACAATGTGATCATGGTCAAAGTTTACAATGGGGATTTTTGCCCAATGACGCCAAAATAAAACTGCCTACCCCAGCTTTAGGTGCTACCCTTATACAGTTCTGACAAAACTGATTCTACTTTACTACATTTCAGAGGGAAATATTGTACTTTTTGCTCCACTACCTTCATCTGGGAGCTTTAGTTACTTTGCAGATGTTTTAAAAACATACAGTACAATGAGTACATGCAAGTACAATGCATTGTTAAATTAAACCACCCAAAATTATATAAAAATTGTGAAATTAGCTCTGTTGCAGCTGGTACATCTACATTTTGCTACTTTGCTGAAGCTATTACTTGAAGTGCTACCAGTGTAGTATGGCTACTTTTACTTAGGTAAAAGGTCAGGATACTTCCTCCACTACTGGCTTTGATGGTATTAGGTATCATATTAATGTATGGAGCAGCCATACTGTAGAAATACATATAGATTATAGGACTGTGGTTATGTATAGATGATGGTTGTGTAATAATCTATAAAGGCCACTGAACTTTACGCCCAGGTTTATGAAGCAATGACAATAAAGTGAGAGGGGAAAAAGAGGTGGTGCAAGTTGACAGACAGTCAGATAGTGGATGCTGAGTCACTGTAAGGGCAAGACCGGACATATTCCCAGCATGTCTGACTTATAGCAAAGGCCACAGTGCAGCTTTACAAGTCAAGAACGGGTTAAATGCTCCAAATCACTTATCGGGTTTAGCTCAAAGGAAGTTATGTAAAGGGGAGAAAGGTAGAAATGACACACACAGTGAGATGTGTTCTATAGTACAACACAAGGTTTTTTAACTGTACAGTAAAATGTTTGAGACTGTGGGGTGCATGTTGAGTCTGTCTGAATGTTGAGCCCCCGTTGCTGCCAATATCTCCTCAGCATGTAACTGAGAGCAGCTTTGGGCCATGTGTGCAACATGCCTGCCTCGTGCCTGCTTTTAGTTACAGCACGACATAAATCTCAACCCTTCAGCAGAAAACCTCGCGTGAAACTTTCAAAACTATTGAAAACAAGCCAAGTTTGTTTTTGTTCAACAGCTTGTTTTGTTATCAACGTTTACAAACACCTGCCATGAATTTGGAAGTGCCCGCAAATCTGATCATAAATATATTAATCCAATAAGTGAACTTTGTTCCTTTCATAAAGTTTTTTTTATAGCTGTTAGAACATCCAGCTGGCTCTGTCTGACCCGCTGCATGATGGGATACACTTTTGACCGATCCCTTAATCCTTCCAGGGGGAGGATTTAAGAAATCTGGATGATGATCTGAGAAACGTGTTCCTGACATGTTTTTTATCAGTGGCTCATTTGGGTAGAGGTTTTGACCTGTCTGCTGTTTTCAGAGCGGTGTCAGTTACACGAGTCAAGCTGCGCTGGTATGATCATGACCTTAACAGACGTCGTCTCTGAGGGAGCCGCTCAATATCGCCGCTGTGCTTAGCCCCCGAAGGTGTCCAGTGAATCGACACAATTGCTCTCCGACGCTTTCCACTCTTTATCGCCCCTCAGGCTGAGTTATTCTCTCAGCTACTGAATGGGGGGGGGGGCACGGAGCAGGATTTCTGGGAATGAAATCAGAGCTCGCTGCTAAATAGGGGTTCCCTCTCACTTCTGGTAAATGCTCCAGAGGGGGGAAAGAGCCAGTTCTCTCCTCTGGTAGCTTTTAATATGCAATGTCCACACCAGACCCATGTGTTGAGAAAATTACAGAACATGTTTATTTTATAAGCTTTTATGGTCACATTTTGTTGACTCGGCGGTATCCGCACATTGAAGGCAGCTGTCAACTTGCTCCTCTACGTCCCTGTAGTGTAGTTGGTAATATTTGATCAGGGGAGAATAATACTAGTGAGAACCCACAGGGAGCCATTCATCTACCAACACCAAAGCTGAAAAGTGAGGAAAACTGGGGGGCTGTTTTCTTTTTGTGCAGTATTTGACATGGGTATATGCAACAGGGACCCTAAATAATGTGGGCGGGTGTGGGGCCGTTGCACAACATGATTTAAGCTCCAGTTAAGGAAGCCCATCCAAGTTAGGATGTCCCACACGTACAGAAGGAGGTGAGGGTGTTTTATTACCAGGGCCATACCTTCGTCTCTTCTGCATGCGCTCCTCTATGAGCTGGAATGGGTCACATGTGAGATGTGCATGTGCTTCGCTGAGGAAAAGAGGAAAAGAAAAAATATTAAGTGTAGATGCAGGGGAATATGTGTGTATCACATAAGCTGAGAATTTGTTGGGAAAATAAAGGTTTAACGCACCCTCTAAAGAGATTTCTTATCTTTTGTTGCGTACCTTTGTACGGATCAATTTTTTCCAAACACTCAGCCACCATTTGACATTTTCTCTTTCTGTAATGTCGTTGACATTCCACACAACTTCAGCCCCAACCCTTTTCTTCCCTTTCCACCCCTGCAGGGAGTAAAGTGAGCCGAGTCTTACATAATACCTAGCACTATATTTGACCGTTGAGCTTCAGAGTGGTTCAACTATGCAATAACCTCTCTTATGCAAAGATACTACCACAGTGATGGCATAACTATGGACCTGCAGGGCCTGTAGAAAATGTAGAAAATAATGTCACAGCTATCAGTGTCACTGGATCAATAAAAAGATTAGAAAATTTAACTTATCCTATAACATGAAACTGTTTCCAACATGATGTGTTGGATCAAGTTTATTAACTAACCAGTCTTAAAGGGACAGCTCACCCCAAAACCCAAAATGCATGTTTTTCCTCTTAGCTGTAGTGATGTTTATTTATATAGACTTTTTTTGGTGTGAGTCGCACAGTGTTGAATATATTGACCGTAGCAATGTCAGCCTTCTCTCTAATATAATGAAACTAGATGGCGCTCGGCTTGTGGTGCTCAAAGTACCAAAAAATACATATGAAAAACTCAGCAGCAATTTCTCTTTCCAGAAATCATGACCCGGCTACTCAAGATAATTCACAGATCTTGTTGTGAGCAGTTTCATGAAGGTACTATTTTCTGTCTACCAAACTACACCTGCCGACGGTATCACTGTGCAGAGGTGTGCATCTACTCATGAAAGACAGGTTCGTGCTTGGTACATTAATAGCATCCTTCTTGGCTGGGCTGTAACGTTAGCTAGCTCAGTGGTGCTAGGTGAGCTAGCTGTAGACAGACTGTTCTCGCACACTGTATGTATGTATACCTACAAAAAGCTCTGTATCACAGTTTGTATATATACCCCACAGAATCATGAGCCAGTAATTTATGTATAACCAACGTATTCAGGAACGCTGCAATTGCGTCACCAATGTGCTGACAGGAGCAAACAGGGAAGTACTCCCTGTAAGGAGGTAGACTGAGGAAGTGGATGAGTCACTAAACACTTTTCAACACAGGACCATGTGAACCCAAGTGAATGTCATCATCATGTGTCTTTTCCTAAACCTAACCGATGTAACATTACTTGCCTAAACCTGACCTTGAACTTTACATTAAGTACATAATGTCATTCGTGGGGCACTAATTTGTAAGATATCAAATGATGAGGATACATTGCAGTAGATGCACGCTTCCTCCTGCGCAGTCATACAATTGCTGAGAAGAAAATAGTCCCTATATGAAACTGCTCACAACAAAGTCTGTGGATTATCTTGAGTAACTGGGTCATGATTTCTGGAAAGAGACATCGCTGTTGATTTTTTTCAAATGTATTTTTTGGCACTTTGAGCAGCACAAGCTGAGTGCCATTGAGTTCCATTATACTGGAAAGGGAGCAGACAACTCTATGGCTGAATACTCAGACATTCTGCAACTCACACAAAAACAATCTAGACTGATGAACAACACTGCAGGTAAGAGTAAAAGTATGTAATATTGATTTAGGATTGAACTGTCCCTTTAATCTTTGGGAAATACTGTGGTAGCCACACACCTAAAACTTCAGGTTTTGGTAACAACAAGGCAACACAAGTATGATTTGATTTCAGTCCGACTACAGGATAAAGATCAGAATAATGTGTGATTGCTTTTCACAACTAAGTATTTTTCCATTTCAGTGTGCAGGTGTGGACAGAGCGGGGAGCTGATGTATAATGCCACTTGAGTCTTTAGTGTATTTTGGTGTGTTTTTTTCTCCAGCAGCACACTGGTGTGCTCTGCCAAGCACTATACTGTAATCAATCAAGCAGGCAGCGGAGGGAGTCTGACGTCAGAAGCGCGGCTGCTTGCGTAACCTTGCTCTACTGTCCCATAGATTTGTCATCTGGAGCAATCTGAAGAAAAGTAAACTCCCTTATCACACACTGGCTCTGTCGCAGGTATAGGCCCCCAGGGTCCAGTGTGACAGGTCAACTCAACCTGGTTGTATGCAGGTTATCTGCTGCCGTGGCAGAGTGAGCCTGAAATACAACTTTGATACAATCATCATTCACAAAATCAAAGTGGACTTTTAAAATTAAACATGCAGCGTAATGTCAGCCATGCAATGTAAAAGCAGCAGCTGCATCGCTATTTTAGCTATGGCAACACTGTCCTCGGTTACACATGATGCACACTCTAATAATAGCAAACACTTGGTCTTCTAGTATAACATGTCCTCAGTGACAGACGAGGGAAGTCTTCTTGTGGAAATAATTCACTTAGATTGTAGTGGGCCCTGACAGACTGGTAAGAAAAGAGCTTCACAACTCATCCTGTGCGACAGACGGAGCGTTATCTGTCTTCGCACAATTGATCATTGTGACACTTCGCTGCTTGTTGTTTGGCAACATCGATTTTCAGCCAAGCTTTTACAACGTGCTGTGACGTCCAATCATGTCCCCGCACTTGAGAGAAAAACCCTTTCCCCGCATTGTTCCTCTTCCTGTCGCTGCCCATGAAGCAAAGACAGATAGAGATATTTGACATCAACAAAAAAAACCCACTGTCTGATGTCTTTAATCTGTCTCTAAGCACAAAACAGAGAAAAGGAGTCTCCAACAGACTTTCACTGATGGTCTTTACTATTATGTACACAAGACTACCAGATTGTTTCATAATGTTTAATCATGGTCAGGACTGGAACATACGCCTGTTTAATACATCATTTGTTAAAGGTGTGTTTAAATACAGGCTATCTCACCACGCCTACTAGACTCACAGTCTCAGTTGTCATGGCTCCAGCAGGATGTCAACTCAAGGATAAACAGAGGATCCAGCAGCAAGGACAAGAATTAAAGGGAAAATTTGTCACATTTTCTGTAGATGTCCAGTCAGTGGTGATTTTAAATGTAGTCGATTGAAGCAATGTGCGCTATGTTGACTGACAAAGCTGAGCCTCAACATCTTTTGTTCTTCCTGCATCCAGCACCATCATTTGTGATGTACCACAAAGTTTTAAGTGAAAGAGGTGATGTACGACAGTGACACAGTTGGAGGCAGGATGGTGCACAGGCTGGGTTCGTCTTTAAAACGTCCTTTTTCTCTTAGCATGTATTGCAAAGTAGCTACATTTCCAACTAGCGAAAATGGCGTCCCAAAATATGAGTGCAGAGGCGAATGTAACATATCTGTGGTTTGCAGAAACATACAATGCCAACTTTTATTCTTGTGATTGGGTTGGCTGGAGACATTCTTCATGAACTCAAAGCTAAACTAAAAAAGTCCACCAAGACAAGCAGGCCAAGATGGCAGATGATCATTGCGTGAAGCTTGCGTGCAATGCATCCTGGTACATGTAGGCACTGCCAGCATGGCTTCTCACTCCAGCCTCGTCACATATTGACACTTTGGTTGTGGAATACGATGCACAAGGCACTGTGTCAAGATCTGTCTTTTACATGCATTGTCTTCTGTCAAGATACACTTCCATTTTCACAGGAAATTACAACACCACGAATTGAAGTTTTTTTTCCCCTCAACAACAAAAACACGTGGTTAGGTTTAGGAAAAAAGAACCGGGTTTGGCTTTAGAATCTTAAGGGACACAAACACCGCTCTCTCGGGTGAAAGTTTGTGTTTGTTGGACTCATCCACCACCCCTCCCGCCTGCCCCACTCGGACTTTCACAGCCCGGTCGCCATTAAACTATAACCGCAACCTGCCGCGTATCATGCCAACGTTAAAGGACGCCTTTTTTCGTTTGTTTCTGATGCTGCAAGTCACTGCCCAAGTGCTGGATTTCAATGATTTCGGAGTGAGACTGGGCTCATTGAGGAATTTATTGCCTCAGTCGGCTACATTTACCATTGATTACACTGATTGGACATGGACGTAAACTGTGGCGGATAGTGTTGACCCCCAGTAGTACTCCTAGTAGCGCGTGCACCCCGTGTAGACTGAGTCTATAACAGCAGCTTGGAGTCAATTCTGACTTGTGATCCTTTCCTGCATGTCGTCCCTTCCTTTATGTCTATACTATCTGATAAAGGCGACAAAAGTCTGATAAAAAAAGTGGCAAATTTTCCTTTGAAAAAGGTGAAGAGGGGAATTAAACAAACACAGTGAACAAATTTCACGAGTTGTCTCTTGTCTAAGTTGTGTTAATTGTTTTTCATCCACTGCATGAGTTAATTGACTTCACATCCGACTGACTCCCTCTGACATGAGGCTATGAGGGAACCTGAGAATGTCAAGTGGCCTGACATTTACCTCCCGTCATTGTTCTCTCGCTCCCAAGTGTTTCACATTCAGGTAAATGCTGGTTCTGCTCTCAGGATGCACAGCTGCCACATGGAGGGTTATTTATAGTCGGATGACGCAGATGTCTCACATCGGCACCTGGCAGGACCCTCAGCTGGAGACGCTTCTGCCCAGCTGCTCGACAACCGCGGATGCTGTTGCCATGGGAAACAGGATTATGTTGACATCACAGGATTGGAAGTGATCTTCCGTGGAGACCAAAACCACGGTACGCCCACGACCCGACCTCTTGGAGGCTTTTCAGACTATTATTGTCGACCCCCTGCTGTGTGTTGTGGACAACAGTGTGAACTTAACACACATGCATCTGCTTAGGGAAGATGATGCCTGAGTGCGTATGAGTGTGTGTCCGCTGGCCTGTGTTTTATTGCTGCATCACTAAAAACCCACAAAGACCAATCATAAAATGAACTTCACGCTCTTGTAAACATTTTACAGGTGCACTAACATGCTGTGAGGACATGTATGAGTTGTTAGGGATTTTATAAATGATGACATATATTTGGGTGAAAGAGGAAATTACTAAAGTTTTCACCTGCATTGTCCACTGGCAAATTATATACTGTTCTCACCACTAAAAGAGTCATGTCTGCTATTGTGAGTAACGTCTGCCATTGTGCGAGGTCCGTCATTAGGGGATATTTAGTGCATTTAAACACATAATAGACTGCATGCAGGACAGGATGAGATGTAAAGACAGCGACGATGTGACCACAGTCCATTGATATAAGAAATGAAGCAGAGAGACTGGAGGACAATGAATGCATCTCAAAGCAGCTAAATAAACCAATCTGTGTGTGTTCTTTCACTCAGGCATCCTCTGACTGTAATTATTTTGTTATGCCTCAGATAGACCATTAGGCTCCGTACAGTAGGCATGAAAAAAGCTGGCATACGTTCTGTACAGAGCAGGGGAATGTCTCTATATCTGCACCAAAACAAATACAGAACTACTCTGCACCACAGATAAGGAGGCACAGTGGAAAGAAGTGGCAGTGAGGTATCTGAAAACGTAAATGGAAACCGTAAAGGGCATCACGGGTTATCGGAGCCTTTTCATAAACCCCTGCACAATCATGAGCGAATTGAATGAAAGATTGTCCATGTGGTTGAAGGCTTGGATTTTCCATCGGCTAAATAAACAAATAACTCAAAGGTAAGGCCACTCCACTTCACATCTACTAAAAATGATAAGGGACTATAAAAATGTGTGATCAGCAAGCAACATTTTAAACGTTTAATAGCCTGCTATCACAGTTTAAATACGCTGCGGTTGACAAACAGCTGCTGGGTCTCGCTGAAATAAGTGATGGATTTTCAGGAAGTTTATGGTCTATTTCATGTATCAGATAGGCTACTGTCAGAGGCCGCACATGGAATCATAAACATACAGTGGAGCTAGAAAAATCACATGCATTTGTACTGTTTTGTATATTGACAGTATTTTTATTGGGCATGATAGAGTGCAGCAGGGATGACGTTGTTTTGGTAGGCTGACGCAGAAGTGAGCGTCACTCTGGTTCCCTTGACAAAAAAGCAATGTGGATTTTGGATGATTGCAGAAAATAAGCAAACAAACATTTATGATTTTTACACCTTTTGTTCAGCAAGATAATCTTCACAAATGAACACAATTTTTAGGTGTATTTTTGAAGTGTAAATATAAGTAAATAACATTAGGCTATAAACAAACTACAGCTGCCTGATTTAACATCCCTACCACAAGAAAGCTGCAAAGCCATATTCTGCGTGAACCTGTTAGCAACCACCTGTTTTAGGACATATAAAGGCTTAAAATTCACGAGGGGTGTATTTACTTTTGTATTTTATGTCATAGAAGAAAATGTGAAAGTGTCTTCAGCTTGTGTTAACCTCTGACCTTATTTCAGGCATCTAACCAAGAACCCTTTAAAAAAACCTGCTGACTTTGAGACAAGGGAATCGGGAGCACACTTATTCCACTTATTCCAGTGGAGTTGCTCGCCTGGTGCGTACACCAAAAAAAGTTTTTAGCTTCTGGGTTTACTGCTGGGGTAAGCGTCCAACTGAATATGCACAGTAGTGTTTCTCCCACTGGCCGCAAGTTTCCGCTCATCTTATAGACTTTACATTGTAATGACGTCACAGATTTTTAAATCTCTTTTCTTGGCTTGGGGTACGTTTTACAAATTTAAAACCTCCATGGATCAAAAATCCATAATAGAAAGAATCAAATTGATGTTATTTGCAGTTCGAGGTGTCCTGTCAACAAATTTACAGCAGTCTCTTTATAATGGTGGTCTATGGGGAAAATACTTTTAGTGCTGCAGGGTATTTTTTCACTGCAACACTGCGAGTGGCCCCTGGGGAAAAATCGGGAGCAAGGCTGGGAGCTGCTCTCCTGTCGGCGTGGAGAGAGGCTGAAAAATGAAGGCAACATGGAAGTGCCAAAAACTGCAGTTCTTTGAACGGCCACTTGAGGCTGGCGCCAGAAGCCAGTCAATCCTGACTCCCATTTTAAAATGCCCAACTTTACAGCAGAAAAAAAAACATGCTTACAGCCTGGTACAAACAACAGTTTTGGTCTCTATGGCTAATTTCAACATTCATGACAACTGTATGGGTGGTAATTTTTCTAATAACTCCCCTCTTTACACTTTATCAAAACTTAAAATTATGCATAATTAAGGGTGGCCGCTTTGAGTAACAAGCTGTCTGCTGATAGTGTCCTCTCAGCCACATCCACCCCTCACTCCTCCACAGCTCCAAATATGGTCATATTTGGCTCCAAAAAACCAAGATGACGATGGCTGTAGTGCAAACTCGAAGCTTCAAAATGGGAGTCCACAAACCAATGGCTGACGTCATGGTAGCTACGCCCATTACTTTTACAGTCTTTGCTCTGATTCTTATAAGTCACTTGATTTCATTTGGTTAAACTATTACTTGCTATGATTGTAAATAGGCTACTGTGTTTCCCTGTGCACTCCTAACTGTCCAGTATGTAAATGTCATTCTATGATAACTATTAGTATTACACAAAAAAAGGCATGAAGTGAAGGCTATATAATGTAGCCTTCATATGTTAAACACTCTGTCTAAGAGCCTTTTAAGTGTTTCTCTGTACAGCCTGACAAAGGCAGTATCATTAGGGACTGTTAAGGAAAGAGCCATATATTTTTGCTGTGATGTTTATGATGTTATATGTTGTATAAAAGGGGAAAAAAAGACAAGATAATATAAAGCAAAATAGGCTAAGTTGACACAAATAGGACGCAAATGCAGAAAAACATACATCTGCTACACAAAACTATTGTTTCACTTGTCATTTATTTGTTAATCTTACCTGTTCACTTCTCTATAACAAAGGTTAAAAGGCCAAGAAGATTAAAAAGCTTACCTCAAGGTAAGTAAACTTGGCTTGTGACGGGAAATTTACCAGGTTTTCTGGATAATCTTGATTGGACAAACTAACCTGAAACCAGCTGCTGCTGAGGTGCCCTCCAGCAAGGCCTTTCCTCTACTTTGGAGTGCTTACGCTCTTCCCTGCGTTCCTATAGGTCTGCATGATTGCACAGTGTATGAACGTGAAGCAGGGCGTTGCTGGAAAAACATCCTGCATGTACTGCAAACATTCCCTACGCAAATAAAGAAATGCATCATAGCAGGAAAAGTATAGATGGTGTTTGCACAGCTGTTGTCTCACCTCTGTCAATTTTACTTTTAGTTTTGATAGAAATGAGCAAAGAGTGGGTTATTAAACGCTTATTTCTGACACTGCTGCAGCTTTAGATCAAAAGATCATTAGATCATGAGGCTTGTTTGAGGGAAAACCCTGTCAGCCTGCAGGGTGCACCATGAGCAGGGCAGAGGGGAGGAGGCTGTCATGTGCGTCACATGAAGGGTGTTCCCTGCAGACAGGGCGTCCATAATCAATGACCAAACACAGCAGCCAATCACAGCGCGTATGCTAATGAGGTGGCTTTAAACCCTCTGATGAATCGGTTCTTTGCAGACTGACCGGATTTTAGCGGCACACACACCGGAGGAAACAGCGGATCCCACTCTCACCTCCGACACCTTTGACTCGACTAACTTTTTCTACTCCTCACTCCAGCGTTACTAACCGGAGCTCTGCAGGAATATCTCACTTGTGCTGAAGACAGAAGACACACAGCTCGGCTGAAGGGAAGCGCTGATCACAATCTGCTGTTTTCTTTTTTTTGTTTGTTTGTTTGTTTTCTTTTTTTTTTTTTTTTTTCTTGCAAGTTAACATCGCCATGTCTTGCGGTGATGCGTCGGATCAGAGTCGGCGGTTCTGTGTGTTGTCTTGGGATCAGGTGCAGCGCTTGGACTCGATCCTGGGGGAGGCTGTCCCCATCCACGGCCGAGGAAACTTCCCCACTCTGTCCGTGCAGCCGCGCCAGATTGTCCAGGTAACGTCACGCACCCACGCAAATATTCAAACTACTGTAATTTACTTGTTTATTTGTTGCAGATTCACGTCTGAGCATGTGGCTCCCCCCCTTTTTTTTAAAGTTAGAATTACACAGGCTATTTATATGCATGGATATGAAACTGAATATTACAGCTGACTATCCTTCAGGTGGGTGAAACCTGTGGATCAAAAGTCACTCTTGCATATCATCTCACTGTGATAACACCAGGGGAATTAAATATGAAAATGAAACTGTACTTTATTTGTCTGGATCTCATGTGGAAACCTCTCCAGGGCCCCTGGTGGTCTCCAAACCCCTAATTTGGGAGCCACAGACAAACCCAGGATAAAACCTATGTGGATTTTTTGCAACCTTCCTTCCTCAGTTGTATTTCCATGACACATTACATCATCATTTTGTTGGGTCTGGTTCCTCTTTTTGGGGCAAGCTTAATTTTTGACTCCGAATTTCCTCCCGGGACTGCTGTGTTTTCCTTCAGTGATTATAGTCTTAAAAATATCTGCAGGCAGGCTGTGGCTCTTCTGTATATCTCGATGACAGTGAATTAAATTAAAAAAGGAAAAGGTGTTTTTAAATCTGATTTGTTAAACAACAGACTGGGGGAAACACACTCTGCCGTTACGGCTCCCTTGGTTTGACTTAAAATGTATGAAACAAACTTGTGCCAAGGTGCCTCCACATTTCCAGCCACTTATACGCTGTGGCTGGATCACATTTCACTTCTCCTGCAGTGTCTCTAGATAGTTGGCTGTGTGTTGAAGTGCGAGTTAAATGCCATGATAGAATTTCAGAATGAACATATAGCGGAGAATAGTCAGGTAATGTGTTGTGGAGTATTTTTTTCCCATTTCATTTACACATTGACATATTCAAGATGAGCTCAACGAGCTTGTGAAGCCCCAGAGCTTCATGCTTGTGGTTGTGGAAAGATGAATGCTCCATTGAGCGTGCAGGAGGCTTAAATGCAGGTTTGAGCCCTAAATGTGGGGACTCTGTTTCCCCTGGATTTGTGGAAACCCCATATAATTTTATTTAGCTCAAATCTACCATCTGCCACATAGATTTATTCAGTGGTTGGCTGAGCATCGATCAACAGTGAATGTGCTGTCGTGAAAACCCAAAAGGAAGCTATTTAGCGTAAATGGGTTTTGATGATGTTATGTATCACGGGAGGCACGGCTGAGAGTGTGGACCTTTGTCCTGCTGTAGGTTTAGGGGGATAAACATCCACTGCAGCATCACAAAGCTCTAGAGTCCAAGGAAGTTACAGGGTTGTAACTGTGGATCTAAGATAACAACACAGTGTTCTTAACTGCTTCACAGCCTGTGAGTGAGACACTCTGTACCTCACCACCCCTTGGACTTTTTGTAACATGTATTTTTCCTCAAAAAGTGAGACAGACTTGACAAGATTTGTAAAGCAAGAAGAGGCAACGGTGTAGGTTTTGTTACAATATTGGGGGGGGCATACATGAAACGGGGGTCTGGGGATCCTCCTTTAGAAAATTTTGATCATCAAACAGTTAATTTCCTGCATTCTGGTGATTTTTCATGCACCAATTTGTGCACCAATTTGTGCCAATTTGTCAAAGTGCTTTAATGTTTTTATTAAGGGGGAGCAGATGCACATGTTCTAAATATAGAGGGGGATGTGTCCCCTGTGTCCCCCCCTGAAATCTACACCTATGCTTACTTTGTAGTCAAGTGTATATATGATTACCTGTAGTCAGAGGGCGGAGGGAGGAAAGGTGTCAAGTCTAGGCTTGACCCCGACTTTGTCTCCGGCTGTGCCAACATATCAGGCTGACCACAAAGCACGTCACGATATTATTGCTCCTGATTGGAGTTTGAACCCAAATGGCACCACTTTATGACTGAACGATTACAGCGCTGTCACTGCCAAATTATCCCATTATGATTTTGTTTCTTCCCACACTCCTGTGCGGAGGGTTGACTTGCCTTCAAATGTTTGTTTGTCCGTAGCCTGACCCAGTATGTATAAATAGAGCCAGCTTGTTATCTGATCACCATGGGAGAGAGAGTTAACAGACACTAATCTGACAGGTCATTGCCAGTAGGGAGATTTAGGATTGTGTGCGGGTGTGTAACAACTCATTTGTGCTGCAGGTTTTTAACTGTTTGAATTATTATTTGCTCAATGGAAATGTGTGCGGGAAGTGTAGCTTACATCTACAGTGCGTCAGGCATTTGTTTGTTTTTTCGTCACAGTGTGCTACATGTGTCAGTCGTGCTGACGCTGAATAAATAAGACAACCTTCCTAAAAAAACTTACCAGCTTCAACAAGGAAGCTGTGGCTATTTGTTTCCACTGAACTCTTTGATTGCTTCCAAATGTTCTGACAACAATAGGTGTGGTAAGCTGAATCTATGTTTGATGTCTTATTTCAGACATGTTTCCTCTTTTGTGCTTGCGAGCAGTGATGTTGGCACACCCTGTCCAGCTGTAGATCATCCTCTCCCAGTGTGGCCGCATTGAGGCGAGACAGTTTAAACATCTCACAGGTCCCTGGGACACAGGAAGGGAAAAGCCGCTGACCCTTAATGACCTGAGATTGTGACGTTTAGCTTAAAGCAAGGGTTTTTTTTTTGTTTTTTTTGGTGGACAGCAGTGGCCCCGCACACTGGTGTGCACTATCTCTTGGTTGGAGTTCAGGATTATAAGTCGTATCACTGTGTTTGTGATAAGATAAGACAATCTGGCCCAGTGGGAGTCGGACCTGGACACTCACCAGCTCTGCTGCTCATTGTTTGGGCTTTTCAGGTTTCATTCAGACTGAGGCTGATGGTGATGAAATGGACTTTAGTGAGCAGCAGTATTGATCTTGGCTCACAAAGTATTGATTTCCACTAGGCGCATGTGGAGCTTATTTGGACAGATTTCAAGAGTCTTATAGATGTGTGTGTTTCTTCTATGATTTCTGCTACTTCAGGGGCATTTTTCTATTTTTGTCTCTTATTTTTTTTTAAAAGAAAACCTTTATTAATTCATGTATGTCATTAATAACATGCTGTGTCTCTGTGTCATCTCTGTCCAGGTGGTGCGGGCGAGGCTGGAGGAGAGGGGTGTGTGCGTTAAGGACGTGAGGCTGAATGGCTCGGCTGCCAGCCATGTGCTCCATCAGGACACTGGACTGGGCTATAAGGACCTGGACCTGATCTTTGGTGTGTCACTGAAAGATGATCAGGCCTTCCGTCTGGTGAAGGACGTCGTGCTGGACTGCCTGTTTGACTTCTTGCCAGCCGGGGTCTCAAAGGAGCGCATCACAGCGCTGACCCTCAAAGAGGCCTATGTACAGAAACTGGTGAAAGTCTGTAATGACACGGACCGCTGGAGCCTCATCTCGCTGTCCAACAACACGGGCAAGAATGTGGAGCTTAAATTTGTGGACTCTTTACGGCGGCAGTTTGAATTCAGCGTGGACTCCTTCCAGATTTGCCTCGACTCTCTGCTCTTATTTGACCGCTGCTCAGAGACACCCATGTCTGAGAGCTTTCACCCCACTGTGATCGGGGAGAGTGTGTATGGGGACTTCAAGGAGGCCATGGACCATCTGTGTCAGAGGACCATAGCTACGCGCAGCCCGGAAGAAATCCGAGGGGGCGGCTTATTGAAGTACTGCCACCTGCTGGTGCGAGGGTTCACGCCCTCCTCAGAGGCGGACATGAAGCAGATGCAGCGCTACATGTGCTCACGCTTCTTCATTGACTTCTCTGACATAGGAGAGCAGCAGAGGAAACTGGAGGCCTACCTGCAAAACCACTTTGCCGGGATGGAGCACAAACGGTACGAGTGCCTGATGACTCTGCACCACGTGGTGAACGAGAGCACCGTGTGTCTGATGGGCCACGAGCGGCGCCAGACGCTCAGCCTCATCTCCATGCTGGCGCTGAAGGTGCTAGCTGAGCAGAACGCCATCCCGACTGTAACGAATGTCACGTGTTACTACCAGCCAGCTCCGTACGTGCAGGACATTAACTTCAGTAATTACTATATTGCACATGTGCAGCCGCCGCAGGTTTCGCCGTGCAGTAATTCATATCAGACATGGCTGCCCTGTAGCTGAACTGACTCTTTTGCTCTTTATCTTTCAAAGGAAGTGGACTGAAAATACACAAAAAAAAGAGACTCATTTTTGCCAAATGTGACTTGACTAAAACAATCCTGTACTGCTGTACATCTGATTGAGCCGACACATGAATTTTTCTCACTTGTACTCTCTTGCAAAACATCTGTAAGATTGCTGGTCATTTCTGAGATGTAGCGATGATATCTTGTTTAAGTATTAAAGTCTTTATGAAACTTTATATATGTCAAAAAAAATACATTTTTGAGGAAACAAACATTGAAGCTGGTATTATTTTCATACTCTGGCTTTATTTTTTTTAATTACATACTGGACCAAAGATGTATTTGCTGTTCAGAAAGGGAATGTTGTTATGATTCCAAGTGCCTAAAATGAACCATGAAATGTTCTAAAAGGAAAAAAAAAACATCTGTAAAGTGAGAACTGTGCATTCAGTGGTTTCTAGATTACTCTGTCTCTCTT
>JAPZEB010000025.1:19600494-19622159 GCA_029783705.1 Chaetodon striatus | reverse complement strand
CCTGTCTTATTTTTTCTTATTTTTATTGTCTTAAGTCGTAATAAGAGTTATATCACATGTTATAGGAGCTATTGTGCACAGATATAAATACAGAAGTGCCTTGAGATTTTGGCTTGCCTTGGGCATAAAAAGTTTGAAAACCACTGGTGTAGCCTGCTCATAATGGTGACAAAGTTGAGTGTGGTATGCTGGACACTCAAGGTCATGCTTAATGATCGCCATCTTGGCTACAGAGTGGAAGGGGAGAGACTACAACACTTGTAAAAATGCCAAGGAAGCTGCAGAGGTTGCGGTTGTTCTGGTGTAAAAGTCAGTCAAATGTTAAAGGTAAATGTTGCAGTTGTTTCTGTCATTTTTGGTAACTGCACAACAGCCATGTTTGATTTGAGTCAATGCTACGATGTTGAAATTCTGTACTGCACCGTGTACTACATGGACGTGTACTGACAGAAGTATCCAAATTGAGAGTTTGTCGGGTGATGTATTTTTTCACCTTTCCAAAACCACAAGAACATACAAAATGATCATAAAATGGGGTAAATAAAGTGTTTGCCTTAATGTAAGCTGCAATCGTTAGCGTGTTTGGCTAACTAGCTTGATGCCCACAGATGTAACAATGCGTCATTTCCAGTGGCAATGTTATTAGCTAACTAATGTTATTAGCTGTTATTAGCTAAGCCCTGGCCAAGCTTTTGTTATAGATAGTGTTGCATTTGCCAAACTCATCAGACTTTCCTCATCCTTAAATTTTTTTCTGTGGTGAAAGTAAAACACAACTTACTTATTGAAAATAATGGAAACCTCTTATATGATCCCATCTGTCTGGGTCAAATTGATCTGTATAAGGAGATGATTGTTACATAATATTTTTTTTTCCTTTCTTCATTTCTCATGCAGATTACAATCTAAGTGACATTTGTATATTAATTACATGAATATAAAGTAATGAAACTGGCAGCTTTGGCATAGGGCCCGTCCAAGGGGGCATTATCTGTTGTGGCATTATCAATCCACTTGACCAGGGAGACTACAACCACAGTTGCTTCCCTCATGGACATTCATTTTCTGTGCACCCCTAGCAGCCATTACTTTTTCCTTTTGTTTGAGGACACTACAAAAGATCAGCTGTTTTGGCAGCCTGTAAACAAAAAAATTAAACACCAACTGTAGGTATTATTCTGTCCCAAGCTTTTTGATGCATATGAGCAGTTGATCACCGTGACCCTGATGACTATAAGCAGTTTCCATTATACAAACATGGAAGCATAAATCTGAAAACCGTGAAGCTTTGTCCTGCGCTAGCAAGCCACAGCTCAAAGTCTACGGTCTGCGATGGCTAAAAATGAGAACACTGCTTTTGTTTACTTCTTTGTGAAATTTAAGACTTATTGTTCCAAAAATTCCTGCGAATTTGCTGTGATAAATCTGCCACTGTTATCACTGTAAACAGCACTGTGTGCCTTGTCAGAACACAAAACTTGACAGACTTAACAACAGTAGGCTATCTAAGGGGGTTGAGGTTTAGCTAACAATCTAGTTAACATTTTTCCTGAGCTTTTTAAAGACTTCACATGCATGTTGACATAAAAGCTGAGATTGAAAGTTCATTCTTGATCTTCTGTTTTCAAGAACAAAAATGATTTACATGACAATTTGATCTTTTTTTCCCATGCCACTAAATGGACCTTGTGGTGACACTGTTTTTGTCAAGAGTAGCCTTGTTCCCTCCAGGATCTATGCTGAAAAGTAATCTGCTTTTCAGAGAGGTGGGTAAAGTCATGGCTGCCAGTGAAATCCTCCTTTGGATCCTTTCTCACCGGTGGGGCGTAATGTGGATCCCATCATCAAGGCCCTTTTCACTGATGACCCCCTCCCTGCATTCCTGAGCAGGACAGGAAGCGTAATGTTGAAAGAAGGGCTTGGTTGTGCTCTTCATTAACACTGGTGGAGAGAGGATTCTTGAAAGTCTACATGTGGGGTTCTCAAGAGACGGCTGATGGCGATGACTCATGCACGAGGACTTGGGCCCAATCTGATGTGGGTTTGTTTACTCAGGGCCCAGTAAAAGTCACTGTTCCACATTTCAAGCTTTCCACATGTCTCAGGGCTGCTGTTTACCCCCGCCGCCGGCTGGCTGCTCAACCCCCCACAATCTGCCTCCCGCTGCGAGTGACTGGGGTTATTGGCTACCAATTCACTGAGCACATCGGCTCAATCTGGTTATAATAACTTCATGGCTTTGTGTTGATATTAATCTGAGCTAAATCATTAAACGCTCCATGTCTTGATGTTGCTCCAAGGTCATTGGAGAACTTTTGAGGATGGCAATTTCCCCACTCAAAACCAACAACTTCTGTCAAACTGCATTTCTTCTCTGTCTGCAGCTGAGATCAGACGGAAAATGAGGCCTCATCAAAACACATAAATCAGAGATTTGTTTTGCTGGTATATGTTTCACTTCTGAAACCTATGCTTTTTGCTCCAAACCATGTCCCCGACATCAACTATCAGGGAACTGTCAAAAAGATCATGGCAGCCTAAAAAAAAACATTTCACTTTTATTTTTCCCCTCAGTGTCAGATCTAAACTGTAAACAAAACATCCAAGAACTGTTATGAAATCTAAAGTTGCGTGGCCTTTAGCACTGACAGACCTTTAAACTTTATTGTATACAATGCTGACAGACTATCTTTGGTGCGTGAATTTAGCAGCATATTTTAATTTGAGTATAAAATGCATCCATGTTCACTGCAGGCTGTAAATTTCATCACTGGCAGTGAATGTCACAAGAAGAATTGACTCCAGGTGCATTTCAAGAATCACATAATTCACTTGAATCAAATTTAATAATAAATAATAGGATAATTGAACCAAACCAAATGTTTAACCTTGGGAAATATATCTCTGATAGCATACAAGAATAACTCACAGGATAAAAAAACGTCTCTGGTTCCTAGCACGAACACAATGGATTTTCCTATTAATTACTCAAATGCATTTCCAAGCATGCTTGTTAAACAGACAGAGGGAGTGAATTATGAGCACGTAATTACCATGGTGTGTTCCAGTTGTTTTTTTTTTGTTGATAATTTTATATCTTGCACTGTCAGTCAGTTTTTATAGTCAGATATAAAACTGAGCAGTTTCCTTTTTCTCATGAAATCATTTTGTCTGTCTACCAAAAGGTTTAAAGTTTATTGTTAAAGACGTGGCGTATAGGCAGGAAGACCCCAGGAATAATAATCATAAATGAACCATTTTCCTTCATGTGATAGGCCCAGTAACTTATCATTAACTGTTATTTCAAATACCCAGCTGGTGTGGTATTTTCTTATTAATAAAACAATTACATATCTCAATTCTCCAGCTTGGTGTGTTGACTTTGGTCAGTCTGTTGTATGCTTTGGACTCCATATTTTCCAGTTACTGGTTTATCTTGACCGTCTGGAAGCGTAGCACCAGAACTTGTGGATTTGGCACCATCAGCTTGGTCCAGTTGTGTCAACCTCAATATCGGATACAAACCTCTACTTTCCCCGAGGATAAAATAATCGAATTTGGACATCTTACAGTAAGAACACTTGAGGCTTCAGTGCGCTCCAGCCTATAGTCAGCCAGCTCTAGTTTCTCTCTTGCAACATTTTCACTTGTAGTTAATCTGATTTTAATGAAAAATAACAGAAAAAGTATGACATAGGTTTTTGTCTGCCAGTTGCTCTCAAAGAGAAGTGACCTCTCCCACAGTATCTAACTGCTACCGTCTCTCGTGGTGTTCCCCAAGGCTCCATCCTAGGCCCCATTTTATTTGCTTAAATAAGACAATACAACATAACTTACTGTTGCCATGCACCTTTGGTCTGTTTCAAGTTGTGTTGGGGATGTAAAATCTGGAAGGCCAAAAATTTTCTCCACTTTAAAGACAGAGGTTCAGAAAATGCTCCTTTGTCTTAAAATGTGTGTACACAAGCCAAAAATCTGGATGTCATTTCTGACTCAGCCTTAAAATTTGACAGACAAATAAATTCTGTGATTAATGGGAGCTTTGTTCCACATTAGGTGGATAGTGAGAATAAACAAAATGGATATAGTTTTAAGGTTGCTCTATAAATGAACTTGACTGGTTAAAATACACCCTCTAAATGTGACTAAATCCAAAATATACAAGACAAGACAAGTCCTCCACTGTACATTTACTTTAAAGACGGATGGAGTAACATGTACAACGGCCCTGTTGAAGTCTACTGTGGCAGCCAACTGTAACCTTTGGCATTCACCCAAGTGATGTAACACGGTAACCCGATTTCCACTGCTCTTTGAGCACAAAGACATTAACGATTTGATTAGATAACATTGCTTTTCCTCATCTTCGTAATCTTTTTGTTTCCTTCTGCTTGCCTATCTCCTGCCTAGACATCCTGAATGTCTGTTTTTTTCATAACAAGTTGAATATCCTCTCTTCAAGACTGCATAAAAACAAGCTGCAGATCAGCAGTCAGTGATTAAATAAGATGAGATAAATAGAACATTACGTTAATGTTATAACAGCAGGACTGAAAAATGTAGAGCATACATTGCTGTCATGTGATCTGCTCGCAGGAAGTCGGAGCAGATGAGTCAAGACATCCCTCAGCGGAGACACCTCCTCTGCTCTGAGACTCTTTAACTTCCTGGACCCCACATAGACAGAGAGTATCTGTGTGCTGTCAGTGAGCTGAACCAGAAACAAATACACACATCATCCTTTTCCCACCTCCCCCATGAGACACACGAAACACACTCACAGCATGTGTTTACTCTCTTTAACACACACACACACATGCACATGCATTACTATATATCCTTACATCATCACTGGAGTCCTCTTGGTTATGACATCACCCACGCATTAACAGGTCTGCTTGTATCGACCTTGGGGTGACCTCCAAGGCCATCAGGAGGCCTTTTTTCACTGCAGCTCTTGGACAGAATTCCCTGTTTCCTTTGGGCTGTTGCAGTCTCATGTGGTAGTAATAAATCCTCCGCACACTTGAAACGAACACTGCAGAAAGATGTTTGGATAGACCCTCAAGCTCCTTTTTTAAAATTCTTTCTTCCCATAAGCTGATTTTCTCTCTTTTGGATGTTTATTTTTGTTTTGTGCCTGATTTCACTATTGTCAGTTCCTCCCACATGGATTTAGTCAGGGCAAGAAATGCACAGTGAATCTTTTTATTTTTTAGGCCAAGAACAGAGCTATAAAGGCCAAAAGTTGTTTGCTCACACAAAAAAGTATCATTATCCAGAAAACAAAACCTAGACATATACCAAAATGATGATGTGTGAGGGGCGCTCACCTCACCTGGCAGAGCCTGCGCCCCATGAGCTGTCGCCTTATCACAGCAGCCTGGGTTTGATTCTGACCTGGAGCCCTTTGCTGCATGTCATCCCCAGTCTCTCTCCCCTTTCCTGCCACTCTTTGCTGTACTATCCAATAAAGGCAACATAGTATTGGAAAAAAACAAACAAGGTGACCACACATACAGTCAACGCCACTGGCTCCAGCTCAAGAAAACCACATATGCATATTCAGTAAAACAAAATGTGATCATCAGTCACAAGCAACAACAACTGGAGCGAAGCAAAAAGCAATATGTCTGTCAGACAAACCCTAAAGAGACAGAGAAAAAAATGCAACGCCCGGAGCTACACATAAGCTGTCTAGTCTTCAGCATAATGCTCATAACACAGCTGTAACCTAAAGCTACATCTGAGGGCAGATTCACATTCTTATAAAAGGAAAGAGATTCCTCTCGTCTCTTGAAAAGTTAATCTTTTAACAAAAACATTTTGTAAACTTTATAAACTATGTAAACTCTATATTCTGCTACAGAGAACATACATATTTTAGTTATTAGTTAGGCAGCATAGGTGATGTTTCAGTTTATCAACCAATTAAAAAAATCTTTGCATTACTATCTTTGCAAACTCTCTTAAACTTCGTTGACATCTTGTTTGGATGGTAGGCAGGGTTGCAGACTATTTGCATACACACAGGTAAAATGTTGGGCTCTGGAACTAAAGAGTCTAATC
Organism: Chaetodon striatus; assembly: GCA_029783705.1. Classification (NCBI taxonomy): domain Eukaryota; kingdom Metazoa; phylum Chordata; class Actinopteri; order Chaetodontiformes; family Chaetodontidae; genus Chaetodon; species Chaetodon striatus. The sequence goes on along the minus strand of JAPZEB010000025.1, from coordinate 19,616,090 downwards.
CATTGATTAAGTATTGCATTTGAAAGACAGATTAAAAAAAAGTGCAAACTGATGCAGCAGAGGTCGAGGCACTAAATTTAGTCCTGGATCCTCCAATTCCCGTAATGCAACTTGGCTAGTGTTTTTTGTTTATTTTTTAAAGATACTCCTTGGCATATAAAGGCCCATGAGAGCTGACCCTGATGACATCACGAGGGTTATTTATTTGACAAAGTTCCCCTAGAACAGAAGACGATCATACCGCTGTTTTGACAACATGGTCTCACTCCCAACTCATCAAATACAGATGCTTGGTCTGTGGCCCTTGGCGTCAGATACCAGTGTGTGACACATTACATAATCTTACATTATCTTATATTACCATTTAAATGGATGTGCTGTTGGTGCTTTGGTGTAATTTTAAAATGTTTAAAATGAATTTTTGAGTCATGTTAATAAATATTTAATGAGTAACAGCTGGTTGTTGTACAGATGTGCCTTAAGATTTTGGCGTGCGCCTTGGACAAAAAAAAAATTGAAAACCACTGACCTAGAGCATCATAGTTTGATGCGTAGAGCCACCGACCAAGCGTTTGTATTTGGCAAGTTGGGAGCAAGAATGTGTTTGTTTCGAGTATTAGTCCTCATAAAACTGATTTTGAATATTTTAAAACAATTGGTGGAGTTCCACTTTAAAAAGGCAAAGATGCATTAACTGTGCCTAATACATCATAAAGCCGTATAGATTGTAAAAATTAGCAACAAACTTTGAACAGAGCTGATGAACTAGATGAGACATCATATTGTCTTCTCACAGGTCTGTTAGCTGACTCTCACCTTAGATTGCCAGTGTAACATTAGAGGTCAGGGGAAGTGTTATGGTCCAGACAGCAGTGAATTCATCAAGGTTACTGCTGAGGAACTTTTGTCTACTCACATGGATCAGCTGGTAAAGCTGTATGCTCTCACAAGACATATGTGAATACGCTGCTTTATGGATGTTCGAAACCTATAAAAGTGCCTCTGTGCATGCCAGGAAGAGGCACTATAAATATTTTCACTCTTGTTACCCTGAGGTCAAATTTTCAATTTGGCTGTATGTACGTTACCATTTTCGACTGTGTTGTTGTCTGTAACTTGCATGAACCATATTGGTTAGTGACATTTAAGAGCTCTCTGGTATTCAGGAACACACAGAGCCCAAACAAAGTCTTAATTCAACCTTAAATTAAGCTTTCAAATGTGTGAGTGGAGTTAGATGTTTTTGCAGTGTCAACAACTAACTGGGTCATTCAGCATTGAGTCCAATTCCTGCTTTTCTTAAATCATTGCAGTTCCTATATATAAACATCTAACCTGCGCAGGACCCAGTTCGAACAGAAAGCACTGCAAAAGCTGCTAATACAGAGAGGAAAGGTAGATGTTTCAAACTATGGTGCTGTAATTGGATTAGTGGGAAGTTGAAAAGGAAACGAGAGTAAGAGGGGATTTACACACTAACACAATCTGGGTTGTTGGTGGAGGAGCTCCGCTTTATCAATTAGCACAGCTTGATGTGAAGGATTTGTGCAATGTGATGTTTGTAAACAGCTAGATTATGAAGCAATGAGCGCAATTATTGAATCCTGTTTACAGTTTTTGATCAGTCGTCCGCCTCTGTGGTATCAAAGCACAGCATTGCGGCATTCTTTGAAGCTCCTCTCCCATTCACGACAGACTCATTTGGTTCTTTGACAGATTTTTTCCAAAGAGGTTATGCACTTGTTTGTCAGCATAAAGCCGAAGCTCAAGCACAAACGAAGAGAGCTCAGAGATCAAATCGCAGCCTTGGGAAGAACCACAGGATCTTTTTGCAGACACACTATACAAATGACTCAGTGTCTGTCCAGTGTGCCAATGTGTAATTGACGGTTGTGGATAAGTTATAGTACATATTTTACATATCCCTCTCCAGCTTTTTTTTTTTGCCTTTAAATGCATCTTTGTGCGATTCACTGTGCAACTATAGGGTGAATCATTTTCTCTGTCTCCTTCTCTTCAGGTGACTTACAGTAAAGGTTCTTTTGTAGTCAGGAATTGGGTTAAACATCTCTTGCTCAGGGCATAATTCAGATTTAGTTTGGTTAGTCATTTAGTTATTTTGGTTGGATTGTGTCTAACGGTGGCACCACCAGTTATTTTGGTCAAAGGTAGCCTAAAATAGTGGCACAACCAAAACAGTTTTGGATATGGCAGATTTGGTGTGAGTGTGTGTGTGTGTGGCAGTAAATAGAGACTTAAAAGACAGCTGAAGACACAAGGATGTTCTTAAAGTCTTTGGGTGGTCCAACCTCTCCGGGAGATTCAGCCTACTTTTTGCGAGTGCCAACGCCGAACAGTGGTCATTATTAGCAGACAAACCAACCCCACCAGGCTGGGATTACCTTCCAGCCAACTGCAGATGTGAACGTCTAAACAATTCTCCCACTCTGTTTTGACATGCTCTATTACAGGTTCTGCATCCTGCACCAGATCCAGAAAAAAATTGACAGCTAAATGAAATCATTCATTTTCTGGTCTGATGTCATCCAAAAATTGCCATAATTGCCCAGGCCTGGCGTCTCTGGTCTGTGACTGGCAGAGACACCAGCGCTGGGCGAGGTGCACGGAGAGGAAAGTAGACTGGTGGATGTTCCTTCTTGGATCTGTGTTAACTCTTTGTCTGTGAAAGCATGTGGGATGTACGGTACAGCGGTAAGGGGTGCGGGACCACTTTCTTCTGTCTGCTTGGAAAGCTCGACCAGCACAGTAGGCCCTTTAACTTTCTACTGCACTCAAAGCAAAGACAAGATATGACTTGATGTGGTCAGACCCCAGAGGCTAATGATAGACTCTGAAACCCAGCAGCAGAGGCTCAGGGTACTTCAGTGCAGCGTATGGGAATGCACACAGATGCTGTTATGTAACCACGCAGAGCCACCAAGAATCCTGAGAGAGGGGAGATTCACCGACTGCACAATACATCAGGGATCTATTACTTTCAGCTGTCTCAGGGAAAACCAAGGTTTTATGTGTCGGGTTTTCTCTTTTGACATAGTGGAGGATTATTCAGATTCTTTTACTCCAGTCAAAGCAGCAACACAACAATGCAATATTACTTTATGTCAAGTAAAGTCCTGCATTCACAGTTTTAAACAGTAAAGGTCTATTCTTATTAGTACGGAAATGTAATTACAGCTGCACTGATCCATATTTTAAAATCAACAATGGAGCAAATGTCAATGTGTAATGTTAAAGGGATCACTCACAGAGATGACCCACATAAAATGAGCTCTACAGAGCGACTTTTAATGACTTTCAGCTTTTTGTTTTGGCTCTAATTTGTGATTGTCAAAGCAGTTCTTTTCAGTATACTGAGTCAGTGAAATCTGTTCATTAAAAAGATTGGGTGAAAAGATTTGTTCACTGAATCATATAATGCGTGACTGACACTCCAACTTGACATAGTCCCACCCACTGTACTTAAACATGGCTGAACGCTCAGTTTAACTCGCTAACTAGGGAACTGAGAATGGAGAATTTAGTTTGATGAAGATACTGTTTGCAAACTTCAAGTTAAAGTGCTACCCTATAATGTACAATACGTACGTTTTTGCAACACTTGATTGACCTTTTGCCAAGCCCCGCCCCCTGAAGAAATATTATCACATTTTTGGAGCAAATGAAAAAGGGTCTACAGTATGCGCTTGAATGATATATCCAGGATGTCAAACTCACTCAGCAGCAAAAACAGGTTCAAAGGACAAAGATAGTTAAAAGCTAAAGCCTAGCGAACAAATCATCCTGTAAAAGTGAACCGACTCATCAATGGCGATTGAGACAGAAGACAGTGAAAATAAAGGGACATTTTGCCCATATTCAACCAGCTGTGTGTCATAGCAGTGTGTGCAGATGAACTGTATTTACTTTTCCCCTCGTCAGCAGCTACCAGAACTCCACTGTCATTCGGGCAGATGGTTGAGGATCTCCAGGTGAAGCCAAACAATGTTCATTTGCACACACTGCGATGACACATAGCTGGTTAAATATTGACCAAGTTTTCCTGCTTCCCTTCACTGGTTCCTGCAGAGGAGTGAGTAGAACTTTATTCTGTGTTATAATCATTAAAAACATAAAGTATCGTGTGTATACATTCAGTAGGCTATATCTTCAGTAGCTGACTAGCTAATCCTACACTTTTCAGGGTTTGATTTTGGTTTTGGAACATATATCACCTTCCCACCTTTCCAGGTAACAAGTGTCATTGACTCACAGCAATTATCACTGCATATCTGACAAAAAAATATATATAATCATTTAATTAAATAGGTTTTTTAGTGTATTTATAGATTGTATAGCTTATGTAGAGAAGCATATAATTTTGTTTTACAGAGCTACTGACTAGTTAAAAAAAAAAGAAAAGAAAGACAACCATGACACAGATGGGTTTGCCTTTGTGAGGCCATATATATATCGAATGGCACTGTTCTTAAAGTAATAACTTTATTCTTTTTTAATAATTTATCTTTGACTACAGATATATTTCCAAGGTAGCAATCTGAATCGCTTGCAAGGGCCTGCTCTCTCCACGGGCCCCTCCACCCCAGGAGCCCCAGTGCAATAGCACTGCCTTCATTGTCTATATTTACGCCCCTGCCACCCACTGTGCACCACCTACGCAGCACCAAACAGCAGCCAAAAGCCACAGTTACTTACAAGATTAACATTTAGCAGCTAAGGAGCCACATATTTCTTTCTATAAAAAGGCAGAGCTATCAGAGAGTGAACACATTTATCAAATAGACACAAACTTGACCCCAAATTAAAGCTAATTTCTACTCATGTAGTCTAAATAAGTAACTGTTTGCTAACAAGTTTGCAATATCCAGTTAATGAAATGTCAAGTCAATAAATATTACAGTGCATCTGTCAATGATGCAATTGTAGCTTGATTCTGCTGTTGTTTTTGCAGGTTTAAAGCACAAAGTAAACAGTCTATTATCCATATTTGTATATCTATATAGTCCCCATGTGTTATACATAATATGACAAGAATGATATTACTGATGAATTCATGTGTAAGTAGTATTTTTTTTTGTTTGGGGGGACCCACTGTTGACTGATATAATCTTATCTGACAAGTAAGTCTACTTAAGTAAAGTAAAACATACAGTATTTGTCTGTGAAATGTAGTAAAGCAAAGTAAAACAGTGTAAGATGGGAACACTCAAGTCAAGAACCTAAAAGCTGCACTTTGACGCAGTACTTGACTAACCGTTTTTTCTCCTTTGTGACTAATTTTGATGGACGAAAAATGCAATTTTTCGTAATTTTTTGTGCACTAGCCTGATCTGATGTTTGAGAGCAGCGCTGGTAGGTACACAGAGTACTTTTCTTAAGAATGAAGAGATCAGACAGTTTATTTGGTGCGAGCGTCTGGGAAAGAGGTCACAGGTTGCAGAAGGGGGAGCAGCTCCTTTTCCCTCATCCTCTGCCTCTTCTTTCCACAGCCTCAAGCCGAAGGGTTTAGTACACAGAGTTTAAAGGATGTTGATCTTGATCACTGGTTCTTCCTCTTGGCCTGCTTCCTCTCTTACCTCACGGGGAGCTGTCCCACTTCTCCAGTTGGCCCCGCACTACCTCTACCTGCCAGACACCCTGCCGTCCTCAGGCGGAGGCAGGGGACGGGGTTATACGCTCAGCCTGTTGTGTAAGAGCGTTGTAAAGAGATAATACTCTTTGCTGAAGACGAGCTTTCAGACTGTACTTTCACCCACAGTCATTAACACAGTTATCTTCAAATCCCTGCACCACAAACAACAGCGTCACAGTTCACTCCTGGATTAATTATTGGAACATGCTTCATATTTCAGGGTTTTAAATTGAACACACTGTTGTATAAAAAAAAAAATCCACACACTTACACTTTACCTTTAGGGCAGACGTTTAAGTTTTCCAGCCAATAGTGTTCTGTAATGATATACAATTATGTGAGGGAGCATTGCTGTCTACATAAACTGTCCATATAAACTGTTGGGTATGTTCTAGACAGCGAGATCCAAACCAATTAAAACCTCAAAACATTCATCCCACTGATATTTGATCCGACTTCAAAAACAAACTGTTGCGACTTGCATCTCTCATGTCCTCGCTTCCCACAACTGCGGAGACATCCAGCAGCAGGGACGTCTCTAAGATCTGAACTGTAGCGGGGCTCCGTTCCCAGTAGACTGTGGGAGTAAGCCTTCATGCCTCTCAGTACTGGGAGCGTGTTTCCCCTGGAAGAGATTTCCTATGAAAACAGTCTGTAAGTGATTGCTTCCAAGAAGTTGTCAGAGACGATATATAAACACTTTTTTTTTTTTTGAACAAGGATACAAAGGACCTTGCAGAAAGCACTTGCTCGAGTAATCTCGAGTAATTTCATTCTGTGAATGTTTGTTTAACTGACCTCAGCTAACTCACTGCACACACCGCAAGACTCAAAAGGAAGACTGTGAGCTGCACAGACTCCTGCAATTACAGGCTCAAGTCATTTTAAATAATATAATTCCAGCTAAATATTAGGATCATTTAACACCGATTCAAACAGCCCCATCAGTCTCAGCAGTCACACGAACAATAAATGCTTCTGCAAACAGGTTCACTGAAAAGAAAAACACACAGTATTCAAAACATGTGTTGCAGAATATTTTATATATATAAGAAGAGAATAAAAGTAAATGTGATGGCTGGTGCATTCAAGTCACAGTGTCCAGTTCAACAGGAAATCTTAACAGTAAATTCCTCTGACAGGATCTGATCATTTGGCCTGTGAAGAGCTACACCACAGCGCCCTCTGGTGGCAAACACGTATAAACAAATATACCAGTCCAAACAGGAACCGTTTCCTTTTTTTTTTTAAAACAACATAAACGAAAGTGAAAATGTTGCTTGACGTCCATTACACATCTGCACACAGACTACAAACTCCAGTGGCTTAAAAGTACTCGGTGAATCCTTGTTACCTCTCGCAGGAGCAGTGGGTGAGGTAATAACCATGTAGTGAACTGTGATCAAGTGTCAGGCTGAACTTTGGCACTTCAGCAGCAGCTGGCACTGCTGTGCAAATAACTGGTGATATCATGCAGCCAAAACAGAGAGGTGCATGAGACAGAATATAGATCCAGTGAGATTGAAGATCACTGATTTGCTGCTTGAACAGACAGTTTGACTCTTTGAGAGATCTTTAAACGTATCACCTTGAGCATTAGATATTTGCGTTGTGCCATGTGTCCACTTGAGCGTCTATATTTAGTTGTTGTCATGTGTCGTGCAGCGGGTCAGCTGGGATCCTGCAGCAGGACACGCCTCTGGGCTGAATGGAGCACGCGCCGTGCGTAAAGTCCGACCTGCAGCGGATCCAAACTTTTTTTTTTGGACCTAATTTCACGGTTTTTAATAAGTATCTAATCGATATTGTTCAGTTGTTTCTATTCGAGTAAATGCAGCGATGACGCGGGAGGAAGATCTCATCCGGATTGCAAAAAAACTGGACAAGATGGTGTCTCGGAATAACACGGTGAGACCATATTTTGACACCCACAGGTGGCGCGTTGTCCTCCCACCTCGTGCTGTGCAGAAGGCCCGTGAATGTCTCTCCTGGAAATGGATTCTTCCAGATTTACGTTGACGATGAGTTTGATCTCGTTTGAGCGGGTGTATTTGTAAAGTCTGCACATTTGTAACACGAGCCTGACTGTACTGTAACAAATGATCAACAGGTGTTTGGCGCTGGTTTGCAGACAGTTTGCGCGCAGGACGTTTTGGTCCCTGACTGTGTGGCGCGATATGGACCAAGTGTTGTCAATGCGTCGAGTAGTTTTTTGCAACTCTGTGACTGTTTTAGTGAACAGTGACTCCTGCAACATGAAGTAAACAAGGCGGCCTGTGGGCAAGGTCGTGTGTGTGTGTGTGTGTGTGTGTGTGTGTGTGTGTTTTGACTGACTCTGCAAACAGGACGTTGTTAAATGGCGCTCTCGCACAGTTGGAGTACGTCACAGCGTCCAAAACTGTGACTTCTAGAATAAAGTAAACACTTACACAAATGCTCGTTTAACTTTATGTTGTGATATATTTTTTGAATTCACGGAATCAGTGTGTATTTATCTAAAATACATGTGAAAACTTAAATACAGAAGTGAAAGTGTTAGTGCGTACTCATCAGTTTGTACTTTCCTTTTTAAAATGTTCATATTTGCCTGCACGCAGCCCTGCATTTTACGATGTCCTTACATGTTTCTAAATAAACACATTCAATATTTATAGGTTGAAGCTCTATATTTAGTTGTGTCTTGAATATTTTGTGTGTGCAGGAGGGCGCCATGGACCTGCTGAGAGAACTGAAAGGTTTCAATATGACACTCAAACTTCTCCAGGTAGGCTGCCTGCAGTATACTGTTAAGTAGAGTTCACTTCTACTTTTGCTTTTTAACTAGTTTATAAATTCTTAATCATGCACCAACATGATATATAACAAAACTGCATTACTACTAAAGCTCTTAATGTGCATTTCTGTATGTCTGTTTTAGGAGACAAGGATCGGTATGTCTGTCAACGGTATCAGGAAGCACTGCACAGACGAGGAAGTCATTGCCTTGGCAAAAGTCCTCATTAAAGACTGGAAAAGACTTCTGGGTACTTGATTTTGATACATGATTTACTCAGCAGTTGTTTGTGCAATAAATATGTCAATGAACTGATTGATTTGCTGGTATGTGATCCCCCCCTCTCCTCCCACAATCACTCCCACAGACTCTGAGAAACCATCTGAAATGAAGAATGGTTTGGACCCAGCGGTGTCTCCAAACAGCTCCCCCTCTGAGACACACAGCAGGTCAGTACTTTCACAGCTGCTGCTGCACAGAAACTCCACACGCAACATGATATTTAACACAGAAGCAGAGACAATAAAGTTCTGACCCACAGTGGTGAGTGTGACCTGACTGCTTTCATTTAATGTCTAAATAAGCACCACACTATAGTATTTGTACATGTTTACATGTGTACACAAATACCTGCTATGAAGAATAACTCTACCCCGGCAGCTCTGTCAAAAACCACTTAAGAAATCAAAAGCTGAAAGAAAGTGTCAGGAGTTAATCTGTAGCCTTCCTATCCAGCAAATCAGTACGTAAAGACATTTGTTTGTTTCTTTGCCATGAAAGCTTTTAAATCACTCCGTTTTCTCAGGTGGACCTGCGTCATTAAAGTGTCCAAACAAAGACAATATTCAGCACCAAGGACAGTGCTTTATGACTAGAATTTAAAGGAATCAAAAATAAAGACGGTAAAATAAGCTCATTTCAAGTCACGTTTTCCAGTGACGCACTGTCAAACGCATTCATGTGCTCTAATAGCTAAGTGAATTAGAATGAATGGTTCTGTAGTGTGTATGTTTTTGCTTGGGTATTAGTGCGATCAGAACAGGACATCAGAAATTAACCCTGCAGTCTGGGCACACGTGCTGATGGACGCCTGTGTTACTGAGGCTGTAATTTAGTTATTTTCCAAGGTAGGACTATTTGCAGATGCAAATGTAAAGCCTTTTTAAAGAGGCTATGAAACGTGTGATGTCCTTCTGTTTGTTTTTGTATGAAGTTTTCATCTGAAGCACTGAATTCTCTTCTAATGCCCTGTTTAGACTGCATTTAGACTCTGTTTAAAAGTTGTTGTTTTTTTCTACTTTGGCTACGACCTGACGTCAGTTTGTTACAGATTGATTTATATGGCCATCTGCTCCAGGCATGCTGCTGCAAGTGTGCACATTACATACACCGCTACATGTAGCTACATGCTAACATCGAACATGTCTGGTTGTGTTGAGAGGCTTTTATTTGTGATTTTTCATAGAAGAAAAGGCCACTGCTATTTGTTAGAGTTATATCCCGGCTGTAGTGACGCTGCAGAGATGCAGAGATGCAGAAGTACTGGAAACACTGACCAATCAGAGCAGAATGGGATTTTATGGAGAGAGGCTTCAAGAGACAGGCGCTAAACAGAGCATTTCAGACAGAGGGTGAATACAGGTGTTCCAGCACAGACAGTCTGAGGAAAATGAAGTGTTTTTTGAACATTAAAGTATGTAAACATGTTCTTGTAGAAACTCAAAATACAAGTATGAACCTGAAAATAATCATAATAGGTCCCTTTTAACATCAGTCAGCTCATGCAATGAAGGGAAAAGTAAAGATAAACTTGATGACTGCCAGTTTATTAAATGGCTTGTTGGATTTGTTTTTAATTCTGTCCACATGGGACCTAAGTTGCATTACAACAACAAAGCTGACATAAATGAAACTGGTAAATGTTTGCAGGCTCTTAAACAGAGGTTAAGATGATACTTCCTTTGTTTCTCTTAGTCACAGGAGACTGGACATTAAACCAAAACATGACTCAGATCCCGACAAAAACCACCCCGACAAAAACAGAAAAGAAAAACATAACGACGAGCACAAAACCAAAAAGAGACCCACCGATGATGCCAGCGATGAAAAGCACCCGGAGGAGCCCCAAAATGAGAAACATCCAAAAGAAATCAGAAAGGAGAAGCATTTAGAAGAACCCAAAAAACAAAGACATGCAGAGGATGCCCAGCACGAAATGGATAACAAGAAACAGAAGCATGTGCAGGACCTGCAGAGTGAGAAACACAAGCCAGAGCCGAGGAACGAAAGGCCGTTAGGAGAACCAAAGAAGATGAGACACGTGGAAGATGTCAAAAAGGAAAAACACCCAGAGGAGCCCAAGAAGCACAGCTACGCTGATGACGTGAAGAAGGACAGACACAGAGAGGAAAGCAGACACGAGAGGCCGATAAACTCACCGCATCGAGAAAGACCGCCGACTGAACTCCAGAGAGAGAAACCTGCTGATGGTTACAAACCATTGTTTGAAAGGTGAGATGGAGGTGGCTCAAAAGCTGATTATCACACATCAAAAGCATGCAGCAGAGATTCAGACTCAGTTATTTATTTCAGGAGAGGAGTGTTGGACAGCAGTATTCTGTATCCCTCCCGGTTCCCCTCTCCTCCTCGACCTGCTCGGCCTCCTCTCCCGATCAAACGCCCCCCTGTGGACCTGAAAAAAGACAGGTCAGGATTGTTACATCGCCTGAGCTGAAGAGCATGATGGACTGAAATATTACTGCATGACATAACCGTTTCTGAGTCACTCATCTGCACTGACATTTGTTCCTACACTTTAATAACCAGACTCGTGGACTAACAGGATACTGGCTGTGCATGGTGCATGCTGGGATGGGTCAGTCTGCTGTGTCTTTCATAAAAGGATTTTGTATTTAGCTGGAACAACTTCACCGACCCTTGAATCTGTGCTGTTGTGACATTTCTTCAGGAAGGACAGTAAAGACTCCCGACCTCCTCGCCCTCATGCTCCTCGACCCGCCTCTCCGCCAGCTAAACGACCCTCACTGGAAGTAAAGAAAGAGAGGTCAGGCGTGCTTTGGTGCATGTTTGAGTGTAGTGCAGAGAAGTGTGAGATTTTCATGGAAACTCAAAACAAATGTTGGTTTTCACATCAGGAAAGTTCCACCAGAACCACATGCTCCGATTACTCCTCCTTACCTCCTTCCTCCTCCACCCAGGTCAGCGTCTGCATGCCCACTGCTTTGACTCACATTCATATATACCATAATATCCACTCTCATCATGAAGCAACTCAAATGAGCTCAAAGGTTTTTTTTTCATTTAGAAAAGAACCTCCTGATCCCAACGCTCCTCTTCCTCCACTTCCTCTTCACCTCCACCCCCCGCCTCCTCCCCCGAAGCGTCCCTCACTGGAAGGAAAAAAGGAGAGGTCTGGATTAGATGAGTTCTCATTACAGACCACATGTAGTCACCGCCTTGAAGTGTCTTGGAGGATTATTTTGGAAAAAAGAACATGTAATTTAATTTGGAGTTCTCTGCATTGAATCTTTGTGTCGTTTGCCACGGCAGGAAGGAGTCATCAGACTCTAAACCTCCTCCACAGAAGAAGACATCAGGGGATCATGTGAAGAAAGACAGGTCCGGGATCTTGGCATTATTCTGTCTCTCGTTCATCCTTGAAAAAATACTAGAGATAGCTGTTGTCTCTGGAGGATCAATAACCTTAGATTGTAATCTCTGTTTTTTGTTTGTTTTACACGAAATATGGACAGAATATAGCACAAGACAGCAGGTGTGGAATTGAGTCACAGATTTGATGACTTAAAACTCCACCGGGCAAATTAGAAAAAGACTCGGAACTACACTTGAACACCAATGACTTGTGACTTCACGTGGACTTGAGCCTTTTGACTTGAAAATACTTGATACCTTCCCTGAAGTCCAAAGATTTAAAAGTAAATCAATCAATTTCCCTTCATTTCCTGAACCAACTAACATTAACGCCAATCATTCCCAGCAAGTCGACACTTAATTCCTAAGATTGTTTGAATCGATCTGACAGCATCCAAGCAAAGTTGCAGGAAAGGAAAATGAAGAGCTAAGGTTACGTTAATGAACACCAGTTGGAAAATATTACACCAAGGATAATTTCACCCACAAAAACTACGTGGTGTTCTACAAAAAAACAAATGGCAGTATGCAAAATGTGCATATTCAAAGTTAAAGATGGAGACGCAACAAATTTGTGTTAACAAAGACACAACTTTTTAAAGTAGTAATGATTTTTTAATAGTTTTTTATATCATTATTCTGTTGTTAAAATGGAATTACCTTTGGTGAAGACCACAATAACACTTGTTTAGAACTTGACTCTCAAGGTTTACGACTTGGGACTTGACTTGGGACTTGCAAAACAATGACTTGGCCCCTCCTGTACATGACAGTGATGCAGTGTGTGGTGCTCTTAAGAGAGTTTTATAAGCTTGTTCTTTTTGTGTGGCTACAAAGAGGACATCAAATAATAATAGTAATAGTAAATAGTAAATAGTAATATCTGAAGTTTTTTTTAACTCTTTTGTCAGTATAACAGGCAGATTAATTGTTTATTTTTCAAAGGATTAACTTTGACAGATTAAGGTTTCTGATTTTCCACTATTTTACTGTTATTCTCCCATTGTTTTCTTATTCTGATATGGTCGCAAATCATTCACATCTTCAAACTGGTGTAATTAACTATAAGAGAACAAAGAGCCCAGAAGCAGATACTTTGTTAGTACAAAGACTGTTCTCTTTTTGCAGGAAAGACTCATCGGATAGCAAAGTGCCTAAAAAACACTCCGATGAAGCCAAGAGAGAAAGGTTGGCAAGTGTGAAAATGCTTGTTAAACTGTGAATCATGGTGGTTGTGTAGTTCAACCTTGAGCTTCTTTAAGCAGCTCTTTGTCTTTTTTCAATGCATGAGGAGCTTGTCTTTTTGTACTTTAATTGTCCGTGAGTGGATTTGTTTGAGAATCAAACAAATGTTTCCTTTTGTCAGGAAAGATTCATCTGACTCTAAAGCGTCACCTCCCAAAAAGCCCAGTGTGGATGTCAAAAAAGAAAAACACAGGTGTGCATGAGCAGGAAAATAAATCTCACTGTTCACTGCGTTTGAATCTGTGCTGCTGTATGTCAGACATGTATATTATTGGTGTCAGTCTCACAACTCTGTCTCCTTTGTTGCAGGAAGGACTCCTCCGACTCCAAGCCTGGCCAGCCTGTGAAACGTCAGTCAACTGACGCCAAACCTGACAGGTAGGACTGGTATGCTCTACTTTAAATATCATTCACTGTTGGAAATAAAATAGAAATAAACATGGTAAAAAAAACAGATTTACTGAAAGTGTCTCTTTCCTGACTGTAGGCGGGAATCCACTGACTTGAAGAAAAGCAGTTCACCCCCAGCAAAGAAGCTAACAGGTGAAAGGTAAATAATTTTTATTAAATTAAAGTTTCACAGTTTTTTTTAAATGGAAACGACGAAGATGATGATATTGATGTTGTGTTACAGAAGAGAGTCTCACGGCTCTAAGACTTCTCAGCCTGGACCAACACAGAGGAAGCCCTCGACTGACAGCATGGAAAGGTATTTCAATCAACTTTTTTTTTAACAATACTCAAGCTATTGTGGGTTATTATCATTTATGCTGATGATACTCATGATTATTTTTATATTCAATTTAGCTGAAGTATCCTGCAGTTTCTCCTCAGCTAGACTGTGGAGCATTTAGCATCTTTCAGATCATTTATTTGGGGTTTTGGTTTAGTCTCGAGGCTATCATCAGCGTTGTTTCTAGCAGCAGCCAATTTTTGTTAATTACTTGCTAAAAAAAAACCACCGTAGCACAGCAAACATTAAGACCTTGAATGACCTTTGTTTGAATGTCCAATGGAGACATCCTGTTCAGGTTCCAAAAAAGCTCCAAAATAGAAGTTGTGCCAATGTTGGTCATCAGCTGGATGTCCTTCCTGGGCATCCTAGTAACAACCATTTTTAGCCAGGGAAAGAACATTACTGTTCACACAGTGTTTACTGAGAGCAGCAGAAAACATTAGACAAAGTTAGCGACAAGCTTCTGAACATTTATTCATTTTGATTTGATTTGTTCAGTTCAATCAAATCCTTTTGCATTGGTCACATTGAACATACAAAGTACACCTCCAATGAAATGTGATGCCATCAACCTATTTACTTTGTGCACTGCAGTGGTCCTTTATTGCGTCCTCTTACATTGTCGGTTGCTGCTTTATAATTGTCCTTGTTTCCGGATGGTTCTGGTAATCCATGGCATCTGGTTGTGGAATGATTTAACTGTCCACACATCCCAACCTTAACAAGATGGCCGTATGGTTGCTTTTCCTGAACATGGGCAGCAGTGATCCACAGCAGGACAGGGACATCAGCTCACAATCCCACTGACACACCACACCTTTTGCACAGTAAATCACATGCCTTGCCAGAGTCCTCTGCTCTGTCAGATCAGCATACAGACAGAGTCACCTGGTCCTGTCCAGGGTTAGCCAAGTTTTGCTGAATTACAGGATTAGAGTTCCTGATGTCCCATTGGAAACTGATGCAGTAGGGAGGTCGTCTAGTTCATTTCCAACATCTGTACAATGGCTAGCAGGATGCTTGTTCAGCTGGTGCTCATTCTTGTCCATTTTTCCTCTGTGTTTACTGATGTTTACATTTAAAAAACCTCAAACTGGCGAGCGAGCAGCTAGCTAGTAGAAGTCTGCAGAAAGAGAGTTTACTTGCAAGACTTGCAAAATAGACTTAAAAGCCTAAATTTAACACAAATTTAGCAGAGCTAACAGAAAGGCGACTGGAAGCGTCCGCACCAAGAAGTCAGATATTTCTCTCAAGAGTTGGTGGAGACGAAAAATGGAGCCAAAACATAGGGAATATTGGTTTTACATGCTGGTGGATGTGGTCAAAAGCACAAATCCACATCGACTCTTTTGTTATGCCTGCTGGGTGTGTAATGAGGCAATTGTTTGCTAACATGTTAGTCATCTTTAAAAGGTGATAATATTAGAGTGTGTTCCACTGTCCAGAAGTGTACACAAAAAAAACAATTATGGCTGCTTGAACAGTGATGAATGGTATTCAGTTGACATGTGGAAAGGGCC
>JAPZEB010000025.1:19566455-19579150 GCA_029783705.1 Chaetodon striatus | reverse complement strand
GGGGGGGGGTGATCTACAGTTTAGCGTTGAAATTACCTCATTGCACCAATTACTCCTGTCAGAAATGATGTTGTAAACTCAGATAATTCATTTGCATGGGAAATAAGCAGCGTGTTCAGCCCTCACCTGCACATCAGAGGCTTTGTTTCCGTGGTCCCGATTCATGCACTAAAGATTCTGGGGGATTTATGTCATGTTGATTTGTTGTTGAACTAATGCAGCTTAAATGAGAAAACAATGATGTGATCATGGTACCTCCAGTGTCGATCAGTCATCCCACTTAACTGTTTCCCGTACGGGAGATGAAGTACGAGTTTCTGTACTTCTGTTTTTCAATTTGAGAATAATCAAACAAAAGGGAGTATAAAAGACAGCATGCGCACTCTCTCCCTGGCAAAGCAATTACATTCAGGGTGAGATCATGTGTGTGTAATGTGATAAATCTCTTTACGTGGGGGATTAAGATAAAAAGTAAGACGTCCCTTTGTATTCCTTAGTCCTTGTACAGCCTGTTGCTGCAGTTTAATTAAATGTGACCAACTATTGTACTATTGCGGACTCATTTGGAAGAATCCATCTTCTAAAAGCCAGACGACTGCTCAGCTGGCATTCACACAAGACTGGTCACTGGTAAATGAAAAGAAGGCAAAAACTGAAATCAAGGAGGATTTGTGGAGGATTTTTCATCTGGAATCGACTCATTACATTCTGCAGAAGTGCAGTTTAATGGAGGCTTACACTCACTTTGGCTCTCATGCATTTAGTGTGCCAAAAAAACATTATGCATCCTGAAAGCTCTGTCATTAGTTTGATATTATTCGAGAGGAAATAGGAGATCACTGGTTTGAGAGAGGAAATGGATTAGCGCAAACAATAAATCGGTTTCTAACCTTGAAACGTTTTAAAAGAAATTGTGAGTCAGCCGCACTCGTCGTCTTCTTTTTGGTACAGCAGTAGGCAGACCTTGACGAAAAATTCAATCCCCAGCGAGTGTCAGCAGTTCCCCTCGACTGCGAGTCAGAATGTAAAAAGAACTTTGTGCTTTTCTTTCAAAAAATCAGGTACACCAAGATGAAGACTGCCACCAACATCTACATCTTTAACCTGGCTCTCGCTGACGCTCTTGCCACCAGCACCCTCCCCTTCCAGAGCGCCAAGTACCTGATGAGCACGTGGCCCTTTGGGGAGGTGTTGTGTAAAGTGATCATAGCCATCGACTACTACAATATGTTCACCAGCATCTTCACGCTCACCATGATGAGCGTGGACCGCTACATCGCCGTCTGTCATCCGGTGAGGGCCCTGGACTTCCGCACGCCTGCCAAAGCAAAGCTCATCAACGTGGGCATCTGGATCCTCTCGTCTGCCGTCGGAGTCCCTGTGATGATCATAGCTGTTACCAAGGTGACAGTTCAAGGTGAGAGATTTTTAGTGGTGAGAAAAAAAACATTGAAAAATTACCATCACTGTATCAGCCCAAGCTTTTTAGCGCCGTCGTGCCGTAAAAGAGAACATTTGCGCTGGGTTATTAACTTGAATTAGCCTCGCCACGTGGCCCGCTATTAAACTTGTAATTGTTGTAACTCCTCAGGAACCACCAGTTGTGAGCTCAGATTCCCCAAGCCTGAGTGGTACTGGGACACAGTGATGAAAATCTGCGTTTTCATCTTCGCCTTCGTGGTTCCCGTCCTGGTCATCACCATCTGCTACGGTCTGATGATCCTGCGGCTCAAGAGTGTCCGTCTGCTGTCCGGTTCCAAAGAGAAGGACAGGAACCTGCGACGGATCACCCGCATGGTCCTGGTGGTCGTGGCGGCCTTTATCATCTGTTGGACTCCCATTCACATCTTCATCATCGTCAAGACCATGGTGGACATCGACCGCAAGAACCTCCTGGTGATGGCCAGCTGGCATCTGTGCATCGCGCTGGGCTACACCAACAGCAGCCTCAACCCTGTGCTGTACGCCTTCTTGGATGAGAACTTCAAAAGGTGCTTCAGGGACTTCTGCCTGCCCTATCGCTCCCGCCTGGATCAGAACAGCTTCTCCAGAGCACGCAACACCACGAGGGAGCCTGTGTCTGTTTGTGCTCCTGCGACGACACAGAGACCGCCGGCCTGACTAGGCATGAATCAGTGGGGGGGAAGAACACTTCAGGATGACCTCCAGACTGAGGTCACACAGTTCTCCACCACAGGAGTCTGAGTCCGCAGATGGAGGCTTGTGACCTGCCATCTATTTAAATCATTGATTTATGAGCTCACATAATGAAACACCTGTGTCTCGGGAGGTTTGTGAGACGCAGCTCTTCAAGATGATCACAAACATGCCTGTGTGTGCCTGTGCATAAGGAGGTGGATACAAGTGTATATTCTTGGAGTATAAAGCACATGCATAATGCAGCCATATGAACAAACTCAGTGTTAAAGGGACAGTTCACCCCAAAGTCAAAAATACGTATCTGTCCTCTTACCTGAAGTGCTATGGATCAGTCCTTATTGTTTTGGTGTGAGTTGCTGAGTGCTGGAGATATCGGCCGTAGAGATGTCTGCTTTTTCTCGAATACAGTGGAACTAGATGGCACTCAGCTTGTGGTGCTTACTACCAAAAAAATACATTTGAAAAACCCAACAGCAATGTCTCTTTCCAGATGTCATGACCCTGGTTACTCAAGGTAATCCACAGACCTTGTTGTGAGCAGTTTCATGTAGGAACTATTTCCTTTCTACAGAACTACACCCACCTAACTTATCACAGCGCAAAAGGAAGCTCACCTAGTACCACTGATCTAATGAACGTTACAGCTCAGCCGAGGAGGACGTCATTAATGTTTACATCTCGCACTGTCAACGAAACTGCTCACAAGGTCTGTCGTTTAGGTGGACATATTTACAGCTGATATCTCCAACACTCAGCAAGACACACCAAAAAAATCCTGATTAATAAAAAGCACTACAGGTAAGAGAAAAGACATGTATATGATATTTGGGTGAACTGTCCCTTTAAGCACACATGGTGCAGTCAGAAAGCATTGTGATAGAGATATGTGTTTTATTGTTTTGGCTCTGCACAATAAAACAATAGGAGATTAAAGTACTGACTCTAAGGTATAAAGGTGTCTGTAGGTCTTCACATCCATATTAGGTGAACAATGTAGGACTCAGTGTAAACACAGTCCCACGATGATCAGATTGTTAAGCAGGACATAGATACTAAACACACAGACAAGGCCACCAAGAGATGTCTTTTTATGGCCAAACAGTGGCCGATGTTTGATTGGCCTGAGTTAATCACGTGATCTCAATCCAGCAGATCGTGTTATTCACTTGATGAAGAACAGACTGACTCTGAAAATCCCCCGTAGCAGCGAGAAGTGACGATGGCTGCAGTACAGCGCTGGCAGAGGATCAACAGTGAAGACACTGTAGATGTCTGTGGGTCACAGACCTCAATTTATCTTCAGCTTAATGTTACCTGTGATGACTTTATTAAGATTTATGTAAAATTACTTTCTATTTCCTAAAACTGGGGTAGCATTTTTCCAATTGGTTGATGTGACACTTTCAAATTAAACCTATTTTTTCAGCCACTTGTAGGCCAAGGAAACAGCTGTAAACACAACACTGACATATTTTTGAGCTGATATGATGAACTATGAGCAACATTATTATTCATTTTAAACTGTATATTTGGCTTCTGGACAAACATAAGTTTGAAATTAACTTTTCTTTTAGTTCCGTTTTTGTTCTCCACCAGCTCCTGATAGAAGGAGGCTCTTTAGCTGCTAAATGCTCCACTGTGTTCTCCAGCTATGTCTGTCTTTTGTTTGTTGTTGGGAGGGTAATTCAAAGTCAGTTTTTTAAAAACTGTGTTGCTGAAAATAACACTTTGAGAGCAGTGAGAGTGAAACAGTGAAGCCGAGGGCCTGAAAACCAAAACAATAAGCTGAAAGAGGCTACAACGCTGCGTAAAACTGACGGAAATTATGAGTGACCCTTTTTACATGAGTCATTTCACCCATTGTTGGTTAAAAATGTTTTTATAGAGGCTTTATTGCTGAATTTACTTTAAGTAACTTTAACTTCGCAGTGTTAAATTTCACATCCAAAACAGTACAGAGCCAATGAAATCTAAGATATGTCTCCGTCTTTATGCTGTCTGAAAGCTCTGTATATCTAGACTGGTAATAGCATTGTCCTTGTCCACCTCATTTGGGAGGCAATGCGAATCCAATAATGTGAATGTTAAGCTGATATTTTCCTCGTCTTTGTAATATTTAAATTAAAGGATGTATCCAATTTCACGCTTGTTGTGATGGTAAGTGGAGAAATAATTACAGATGACAGCCACATGCCTAATCAAGAACAATTTTATAGGAGGAGAAACTCTGTGTGAGCACAGTACCATGTTTCAGTGTCATTTCTTCCACTTTAAAATCCAGTAGGATCAAGAAAGATGCTTGTGAAAGACACCTTTATTAACATGAGAAAACAGCCTTCGTGATTAAGCAGAAACGACTGATGCTTGCAGCATATACTCACCGTGAACATCAGTGTTCAGCTGACTCACTGTTTCCACTCCTCTAGCAGTTAGGATGCTCTGATTTTTTTTTTCCTGCACATTCGAAAAACATTCGGCTGACGGTAAACTGAGGAGCTGAAGGGGGAGAGTGGCGCTGCTGCTTCAGCTCACAGTTGTGACTGAATGATCTCAAACTGGCACAGACTCTGAATCAGATGAAACGCATTAGCAAGGAACCAGAGGCTTCCTACACATATTACAGCTAATGGACAAGTTTCCACTGACGATCTCTGGACACTCACAGGAGAAGATTAGGGCGGTGAGAAGACTTTTTTTTCTTTTGCACATCTTGAGAGAAGAGTTGATGCCTCTCATCGTGCCACTGCAGCAGTACAGTCTTGTTTAAAAAGGCGTCTATATATCAAGTGTAAAGATAATATTGTTTTGTAACAGCATTTTAGGTGATAATGTGATTTTTTTTTTCTAATGTGCTGTCAAGCTGTTGTACCATTGAGCTTCACTTGTAACCAATTAGTAAAATCAAATGTTATATAACTATGTATTTACACTAAGTGCTACAAATGTAAGTGAAGCATTCAAAATCTTCAAAAAAATATTTATTGTTCCCGTCTGGATTATCTCTCTCTTTTTTTTTTTTTTTTTTACTGCCATCACTGTAGGAGGAGCATTTGTAAATGTTTTCTGCAGTGTGGTCAACAACATGTTCAGCTGATTGAAAATATGTACCGTATTGCCTTATTCAGCATTATGGTTTTTGCAAAATGTGAATTGTTCTGTTGAGAAAGTGCTTGATCTTTAAATGTTTTCACAGTCTTTCTTTCAGCGGATACAGTATATATAAAGAACCTTATCGTATAGGTGTAGTAACTGCTTTACTTTTGAATACATTTATACAGATGACATATGAAACAGCATAAGTTGTATCCTGTAAGTGCTTTTTTAGTTTGTTGTAAAGAGCTTTCAGTTTTACTCCAGTATTTTGTTTTCTGTGGTTGTTATTACAGATGTTAACGGTAATTGTGAATGCCAGTGAGGCCTCATGGGAGTCATACATGTGATGTGTTCGTACAGTCGAGAACAGTTTATTGAAAGGGGCTGATGAAGCCCAGGGGTCTTTGACCTGGAAGCCCTTGATGGTCAGAGGCCACCGGTCATAAGACACATCTAAAGCATGTGTGTGTATGAAAGCACAATATACGATAATTCAGGGATGACGCTGGGGTTTCTGGCGTCATGATGCATTGGAGAATTTGTTAATTTTACAATGTGTCAATTAAAGAATAAGGCTGGTCATATTATATATATTTTTTTATTGTCAACAAATCCTTTGAAAACAACAAGAACAGCAACGACACAACAAAATATCATCAGCGTCTGTCTGTCAATGCTCAATCTTTACCAAAAAACAAACAAAAACAGGTAATAAATACATACTTTTATTTTAAAAAATTAAAATATTCAAACAGAAGTAAACAGTGCATTTGTTTGGGACTATTTTTAGCAGCAGATTTGGTGCTTTAGCAGTTACAGCAGCAGGATAGTGTTTGTGGAATCTGAAAGTGCCCATGTTAATCATAATGAATCACATCAGTGTGACTCACATATGTGCTTTTAATATTTTTTATTTTTTATTTTTTGGGGTGGGGGGGCAATGAACCTCTATGCCAAAGATGAATAAGATACAGTGCATCAGGCTTTAGCTTGTCAAGGAAAACTGTCTGTACTAGAGGTGGTATGATATTATGATATACCGTTATTGGCAGCAATTCAAATATTTAAAAATGAAATATAGATGTCATGTTAGTGATACACATGATATGAGGCTAATGCAGTGTAAACAATCCAGTGCCTCTTAAATCACTTCTCTTTCTTCCCTTTCTCTCTTTGTCTCCCTCCCCCAGCGCCATCTGGTTGCCTTTTTACTATCCGTTAAGTGTAATTGCCTGTCTTGTACATTTTGTACAGTCAGGTTACAGATTCTCTCTCTACCTCCCTAACCCCGTGATTTGACAGTAATTCATTTGCCAAAGGAAGAGACAAAAACACACAATAAACAAAGTTAATTTGTTAGTTAATTTGAGGAATAAAAACAGGGAGTGCTGCACTAGGTTAAGGCACTATGTAGTTAATTGTAAAAAATCCTGACACCGTGATGATGACTGTAGTTGAAACATGTTGGTTTATCCATGTTTTAATAAAGGATTTTTAAATACAGTCAGACTGCCTGCCTGTACCATGGACTTTTAGACTGAGTGAGCTGGCCAGCTGTTGTTTATAATCTTAAAGATGAATTTGACTTAATGCATTATTTTTTTAATTGCAAAATTTTTGTAATAATTGTGATAATATTGTTTGCGTGTACTCTTTTTGCCACAATAATCGTGTAGGGAAAATCTAATATCATCCCAGCACCAGTCTGTAAGCACTTAAATACATAAAATAATGCACAGTAACAGAGTCAACTTAAACACCAAACCAAAAACACTCACACATCTGTGGGAAAAATGCATGCCTCTGATGAGAGACAGACAAATAAGCATATTTTTTCATGGTTTTCCCAAGATCAAGATCTATTTGTCTAATAAACATGAGTTGCGTGTCAGCTGTGCAACATTTGACTTCTTAATATAGAGGGAAACCGCAAAACATGTTTCTGTGGCAGAGCATGTGATCAGCATCTGACTCCAGTCTTTACCAAACGACATGTAACTTCAGTATGTATGGTAATCAATATTAAAAATAACAGTGTTTTGATGCAAGTTTAGTTTCACATAAAATGATCATCTTTAGTTACTTTTACAAGCTGCACAGTATTTTCTGGATCAATCCAATGTTGACTTGTTGACAATAACACAATAAGATGAATGTCACCAGCCTTATTCTTTGAGCCGCTGTTACAGTGACACACGCCCAGAGCTCCGATTGACACAAATTCAGACAACCACTTTCTTCGTTTTTGTTTTCTCATCTTGGAGGGAAAAACAGAACGAAATAAACCACTGCACTATCTTTTTAAATAAATTCAGATTGTCACTGAATTAAAATGTGCACGCGTGACTGCACGGGTCACACTGGAGTGTAGGTAGAGTTCAAACTGAGACATTACTATAGATGCAGTGAACAGTTAAAGGAATACATCCCACAAAATGACCATTTATATATTAATTAGACATGCTATGTTGAATTTGAGGGGAAAACTTTTTTTGCATGCCTCCAGTAAACGAAGAATCCAAAAAATGGCAAACATTGTTGATCATTTAAAGTCATTGGGGAGTCTCATGTATCCAGTCGTATGCTCAGTATTTCCCAAACATGTTGCATTACCTTGCTTTAGCCTGTTCTGAGCTGGACTGAAAATGAAAGCATAGATAAGTTTCATTTTCAGTCCCAGTTTTTGGATTCTCCATTCACTGCAGGAGTTAACACGGCATGAATAACTAATATAAAAATGGTCATTTTGTGTGAGAAGTATTCCTTTAAATGAGGCGTGCCAGTGAGGCCCACAGAAGATGTGTTGAAACTGACAAACTCTTGTGCTTTTCTTTTCTTTTTTTTGCATCCTGGTCCATGGATTTTATGTTCGACTGGTCTTTGATTTCTTTTTTTTGCACACATTAAAGGGCTGAAATCATTCTCTGCTGAAAGACTGATGATGTCTCAGAGAATAGAAACCTTGATGAGGACGCTTCAGTCACCCTCATTTCTCTTTCAGTCTCTCGTGGCTGTTGAAAGGCATCACTCAAATGATTGGAACGAGAGACATTCAATCTGAATATCTCAGAGGCTCCTTTATAACGCATTACAGAGCTCCCACCAGGAGACCAAACAGACAGTGACGATTCTCTCTGTGCTACAGAGCATACACTATGTTCCCTATGAAATATACATGGCTCTGCCTATATGCTCACTGTGCAGAAAGACAAATGAAACAGCAACAGAATTAATAATTTACTCAAACACCATGAGCTGGCTCTTGACTTGGCGAGACTGCACATTGGCGTTTTAAAAATGTGAATACTAAAGTGTTTAATTTAGCATTCACTGTCATGTCTGACAACTCAAGTGTAGGTGTGATCTTTGCCCTTACAGAAACATTATAAAACCTATCCGTTGTTTTCTCTGAGAGCTTGAATGCACATGCAACAGGTGCTGTTTTTGTTATCAGCCATTAGACATGCACTTTACACAGAGATATGGTAGACCAGTTTCAAAATGACAAAGAGATAATTAAATGATCTAATCTACTGACCTTGACTGATGGTTCTCGTGCACTTAAACAAATTAACAGAGAAAAACGAGAACTGAGAGGGAGTCTTACTGAAGCAGCTCTCACTGTTACAATGCCAGTATTTTTCTTGTTATCACCAGATGCTCAGAGAATCCAACAGTTTGTTTTATGTTTTATCTTGATGATACTTGTTATGAGATTTCCCCTGTTTATTTGTTTTTGTGGGAGACTGTGTGAAGACATCTACAGTGAGTTAGAGCGGGAGATGTCTCACTCCTCAGATCTGTTGCCTTGGCCTTATGAAACACAATTATCTTTGTTTGGCAGCTTGGATAAAAGCACAACTGGAGCTCCATTATATCACAGTATTGTAGCCACGAAAATCTTTCAACATAACAGATATTAAGGCGTCTCAACAGCAGATGTCGACGTGCTGCACATGAGGCTCTTCACAACTCAGCATCATGGCTGACCATGCACAAACTGTCAATGCTGAGTCAAAAACAAAACTAGAGGAGGAAAAGACGCCCAATAGGAAGAGCTATTGAGAGGATGATTATGCAGAGATTCTGGTAATGGATTTAGCAATTTGGCCCTGCTGTTTTGTGTGACAGATGCCTGCTGTAACACAGATAATCAGACCTCCTACTGGCCTGAGGTGCTTACGAAATGCCAGAAGTGCGAAAGCTCCGAAGCAGTTTTGCTGGATGTTTCACAAAGCAACAAATATTCTGGTACTGCCTGCTGAGGAGCAGAGACAGAGATTCAAACTGGGGGCCATCTGCCAGCGGAGAGTCATAGGACTGGATGGAAATTATCGGGGTGCTGAGGAGGAGTGTGGGGGAGTGAACCTTAAATTTCACCTTATTAAAACACAAGGCCCTCCCCAGGGTTGTGTTTTCTTTGAACCCTCCTTCTGATCTAAATTGGTATAACTAGTTTAATTGTGTAAATTATCATTATTATTATCAATTATTATTATTTTTTGGCCTCTCCTCTGCACATGAGTTTTACGTCACTAAAATGGAGACCCACCTTGGCGTCCACAGTTTAAAGTCTGCTAAAAACAATCGCTTTGGACCAGAGCTGCTTGAACCACCATCGATTTTTGTTGATGAGGACTGGAGGGAAAACTTTTGCATGTCCAGAGCATCTCTCGTCTTTTTATTGACCTTCTTAGCAAAGGGAAATCAATGCTGAATAGATAAGTAGATGTTTTTGAAAAAGGTAACATCAGCCTGTACACTTCTTTGGAATGAGGGGGAGACAGCCGAAGACAGAAAATGCCGGAGAGCACTTGAATCATTTTTGTGCTCTGGTGTGAACAGAGATATTTTGTAAGACGAAGGTCATGTGGTTAGAATTCTCTCCAAAAATGGAGCAGGAAAACATCATTTTATCTTTAAAAAAATATCTGTTAATGAGTAGACAGGAACTCAACTGAATTTACACATCAGAGTATGTTTACAGGTTTTAGGGAGTGCAACTGCATATGTGAATTTTTCTTAATGAAAGCCTGTTGTGGCCCCAGAGGGAGCTGAATGAAATCTGATTAGCTGCCTCAAGTGATGTCACTTGAGTCAGCATCGGTTCAGTCTGAAGACTAGAAGTCTGAAAATGAAATCTGGAGGGGTGAAGTAAGAAAGAGGTGAGATTAGCAGGTTTCTGTAGCATGCTCCTAATCTCTGTCTAACAAAAAAAGTCATGAAAAATTCGTCACAGTATAGCATGTCGTCAAAAATCATGAAAAAACGTCGTAGTATAGCATGTCGTCAAAAATCACAAGAAAATGTCATAGTATAGCATGTCGTCAAAAATCACAAGAAAATGTCATAGTATAGCATGTCGTCAAAAATCATGAAAAAACTTCATAGTATAGCATGTCGTCAAAAATCACGAAAAAATGTCATAGTATAACATGTCGTCAAAAATTATGAAAAAAACGTGATAGTTTAATATGTTGTTAAAAATCATGAAAAAACATCATAGTATAGCATGTCATCAAAAATCACAAAAAAATGTCATAGTATAGCATGTCGTCAAAAATCACGAAAAAACATCATAGTATAGCATGTCATCAAAAATCACAAAAAAATGTCATAGTATAGCATGTCGTGAAAATCATGAAAAAATGTCATAGTTTAATATGTCGTCCAAAATCATGAAAAAACATCATAGTATGCAAGTCGTCAAAAATCAGGAAAAACCGTCATAGTGTAGCATGTCATCAAAAATCATGAAAAAACGTCATAGTGTAGCATGTCGTCAAAAATCACAAGAAAATGTCATAGTTTAGTATGTAGTCCACAATCCTGAAAAAATATCATCGTAATGTATGTCGTCACAAATCATGAAAAAACGTCATAGTATCGCATGTCGTCAAACATCGCGAAAAAACGTCATAGTATAGGATGTTGTCATAAAACACGAGAAAACATCATAGTGTAGTATGTTGTCATAAAACACGAAAAAATGTCATAGTATAGTAACTTCAAAGAAAACAAACAAAAAAAGTCATAGTATGGTATGTTGTCAAAAATAATGAAAAAATGTCATAGTATAGCATGTCGTCAAAAATCATTAAAAAACGTCACAGTATAACATGTCGCCAAAAATCACAAGAAAATGTCATAGTATTGTATGTCATCAAAAGTCACAAAAAAGTCAGAGTACAGGATGTCGTCAAAAATCACCAAAAAATGTCATAGTATAGCATGTCGTCAAAAATCACGAAAAAACGTCATAGTGTAGCATGTCGTCAAAAATCACGAACAAATGTCATAGTATAACATGTCGTCAAAAATTATGAAAAAACGTCATAGTTTAATATGTCGTTAAAAATCATGACAAAACATCATAGTATGCAAGTCGTCAAAAATCATGAAAAACTGTCAATGTATAGCATGTCGTCAAAAATCATGAAAAAACCTCATAGTATAGTATGTCGTAAAAAATCATGAAACAATGTCATAGTTTAATATGTGGTCAAAAATCACAAAAAAACGTCATAGTATAGCATGTCGTCAAAAATCATGAAAAAATGTCATAGTATAGTATGTCATCAGAAATCACGAAAAAATGTCATAGTATAGTGTGTCGTAAAACATCATGAAACAATGTCAAAGTGTAATATGTGGTCAAAAATCACAAAAAAAGTCATAGTATAGTATGTCGTCAAAAATCACGAAAAAAGTCATAGTATGGTATATCGTCAAAATTCATGAAAAAGCGCCATAGTATAGCAAGTTGTCAAAAGTCATGAAAAAACGGGACACTATAGCGTGTCTTTAAAAATCATGAAAAGACATCATAGTATAGTATGTCGTCAAAAATTATGAAAAAATGTCAAAGTTTAATATGTCGTCAAAAATCACGAAAAATATCATAGTATAGTATGTCATTAAAAATCACAAAAAAATGTCACAGTATAGTATGTCGTCAAAAATCATGAAAAAGCGTCGTAGTATAGCATGCCGTCAAAAATCACAAGAAAATGTCATAGTATGGCATGTCGTCAAAAATCACAAGAAAATGTCATAGTATAGCATGTCGTTAAAAATCACGAAAAAATGTCATAGTATAACATGTTGTCAAAAATTATGAAAAAAACGTGATAGTTTAATATGTCGTTAAAAGTCATGAAAAAACATCATAGTATAGCATGTCATCAAAAATCACAAAAAAAAGTCATAGTATAGTATGTCGTCAAAAATCACGAAAAAATGTCATAGTATTGTATGTCGTCAAAAATCATGAAAAAATGTCATAGTATAGTATGTCGTCAAAAAACATGAAAAAACGTCACAGTAGAGCATGTCGTCAAAAAACATGAAAAAACGTCACAGTAGAGCATGTCGTCAAAAATCATGAAAAAACGTCGTAGTATAGCATGTCGTCAAAAATCACAAGAAAATGTCATAGTATA
>JAPZEB010000025.1:19551007-19566355 GCA_029783705.1 Chaetodon striatus | reverse complement strand
ACTGTAAATGGAAAGAAAGTTTTCTTTGACTCGGGAGGCTGTGAAACTGCTGAAGGACAGGAGTGATGTGATGATGGAGGGGGTTCTGATGATGACAGAAATAGTTCCTACATGAAACTGCTCACAACAAGGTCTGTGAATTATCTTGAGTAACTGAGTCCTGATGTCTGGAAAGAGACATTGCTGTTGGGTTTT
This sequence comes from Chaetodon striatus, assembly GCA_029783705.1. NCBI lineage: Eukaryota > Metazoa > Chordata > Actinopteri > Chaetodontiformes > Chaetodontidae > Chaetodon > Chaetodon striatus. The sequence continues at coordinate 19,566,160 of JAPZEB010000025.1, read as the reverse complement.
ATAAATGTATTTTTTCGGCATTTGAGCACCACAAGCTGAGTGCCATCTAGTTCCATTACATTTAAGAGAGGGCTGATATCTCGAACACTCAGCAACTCACAACAAAACAATCTAGATTGATAAATAGCACTACAGGAAAGAGGGAAAGAAGTGTTTTAATTTGGTGGTGAAGTACTGTCCCTTTAACAGGTTCACAGAATTGTTCAAACAAATTTTAAAACTGCCAAAATTCAGGCACAGCGGGTGACAAAAAAATAATGGGTGCACATCTAAAGGTCACTTAATCAGTGCTATTATTCTCAAGAAATAGTGTGCATAATAAGATGAATATTGTTACTTTAATTTGATGTTGAAATGTGTCCGCTCATTACTAAATGAAGGCCAAATTTCAGGACAGAAAATGTTATACTAAGGGGTCGAACCATCAGAGAAAATAGTAGTCACACTAGCGGGAAATCTCAAGTGACCTTTCTGGTTGAGTCATTGCACAAAGAGATTATATTCATCAGTAGAAATGAACATTCTTACAGCGGTGTGGTATTGATATTTATCTGAAACTAACAATAGTTTGAATATACAATTTATGAGTAAATAAATAAATAAATGAAAACATAACCACTTGTGCTCTTTGCAATGTCTCTCAAAAACATTTGGTATCCATGTTACGTGTGATGAAGAAGGCTGCATTTGCTGTAATACCCATAACCACTTCAGATGTTTTCCACTACAAAACAAGAGTGAAGTGGCAGAACAGGAGCATTGGAAACGGTTAAGAACAATCATCACTCTTGCTCTTAAAAGACTCTTACAGCCGCTGAACAACCGTTACTAATGAACAGCGAACCTTAAAATGTACTCCTGACAAACAGCAGTGCAAAACAAACAAGGGAAGAGGTTCACTCTGATCAATTAACCGCTTATGAAAGATACTTTAGCATTTCAAAGCTTTTCAAGCAGCTTTCTGCCACGAGGGCTTTTCGCGGCCCTTGTTCTTCATCGTCAGTCGTTTTGGTCAGATGAAAGTAAGATGAGACGAGTAAGGACCCTGTGCGTTTCACCCCAGATAAAAAAAAAGGCATGTAGCTTTGATGTATACTTGTACCATCATTTGCATTCTTAAGTGTTCTGATTTACATTCATGACTGTATGTATGTGGAATGTGTTGTTTGCATGCATAATAGACATAAAGCAGCTATGGGCTGGGCAGCTGCGCCAGTATGCTAGAGAGGCAACTTCCTCTGTACCTCCCTTCCACAATGATGTCTTCAGAACTAATGTTAATGCCCACAACTACTGTGAGGGTGCAGCCAGACTAATTTGAATGCATAAAGTTGCCAAGACAAGACAACAAGGCTATGTTTTCTTCCTTTCCTGCAGTGAGGGTACACACTGGGTGATATAACAATATTTTATTGTGGCGATAATAAAGCTGTAAATAAAGCTGATGAAGGTGTGGGTGTTACCAGTTGCCTCTGTCAGCTCTGCTATATTTGTGCTGAATTTATGCTCTCATGTCTATTTTACAAGTCTTGGTGGTGCTTTTTGTGGTTCGGGTGGTGGTGGTATGTGGCTGCAGATCAGCAGTCTGTAAACTCTCCTTCTGCGACGTCTGCGAGCTAGCCAGGTCAAGGTTTTCAAATGTAAACACCTGTAAACATCAAGTAAAGATGGAGAAGAATGGGCTCCACAGAACTAGCACCTTGCTATCCATTATACAGGTGTTATAAAATAAACTGGACGACCTTCAGACAGCGCTCTTCAACCAGGAGGCTCTTTCAATACATGCTGAACTGATCTGACAGAGCAGAGGACTGGTGAGAGAAGGAGAAGAGGTGTTTGATTTTATGTTGAGTTAGGACTGGTGTGACGGTGGGAATGTGAGGTGCTGTCCTGGTCCTGCTGTGGATCACTGCTATACACTGTGCAGAGGTATCCTCAAACCAAAAGTGACACTTTAAAATGGCTTGTTTGACCAGTGACTGTGCATAAAGATGGACGACACATCTACAAAAATGAAGCTAAATTATCCCTGGTGACATCATTTGGAGCCAGAGTCTGTGCGGTAGCAATCGGGAGGTGGAGCCACAGTATCGAGTTCCCACCCATACACCCATCTGACCCATCTGGGTGTGATGTCAATCATGACATCACACCCCCTTCTTACAGCATTAACTGAGTACTTAAAAATAAACCACTCGAACATACATCAGTATGATAAGAAATACCTTAAATGACAGAAACCATCTTTGGTAAACATTTATATGACTTTTTTGATTGCCCCATGTCCAATCGGCTGACATAGAGGAGGCGGGGTTTATGAGCTATATTGCAGCCAGCCACTAGGGGGCAATCAAGACAATTTGGCTTCACTTGTGGAGAGCTGATCCATCTTCAGTGACTTCAAAACCAGTGGTTCCCAACTGATGGGGTACAGTCCAAAAGTGGGTCATGGGTCCATTCTAAATGGACCGCAAGTGATTTGTGAATGTGTTAAGTTTGTAAAAAACACACTTTATTTGAAGTACAGTGAATTTCTGGCACAGAGCTTTATTTTGCAGTGCTGTTTCAGGCTGTACAGTCATTAATGGACAGCTACTTGGCAGAGACAGCAAACTAGCTCAATGACATGGCCGAACGGAAGTATGACACTGAACATATAAAAAACCGTGTGGACCTACAACTAATGACCGAGGAGAAATCTGGAGCCTGTGGTGGATCAGTTGGGAACCACTGCTCTAAACCATAGTGTCATAAGACAAAGAAAAGCAGCAGATGGTCACATCTGGAGGCTCCAACCAGCAAATGTTTGGGTATTACTGCATGTAAAATAACTTAGTCAATTATCAAAATGGCTGCAAAGCGTGATGCATTTGATAAGAAAAGGCTTAAAACCTTAAAATTTTATCTTTATTTTCAGACAGGAAATGCAACAAAATGCAGGATACAGTATGACGTGTTACCAAATGTCCAAACAGTCACAACCAATTTGTGTGCCCCAAGTAAAATGAACAGTAGTCTCACATGTTAAACTCACTGAGTACAAATGTCCCGTCTGAAGCAAGGTCAGTGGAATTATTGCTTTAAAGAAAAGAAAAACCAACATTAAAAAGACTATTGTTTGTGGGGAAGTCATTAAAAGGCTTGCACTCTCTTTTCCTTTCCGTACATGCAGTCACATTCACAAGCATCACATATACCATCTTACAGTCATACTAATGACTTTTAATGAAATGAATTCAAATGGAACATCAAAAACTAGACTTTAAAAAAATAGTCTCTCATTTGTCATGATCTACTGAACATCCATGAACAGTTCTCATAAAAGGGCATGAACCTCTCACACTCCCTCGGCTCAGCACAAGCCGTCACATACAGATCACCCCCCCCACCCAGATTTAGGCATCATGAAAAAGGCCCCACCACCGAACAGATCAAAAGATCCCCATCTGGGATGGACATCAGCTCTCCTGCTTGTCTTTGACCAAAAGGGCTGTGTGCTGCCCTCCACTGGAGACCATCAGTACTGCACGGTTCTCCAGCTGCTTGCCTGTCATCTTCACGGGGCTCCACGCATCATCCTCCTCTCCTGTGCCAAGCTGCTGGTTGGTGCCCATGCCCCAGGCATACACATATCCTGCAGTAAGCACAGCCAACAGTAAGTTCAATGAGCATCCACTTTTTTTCCTCTCTTAGCTAACTGCAAACATTGGACAAATTAAGATGACAGTTAGAAAAGCAAAGAAAAAAATCATATCAGCTAGCAGCAGAGAAGTTGCTGCATTTGTGGATATTTGGTGTGGGCTGGAGCACATCAAGTGGCATCCACATGAATGCCAGGACCCAAGGTTTTCCAGCAGAACATTGGACTGTAATGAAATGATCAATGTTATTTACTTCACCAGCCAGTGGCTTTGACGTTTTGGCTGATCGAGTATGGTTCCTCGCCCACAAAATCCAATGAATGTACATTAACTAGTGCTTTGTGTTTGAGATGAATCATCAAGGATTGATGAGGATTGTATCTGCAAGGACATGGGATTTATTGTTTTGTTTTGTTTACCATAGTATCGAATTGGGTATCAAGAATAGTGATACTTCACTGGTATTGACTACTAAATTTCTGGTATACTTAAATGACCTGTGGTTGTGTTTTTTTCTGACAGAGGTCTGCTGCATTTGAGTGACAGTCCTCTGTAAGCAGCAAAGGCAGGAAGTAGGTCAAGGTGAATGGTTGTGTGTACACAGTGTGACTGACACAGAAGACGTAATATGTCCAATGTAGAAGTTTTTTAACCATTATAGAAACCTTTTCCTAACGTTAACCAAAGAGGTGGATGATTGGACAACACCTGTGAGTCCCATGGGTTGTTTTTGAAGACACTGCCAAACTCTTTTATCATTATGTTACAGGGACTTGTTGTAGTTCACTGCCTTTAAAGCAAACAATATGTAGCACTCCAATTAACTCAGGTGTTGATCATTCAATTCTTTACTGCATTTGCTTCGTTTCTCACCTTCTCTGGTGATAGCGTAGCTGACAGCCGCCCCACATGTCACTGCACTGGCTGGCTCAATCCCTGTCACAGGCGTGGGCTCGTGCTTTTCTCCTGCATCTCGGCCCAGACCAAGACGACCATACTCCACTCTGCCCAGGCAATATACCTGTCCTGAAAGATAAAGAGAGGAGGGATGAGATTAATTCATTGTTTGGTAGTTAAAGTACTTGAGAATAAATCACATGGGTCATTTGTGTCTCCTTGTAAAACAGCTCTCCATCAAAATGACCAAAGTACTTAGTCAAGACAGAATGTTTACTTGTATGTTTTATGTTTAATACACTTATAACATTTTAATCACACACTATCTTGTTTTGTTTTTAATGTTTGTCAAACCATTTTCAGCAAGGGTTTACACTGTATTGTTGAATTACAAAATAACATAACTGATGGGATCACAAATTCTGATCATTTAGCTTTAACAGCCACACATTAGCCTTTTTTATACAGAGATCCAACAGGACCATGACAAAGTCCCGTCAGGACACTGGCGGCATAACGCCACCCTAGTGTGTGATTTTAGATGGCATGCCAGCATTATGGAGGCAAAAAAGGTGTATTAAGCATGACATATAACACACTAGATTTGGCCTCTAGTGTGTCATATAACATGTGTGTCAAAGAAATGGCATAACATGGCAGCAGCCATCATTTACTGTCCCTGTTATATGGCGGCTGATCTCGTCCTCTGCTCAGATGGTTAGGAGCTTTCACACCTTATTGTTTTCCCAATTTGCTGACAATTTAAGCTGCTGTTCTTTGAGTTAGCTGCCAATAGCGATCAGCCGCAGTTAATCTACCAGCAGTGGGATAACACATAACACACTGTCAAAATGTCACACCCGTCCAATCCTGTCGGCTGTCTTTTTTCCAAAGGTGTTAATTCGGTGCTGTTATTACCTCTGCCGCCAGTTTAAAGGCAAGACAACGTTGCCGACTCATTCTGCGATCATACCTTTTATACAAAATGGCAAAGCGGAACAACGGCACAACATTCCTGCTCTGAACAAGTGTAAAAGGGGCCATAGTAAATCTAGATATGTTAGAAAGAGCTTACCCTCAGCATCAAGGCAGATTGAGTGATGTTCTCCTCCGGAGAAGTCTACCCAGGAGGTGGTAGAGTTTTTGAAGCATGTCAGTTTTACTGGGGTAAAACTAATCTTGGTGCTTCCACTGCCTAAATTAAAAAAGCGCAAAAACATAAAACAACCTCACAAAGTCTGCTGCAATAATCTTAGAGCAGAATGTGAGCTGGCTGACTCATAGGGAACCATAAAGCTGTGTCAGATACTGCAGTCAAAGTTGTAACACAAATTCAATCAACTGACTTTATCACAAAACTAAACACTGATGTGCCATACTTACCCAGCTGGTGATAATTGGCGAGACCAAATCCATAAACATGCCCATCTTTTGACAGAGCAAAGGTGAGATATGCTCCACAGAAGGCATCAACGAAGTGAACTTTCCCTTTGACTGTTACAATCTGTGGTACCAGCAGCCGGCCTGAAATCACAGGACACAGTCAGCCAGAAGGCCACAGCAAAATATATTACACACACACACACAATATGCCAACATCTGTCTCTTGCAATCACAAATCAGAGATTAATGCTCTGTTGTTCAATCATAAGTTGATGCTTTGGGCTCATAAAGGCTTTTATTACTTACCGAGGCCTTTCCTGCCTCCTCTGTCAGAAAATCGCTCAGACACTCTTCCCAGCTGCCCCTGCTGTGCATTGCCTGATGTGTAAAGATTTCCCTCCAGTGTAACCATTACAATGTGGTCATTACCTATTAAAGGATTCATAAAAATTAAACATGATTAGAGGTCCATATGCGGCAAACAAAAAACATCAAAGTAAAGAGGACTTTCCTACCTGACGCAATTTTCACAACAGGTTCTGTCAAGGGGACCTTGACTGGTAGGTTACTGTTCATCATGGCCTCCAGAAGACCTATCACACCATTGCTATCCTGGGGAAAAAAAAGGTCCAGTATATATACAGTTAAACCCAGTGATACAAACTCGTCAGGTTTTGGGTTATGAAAAGTAAAGCATGGCTTTAAATGAGACCGCTCTGATCATCAACCATTGATGTTTGCTACAATGACATTTATTATACCTGATAATTAAAACTAGAAATTCCCTTTCATGCTGCGTTCACACAGAATCAGGAGACAGTGGACGGCAAGCCACAAATCATTTCAATGGACGAGAGCAGGAAGGTCACATTAGATAAGGCTGGCAAAGAATACCAGTAATGGTAATGGTAGACGCTGTTTCCGTTCCAAGTTAAAATACTATGACTTCTTGACATCCTCCGTGACAAAATTTACAACAGGATGTTATGTAGCTCCCTCAAACAAGGAGAAAACACGGGCAACCACTGTATATTACTAGCAAAAGTACATCAACTAATGAATGCTAAACTATTTAATCAAATGTATTTTATTCCATTCTTTCTAAATACAGCATCACCTTTGCACCTTTGCCACATGTCGTCATGCATGTTTCACTGTTACCGTCATGTCATTTTGTCAGACTGTTTGTTTTTCCCATGCTGTCCAGGTGTTTTTCATCTGCTTAATTCCTTGTAAACGCAGCATCAGAGGCCTCCATTAACAAAGACAGAGCTGGGTCAAGCAGTACAGTATTTGCACATACTTCCAGTACCAACTCAGACGCCAAGTTTCACTATTTTATTAAGAAATACTTCACTCTGGTGCATATTTTGATGCCTTCTGAACATTGTCTAAAACACCTTCAGTAATACACTAGTCTACACTCTATGTAGGTTTGCATTCTGACTGTGCTGACTTTAGTAAACGCAATGTCGTTTGAGACCACATACATCAGTTACACTTCAAAGGCATTCATTTCTCTGACAGTGTTGTTTGGGCTGTCTACTTGACCGCATCCTGCATCACCCTCCAAACTGAACCGAGCTAAAAGGCAAACCAAACCTACGTCTGAATCAAGTTTAACCAAAAGTATTTCAAGCAATTAACTTGATTTTTGCAGGGACAGCTTAATTAAATGTTTTTTGCTGACTGCAGTACTTTCTTCTTTACTTGATAACGTCCTTGATTCCTCTTGGATGATTAAAGAAACCTGACTGAGTGGAAGGAGACATTAAACAGGAAAAACGTTCAGCATTATATGCGATGCAATTGGAGACATTTGACTTGCCAATTTTTTTCTGAATGGAAATAAACTGATGGGATGAGTAGCGCTCTTAAAAAACATTAAATATAAATCTGATCTGGGAAAACAATAAAATCACTCTTAATATGGGTTTTTTTTTTTCTAAACAGAGGTTACTGAGTGTTTAACATGGTTAATTTCAGCACTGTCAAAAATCATGTGGGAATGCAGGAGGTAGGCAGAGGTAATTGAGATGAAATTGCCAGTGTGCCATTGAGTATTAATAATGAAAAACCCACGAGTAACCTAGCAGGAAGAGTCATAATAAGTGCTGAGAGACTACAGAACAAAGAATGGAAGTGAGGATCATCAGACCCTGTTTGTATGTTTTTTTCTTTTCTTTTTAACAACAGTGTGAAGCTGTTTTTGTCCCCCTACACACTACAACAGTCAAGAGATTTGGTCATGTAGTCACAAGAAGCAAAGATTACAGAGATCAGTAAGACAGACATAAGAAAAGTGTAAAACCTCAGACCGTCTCTTACGCAGAAGCAATTAGGCAGGTCTGAGGGAAAAAAAGACACACCATCGGGGATAAACAGGCTCGCAGGGTTAAGAAAGGAAACTGATGAGAGAACATGCAGTGGACAAGAAATATGTGATTGTTTTTTATGCTGGATTATTTATAGCACAGCAGGTGGGGAGTCTAAACCTGACAAAGTTAATTTGTTGTTACAGCAGCAAAGCAGCATCTCAGTTTAACTGGACCGACAAGAGAAGTGGGCGATGACCTTAAAGCTGGGGCAGCCAGAAGTCTGGGAAAGGCGAAAAAAGGGGGGCAGACTTTGACAATACACCTTCCTCCTACAGCTCCCCCATCTCTGTCCTAAACTCCTCCCACCAGATGACCACAGGCATATGCATGTGCTTCATACACTAACTCAGTGTTTCACATGCACTGATTTATCTGATCTCATTTCATTGTACAGTTTGGCAGAGCTCATTCACTCAGCCCCTCCTTGTCCTGCTCCCTCGCTGTGTTTATCAGATCACAAATGAGACAAGAATTAGCAACCTAACATTAGCCATCCCTTCCCTGCCGCTGTGGACTGCTCTCTCAGAAGGAGAATGGGAAGCAGCTCAGGAGACGGACCTTTGGTTGGCTGTAGTGGCTCAAATTCCCCATTGAATCAGGCTTTCAACAAAGGGAGATGCATGTACATCTACATGTGCAGAGCAGCAAATTGGAATGCTGTCTTTCTGACAGTAATTTTTTTGGCCTGAATGAAATGGTTGGGCTGGCTAATTACATGCACAGATAAGGGCTTTTTTTGTTTTATTTTTCAGAGCATTTCATGTATTGGTTGCTATCGGGATGTAAGGAGAATTTTAACAATGATAAGAACAAATGCCTCTGAAATAAGCTGCCTACCCTGGCTTTAAAGTTCACTCAATTAACGAACCAAAGATTGAAATTTTACAAGGTAATTATAAATCTGATATTATCTGTGTGTGGGAAAATGATTTAACAATAACACACAGTAGTAGGTCAAAAGGACTGAATCAAACATTTATACTAAAGTAGTACAAGAGTAGCTGACCAGGAAACGGTTAGAACCCAAAGCAAGAAAAGAGACAAGATTTGAAATGAATGTCTTCAAAATAAGGGTCGAGACAGTGAGAGACATTTTTGCGAGATGCTACTGCTTTGATAAATAAGGAGTTGATGGATATATAGAGAGCCTGGTGTGCTTCCATTATGGGGATATGACAAGAATAGACATTACAGGAAATGTATCTGCTCTTGACCTCACATTAAGAGGAGAAATAAAATGATAGTGATATCAGTCATCTTGTGTTCATCCCAACGGTTAAGTGTGTTTTTCCTATAACTGTGTTAGATCTGTCAACAGTTGATGTGGCGCTGTAGAGGAGGGGAGGGTAGACACATTATCAGATCGTTTTAATAAAAAGCACTGATGAAGTGAAAGAGTGGAGAATATGTTGGAATTCAAGATCTCTGTGGAGAGAAAAGCTTGACGTTGAGAGTAAAATTGAGGACACCAGGGTGTGAGCTGGAAAGAGAATTCTGTTCTTTGTGTTTTTCTGTTTTGTGGGAGCGCTTGAATTTCTGTCCTTGTTTCAACCTGCAGCACAGGAGTGGTTGGAGGGTGTGTTTTGGAAATCAGAGAAAAAACAGGTTAAGTAATGTTAGGCTCGTCTGTCGAGGGGTTGCACAGACTACTAAAATGATCAGTGTTGTTGGGAATATGGACACACCCATGGTGAAAACAAAAAACACAATCAGAGCATAATCACATATACATCTATATCTAATCAGTTATTTTTTGGACAGAAAAAATAAAATGTGTTCTGTAGCAAAGTACTTTAAGAGCTCGCATTTGTGTATCTGGAATACTAAAATAAATTATGTTAATGTCATTTTTTATTCTCAAATAGGACACATTTTTATCCCCAGGTTTAAACTGCAGGGGTAAAAAGTACAACAATTAGCCTTGTGACAAGTTTTTGCTAAATGCAAATGAATCACATGACATGTCCTGTCAGGTCCAGCAACAAGCTCTGTGTGATGTACTGTATTTCATTTGTGTTCCCCTGGACTGGTGATGCTCAATTCATGAACGAATCATATTTTTTAAAATTAGTTTACAAGAAAAATTTCAAAAGCCGCTACTCCAGGCTCTCGTTCACCCTGAGCACATACCCCCTTAGCTGAAGAACGAGTCTTTCATGAGCACTAACCAACTGAGCCAAAGAACGAGTGAGAGCTGCTGCACAGTAACACACTTTCAGTCAGCGAGCTAACCCTGTAGCACAATACACACACCCACAAAGCCACAAAGAATGACAGCCAATTCAAACTGAAATCGCAAAAGGAATGTTAATGATGTATATGTTCGTTGTGGTTATTTGTCGTGGCATGTGAAGGAGCTGTGTATTATATAAAAGAGCTTGTGGAATGCAGCAATCTCACAGCTCGCACACATCTCCTAGCTAACCCTGACCTCCAAACTTTCCACCTTCAAGAGATCCTGACTGGCTACTTAAGATCGACAATGTATGAAATCAGCAAAGCTCATCTTTTCAATATATAAGGTCAGATCCATATTAAGGCTACTAAATGCCTAACATCTGTTTGTGAGGAATGTATTTTTCTATTTTCAAATACAAATTACATGTATTTAAATGAGATGCATTTCAGTATTTTGTATTGATTTTTTTTAATAAGCATGTGTTTCTAATTTGTAACAAGATACTTTTTGATGCATTTGTGCCCGTGTCTGTATATACATGATAGTTTTTACAAATACGGGACACAGTCATTTTCTCAGTGCCAGCAAAAAAGTGGATGTATTTAAGTTTACATTCAGTTTGCAATGTTGTTGACACTGCACTGAGAGCAGAGGGAAAAACTCAGAAACTATTAAGAACTATTAAGAAACTATGTTCAGGCTCAAGCTCTGTACTAATGAGTTTTTAAGTGTTTAAATCAATTAGGCAGCAGGATATTCTGTGTCTTGTTCAAGTTCCTATCAATCAATTTTAACTTAATTTTTATGTAGCCTCTACCTCAAATGGGGCTGAAAGGAAATGAGACTGCTTATACCATTGTGTTACATCAAATAAATAAAGAGGACCAGAAAGGTTAATATTGAGGATATTATATAAGGATAGCAGATTGTTTTATGTTTTGAATTCTCTTGTTATTTCATCATATATTGATTCATTTTAATCAGAAAACATTACTAATACACCAAAACCTGGCTAAATCCTAAACAGCACTTTTCAACCGGGTGACTCTTTTTCTACATGCCGATCTCACAGAGCAGAGGACTTTGGCAAAAAAAAGAAGAGGAGGTGTATAAGGTGAATAAGGACTATTGTGACAGTGGGACTGTGAGGTGCTGTCCTGGCTGGTTCTGCTGTGGATCACCGCTAATGGTGGCTGCAGTGCGGCTCTGCACTAAGGTAGGGATGCATGGGTGGTTAAATAATTCCACAACCAGAAACCATGGATTATCAGAAACATGGACAATTATAAGCCAGCAGCCAAAATGTTAGAAGACGCTAACAATAACTAATTAACAGTGTGCAAGTTAAAGGACCTGATGGAATCACATTTCACTGGAGTTTTACCTTGTATAATTCCAAGCTACAAATAAATTATTAAACTGAATTGATCAAATGCTCAAGTGATAAGTGACTTGTATATATCTGAAAGCAAATACCTTTTGAATGGACTGGCTGCTGATACAGCATGTCTGTAATGGTCAGGTATATGTGCAAATTGAACATGAGTACAGAACATTTATACTGGTGATAATAAGTTTTGTGGGTGGAGGGGATGAAAAAGGTTTCAAAAATCACTAGTTGACTAGATATAGGGGAAAATCTCTCACAAACACAAACATACACACTTCCAATCACAGGCCAAGGTGGCTGGAAACATCAGGTAACTAACCCTGAAGGTGCCCCACATGTAGACTTTTCCATCCTCTGTGAGTGCAGCTGTGTGGCTGTCCCCTGCCGACACCTGGATCACCTTCTCCTCCAATGTCACCTTTCCTGGAATCTTATCAGATCCCTCCTCTGTTGTTGCCCGACCAAGGGCACCTTCGTCGTTGCAGCCAAAGGTATAGACCTACAACAACAAAAATATCAGTTTATCTGGGAAACTCATCACCCTTCATTAAAATGTTAGCAGGGAGCCTTAGCCAGAGCACTGAACCATACAATTATAACTTAATAGAAGTAAGAGAGACAGTTGCTTACATGTCCAGTCTCGCTGAGGCACACAGTGTGCATGCCTCCAGCCATCACTTGCACAATTTTTTCTGGCAGGGACACAAGGGCTGGCTTCTTCCTCTCAAAGATGTCATCGCCTAAACCCAACTGCCCAACCTCACCCTGGCCAAGAACAAGAACCTGACCTGCCTCCTTGCCATGACTCCTGTGGGAAACTTACACACAAACACAATTTCATAGCAGTTGTTAATTTGATCTTACATGTTACTAGTCTTGACTGTGGCATGAAAATAATAACTTTCAAAGCACAAAGGACTCAAAGCAACTTGTAAAACCGGTGTGCCTGGGTTGGAAATTGGCACCAGCCACCAGTCAAATGGCGGTAAAATACACAAGCAGCTGCTAGATTTGCTTTACGCCAAAGAAAAACAATGATGATCTACTGAGAGGCTGGTAGATTTTGGAATCCACCAGCCAGAGTGGCAGGTGACAGAAATGTAAATTTACAACCCTGGGTGGGACATGCTTTATTCCAATAAACTGGTTGAGTATTGTTATTTTAACAGAAGATTTGTTTTTTTGAGTTAGAAATTAATTTACGGTGTTTGTTTCTCAGGCCAGCAAGTTAACAAAATATAAAAACAGATAAAAACAACACTTGTAGTGTGATTTACCTTTCACCTTCTTGGGCTCTCCTTCATCCTCCACAATAGGCTCAGACTTCCTCTTGGCGGGCTTTCTAGTAGGCATGATGACCACTTTGGAAAAAGAAAAAATGAAGAATGAAAAAATGACCTACAACAATGTCTGAACTGCAGCTCAATCGATCGCAAAAACTGCAGAGTAAAGGGAAACGGAGGTTGTAAGCTGCTGAAGTGAAACTTCTAATGATAGTTGCTCAATGCAACACAGGATTAAAAACAAAACGAAACTGAATCTGAACCTCAGGACCAGTTTACACAAACACTGTCTGTGCTCCACCTGTTGGAAAAGTGGGACTTTACAGGAAAACACAACCACCATCAATGCTTTCAGTTATACTGCTACTTTTCCTGGTGAGAAATTATCTGCACGAACAAAATGATCAGTAGTATTGGCATTAACACAAAGTCACAGCCCACTGGCAACCTCAGTTGACCGACAGACACAATCAGCCCTTATTTAGGGTGTGACCTTAAGCAGAAGCTGTCCAACAGCTGTCAGAGAGTCGTATCAATGGCTGGCACAGTGTCAGCTTCTTTCACCCCTCAGGCAGTTGTGCTTTACCGCGTCTGCTTCCGTACTGTTGTGAAATAAATGCGCACAAACGACTGCTACTGTTCAAACTGGAGTCACTCTCAACTCTGTTACACACACAGACTCTGTGATAGATGCCATCATATCATAAGGACAAGTCTGGCGAGTACTGTCAGTGCTTTAACATTTAGTATAGGCTCGAAGCATATCGCAGTTTAAAATAGGCAGCGTGATCTAACGCTGGCAGTACCCATGTGTCCTTGCTAACATTTAGAAAGCTAGGTGACCGAAAGGGCTCTACGTGGCTGAGCTTCAATCCTCCCTTTTATTGTAAATAAATGTGCACATTGGGCTAAAATGGGATGCAAAAGTCATGTTTTTCCCACATAGAGAATGTTAGTTAAAGTAAAGCTAGTTTGTGTGACACTAGCTAACGTTCAGAGCTGTGTGCTAGCTAGCGCGGCGTTAGCATGGCATTCAGGAATGAATGAACTGAAATAACACAATTACTCAATGACCTACATGCCCATTGCTTCGGTCGTGTTTATTATTCTTTATCTTTCTCAGCTGAAGAGTTTAGGACATGATAATTTACTGACCTGTGATGTGTTGAAGTTTGCAGTTTACCCAGAAGTGAACGTGCGCAGTTTGTTCCCGGTCTTGAGACACGCACCTTACGCATGACGTCACGCTCCGGAATCCCTGCCTCCTTAAAGAAACAGTAGCACTCAAATCTGCAGCGATGGAAGTCCTGCGTTCAAAATGTACTAATCAAGTAATTAAATATTATTAACAGAAGAAGAAAAGTAAGAGTAAAAGTACTTCTTGTGCAGCAGAATGCCTCTCCTGTATACCATATACTGTTAGGTAGAATAATCCATGACGTATATCTCAAACTTTTTCATCTCCATAATTTCACATAATCATCATCATAATCATCATATAATCAACTATGACAATGTATTGTATTTCAGAGAGCTCCTATGTCCCAGCCAACATTCGGTTGTGGACTGAAAAAAATGGGCCCTATACTGGCCAAATTCCAGTTGCCCACATGACTGGGTTTGCCCAAGGGGGCCCCGCATGGGTCATACTGGGCTACCTGGGTACAAAATGGGCATCTTATCTGAGGTCCACATGGGTAAACCCACCCATGTGGGCAAATGTCATGGGGCCAATATGGAACACGTAGACAGTCCCATATATAGGGCCCATTTTTCAGCCCGTTTACCACCCACAAGGGCCCATAATATAAATGTTGGCTGGGTGTTACATTAAAATTTTAATTTGCAAAGCATTTAGTTACTATAGCTGTCAAATCAGTGTAGTGGCGTAGAAGTAGCTGAAAATAGAAAGCCTCAAAGTACAAATAACTCAAAATTCCACTTAAGAGGATAACTTAGTAAACTACATACATTCCCACACTGCAAATATGTGAACCAGATG
>JAPZEB010000025.1:19531436-19542719 GCA_029783705.1 Chaetodon striatus | reverse complement strand
AAAGGCTCTCCCTCAGTCACATGCCAACTAATAGAGAGTACAGCATTAAACACATTCAACTGCTCACTCACACAGAAGTTGCCTCTCACATACACAAAGCACCCAGCACACTCATTATCAGCTCATTAAGTGCATGCGGCTCTTATATACCACATCCAAAGAGAAGCAATCAAGGCCAGTCAACAAGTTAAAGGCATCAGTGGGGGAAACATGTTGGCAGCGAGAAAGGACGCGACACGATGAAGAACGCAGACTCTGAAAGGGGGCATTCCAGACATGGGCACCCTGGCCACACAGATACCAGAGGGCATCCTTTTACCTGAGCGCAGGCCTCCGGCCCGCCGGCACAGGTAGACGGGTAGGGACAGGTAGACATCGTAGTCGCACTCTCGCTTCCAGCAGGACCAGTAGAGTGGAAGCTGAGCGTTCTCTCCCCCCTGCAGGGCGGAGACTAACAGGGAGGAGACGGAGGCCTTCAGCTGGTGTGTTTAATGACTGTAGGTACATGGTAGCACTGTATATGTTGTTGTATAGATAGAGGGGTGTTGTTGCCCTAAACGCTTATCATACTGCCAAAGTGTTGAAAAATTTTAATCAAAGTGAGGGAAGCACGCTTATTTGTTTTCTTGCCAAGGGTTACATGAGAAGATTGATACCATGCTTATGTCTGCCAGTTCAATATGAAGCTACAGTCAGGAGAAAGTTAGCTTAGCTTAACCTAAAGACTGAAAACAGCGAGCCTAGTTCTGTCCAACGGTAACAAAATCCACCTAAAAGATCTTATTAACATGTTGTTTCTCATTTGTTTAATGCATACAAAAACTGATGTGTAAAAAAGAACAAGTTGAGATTTTAGCTAAGCTAAGCTAACGGTCTCCAGGCTGTAGCTTTACATTTAACAGAAAGATATGAGAGTGGTATCAGTTTTCTCTTTTTACATCTGAGCATGAATGTGAATGTATATTTCCTAAAATGTCACTTTATTTAAAATGATAATGTTTAGTAAGACTGACTTCATGGACAGCTTCGGTAAACAAAAGATTTTTGTTGTCTTTTCTGGTTGGCCTTTTCTTTGTTGTCCAAAGCTTGTGAAGCTGAAAATGCCATTAGTTTCCAAGTGATAATCAATACAGCCTCAAGTGACAACAAACAGGACATCTAGTAATATTTTTCTCCCATTTGACTAGTCGCATAACTCTCTAATGACATGACTGATAAATGAGTGAGAAAAAGAAAACAACGCACAGCATATAATAAAAAAACACCCTGCATAATTCAGTCACACAGACGCAACTACAGACATGACAAGAAATGCATACATACATAAGGTACCAAAAAATCATCAGATCTGCCGATAAGCTAAAAATGAATCTAAGTAGACAGCCTTGCCCATGTGGGAATTAAAGCAAGATCCCAGATGAGACAAACCCACAGTAAACAACAACAACCACCACCACCACTACTACTACACTGCATCTGTGTGAGCAGCATCACACAGCAACAAGAGTCCCTGTTATCTTCAGAGTGTAAAATTCTGGGGAAAAGTTGCAGCTAAAATAGTCCAGGCGTAATAAGTAATTAGCTGGGGAAAAGCTGCTCAAGCTGTTCAGATAACATCATTACCAGGATATGTGTGTGTGTGTATGTGAGTGTGTGCGTAGCTAGCTGTGTTGTGATGTACATATCGTATTCGCCTGTGGGAAAATTACATGCTAAGTGAACAGACATTTGAGTGTCCATCATGCCCACTTGTGACTGCTGATGGAGGCTGCATGTGATCATGTTGACACCCACCATCACCTGTTCACAGAGGCACCCACTATTCAGCAGAACTCACCCAGCATTGCAGCGTTGCCCCTGTTCACCGGCTTGGGTGGGGGCAGAGGGGGCTGCTTGGTGCCGTGAGAGGTGGAGGTCGGGGCTACACATGTAGACTGCTGAGTGGACGCACCCGCAGAGGAGACGGACCGAACAGGTTTGGGAGCCGCCGCAGGGGGGGCGGAGGGAGAGCAGTACTGGTTTGTGGGGTGGTTGGATGGGGTGCGAGGTGTACCCTTGCTGCCAGGTTCAGGAGTGGTCGTCATCAGCCATTTTGGAGGCATGACAGATTGTTTGGGTGGCAGAGGTTCACGCAGGGTGTCCCGCAGGGCTTCAGGGTCAGGGACAAAATGGCTGTCTGACTCTGTGAAAACACAATATAAAATTCCACCAAAATAACCACAGAGCATCATTCCACTGAGACTGAGAAAGTAACATTTTAACGTTTTAAAATCTGCATCCAGCTGTGGTCCTCACGGCAGGCATTGAAAAAGTGTACTTTTATCTTTTCCATTATTGAATTAGTGACATCTCATTATGAAATACCTCTCTGCATAGCTATAAATGTTTCAGTTCAGGGACTGAGCAGTGAGCCATTCTCTGCCGCTTCACTACTCCAAGCGCTCTCCGCGATAGCACTTGTTTGAGAATTGCATTATCTAGGGATCAGCTGTGAAGATAAACAGAGTAGGCGGCTGCAATTACCACCAAAAACCCACCTCCCTCTGCCCACCCAGCAGCACACCCCAAGCGGCCCCCACGCTGCTGATGCTGCTCCCACACCATTCCTCAAAGCCGCGGTTCAGGGTTATTTATTTACAGATGAGCCTTTATCACTGTGATGTCACACAACCAGAGAGGAAACAATCCAGAGGAAAGGAGGAAGCGAGCATGAAGAGCAGAGAGGAGAGAGGGAGAGAGAAAAGGAGGACAGAAAGCAGGAGATGTGATAAAGATAGAAAGAGAGTGGGAGAGAAAAGCAGCATCACAGAGAGAAAGAAAAAAGGAAAAATACAAGGTGAGACATAGAAAAGAGACAAGCAGGGACACATGAAGGGAAGCGGGAGAAAATATCTGTTCACCTACAAATCTGTCCTTAAAAGAATCCTCTCTTTTCTTATAGTACGTCTGCATTGGCGTTTTCAACATGATGGTTTCCTCTCATCTTACCCACATGGGTACACAAGTGTTTAAACATTAAAGTGGTTCACATGTCATATAAGAGACAACTGGACAACTGAGGTCTAAAAACAGCAGAAAACACCATTATTTCTCAACTTGTAATGTTTTAGTAAAATCAATTAGCTGTGGCTCTTCACCAATTATCACTGAGCTGACAGTGTTAGCGTTAAAGGGCAATAATGGATATAGTGATCGTGCCACGTTAATTAGGAGAGGAGAAGAGAGGACAAGCTATTCCCTCATGTTCCTGAATAAGAAGCGTAGCTGGAGCAGGGCCCCTGGGAGCCGACAGGAGCCTGTCTATATCTGGGAGGACAGCACATAAGCAGGAAAGTGACAGTAGGAGTGAGTGGAAAAAAAAACATGGACTGATCTTCAAACATGTATGAAGGAGGTCAAGTTGTGAAAAATACAGCTTATCAGTGAGGAACACACGGGGCTCTTATTATTACAGCTTTTCTAAATTGGTGGAGGATCTCAAAAAACACCAGAAATGACTCACCTCTGCGGGCTCTTCCCTCTTCAGCAGACGCGTGTCGAGGGAGCGTGGGCTTCCAGTCCACTTCCGCAGGCCGACTCCTCCTGCCGTCCTCTGATGGGGCCTTCTGCAGCCCGGGCCTCTTCTGCCCGTCCTCCGGGTGAAGTCGCCCGCCACGTCTGCCGTCCTCCATCTGGCCGTGAATCTGGCCCTGCCAGACCATGTTAGGCTTCCACTCGCCCTCAGTGTGTGCACGTGGCCCCATCCCTCCCCCTCTCCGCCCGTCTTCATGCAGTCCCGTCCCCCTGGAGCCCGGAGTTCCCCGGCGGTCTCCATCCGAGGGAGAGCGTCCCCTGCGGTCGTCTGGCTGGGTGAGCCAGGCCGGGTTCATCCTAAAGTCTGATTCTGAGGGGAGTTTGCCCTGGTTGCATGGACTCCTGACGCCACTCACGACTCCTCCACCTCCTCCGACCCCAGCGCTCACGGGAAGAGTGTGGCCGTTCTTCACGTAGAGCTGCTTCATGTTTTGTGTATCTGCATCTGAAGAAGTTGGACAATAGAGCATGTGTTTGTAGTGAAAACACAACTATCAACGCACAAATATGACAAGAACCAACACTCCTCTGTCTAAACACTAAATATTTATTCAATCTAAATTATTCAAAATGTTTTGTACTGTCAGTGTCTTTGTTTGATATTGTAGAATATTTTGGGAGTTTATTGTTCTCTCCCTCTTGAACCTAGATGTAATACAACAGAAGTGATGAAACAACAATTAGTCAGTCCATTAGTTGATTAAATGGTGTTATCCTTTGGGTCATTTCTCAAGCAAAAATGCCAAATATCTGCTGGTTCTACAGCATTTTCTGACATTTTACAGACTAAGAATAATAAAAAATTGATCAGATTAATTGATAACGAAAATAATCCCTACAGCCACAGTAAAACAGGAAGGTGCCCTTAACCCGAGCCCCGTAGACAGAGTCTTCGTTTGTTGGTGTGATGAAGGAGCAGCTGTAGGTTTAATAAATGGGCTTCTGCAACAGCGGGAGCAGCATTACGCTTGCACACACCCCTCTCAAAGCTATTTTGCTGCAGGGCACAATTCGTTCCACTTTTCCTCAGCTCTGGAGAGTGGCATGCCATTTTAAACAGATATTACATTACTTTGAAAAACAGCAAGGTGAAAGTAAATTTGCCTTTTTTTAAAAATATGTCTCAGACACCTGCTGGTTAGGAGGACAGTGTTCCTGCCATTATGTACTGATGACTTCACTGTACTGTCCTGTGTGGGTGTGATATCCTCGGGCTGTCAGATACAGACACTGGTTGTGCGGAGAGATCAGATGTATCACACAAGCACTCTTACCGTTGTCCGGGACCTCCTTGAGCACCCCCTGTTCTATAAGCTCCTGCCGCGTACGCCTCGTCGACATCTTTCTCTCCAGCTCTGCCGTCAACAAAGAGAATTTACATCACACACTCTTTCTCTAGAAAGAAATATCGCAGTAAATTGGCCAAATTTAGCATGTGACGTCGTGCTCCATAATTCAAAGAGGCAAGTTTGGAGAGCTTCACTCAACAGGATGTTTTGTTAGCAGCTTATTGTCTCATTGTAGAAAACATTGGGAGAGCCAAAGCGGCCTGTAACATTCAAGCAGGAACACATGCATTGAGGAATTTTGATGAAATGTAACTGATATGACCAGTGCGAGAGGAGGGGGGTGGGGTGGGGGGGTGTTCACTCACTCTACAAACACAATGAGTTCACGCCACAGACCTTCTGAAGTTTCCTTGAACTTCTCGCTGCTTTTCTTCTTCCGCCACTTCCACGGCTTGAAGATCTTGCCAAGGGTGGAGAACTTGCCCTTACGCTTTGGAGGAGGGGTGCCGTCCCCCGTGCTGCCCCCCTCTCCCACCATTGTGCTGTGGTGCTGCTCAGCGTCATCATCTAAAATAAAAGCAGTAAAGAAACATAAATCCGACCGTTTGAACGAGATTCGTGCCACTTAAAACGAGACACAGGAGCGTGGAAAATAAGAGTATAGATCCATCAGCAGTCACAACATTCTGACAGGATCTCTCTATTCTAACTGAGCTCATCTGCTGCCTTTGTAAAGCGGGCCGTGCTCATTACGGCTGTTATTATCTTTAGCTGTTAGTTCTCGGGGACTGAGTGTGCTTTGGCAGGGTGATGCTGAGAGCTCATGGACTCCTCCACATATCCACAGTTAACAGGAGAGGTCTGACGCTGGCGCTCAGCCAGGATTTCTCACTGTCAAGTGCTCACATTCCTTGGCTGGATGGAGACTAGTGCCTTATCAGCCTTTCAGCCCTCGCTGCCTCTATAGAGAAGAGAGGCTCGCACATGGATGCAGCTATACAGTAGCAGAATGTAGTGGCGGTCATGACACATATACGCAGCCAACAATCAAGAAACGTTTTAAAGAGCACTGATGGTTATGAGAAGCCATTAAGGCTTAGAAGCACTCCGTTAAATGGCATTCTGTAGTCATGGTTACGTATTCTGGGTGGCGTGATTGACAGGCCAACTGACAGGGTGCTGAGCTCAGAGAGAGTTTCAAACGTTAGCTCTTCCAAGGCTGCAGCTGCCGTACTCAGCAGACATAATATTTACCAGTGGAGAGAGAGAACAGGGTCTGATTTAAAACATCCAGTCTCATGCACACACAGGATGTCTCGGCGACAATAATGCCTCGCAGTCTGATTCCTACAGCAAAATGCTCCAACACAATACCTAGAAATACTGATGTGGCATACTTAGCAGTCCAGTAAAGAACATACGAACATAACAACAACAATGAAAACATTCCTGGGTGGGAACTGACTTTTCATTTGACACACACAGCAGGGACGTCAGGGTTAGCTACGGACCAGCAGCCCTGGAGCTGGCAGCGTTTCAGTATCTTGCTAAGGGACATTTTAGCATGGTGGATGGTTGCTGACACAGGATTCAAACCCATTTTTGCAGCTGAAGGACAGACTCTTTCACCACTACTCCACACAGCTACCTCAGTGCTGCTGGCGGGGTAAAATTTGAACCGAATGCTTACGTAGTGTTTAAAAGCCTGACTGTCTGTAAAACCTTCAAAACAGTTTAAATCAGGACTGCTCTAATTCATGCACCACTAACAATCTAAAATTAGGGAACGCTGTTTTGTCCTAAAAAGTTTCATTTTTGACAAGCCTTTCAAAAAACAGACACTAGTCTACCTGGAAGAGGGGTGTTAAGCGTCCAGCTTCCATGGTGGCGGGACTTGAAACAGCATGCCATGGGGAAGCAGGAAGCATTCAAATCAACTGTCCTGTATATATCCCAACAGAAAACGCCAGAAGGACAAGTTGCAGAGAGCTCTTCAAAACTACAGCAGAGAGGCTCCGGGTTCAAGGGACATGTCCGCACCATGGAAATCCAGCTTATCTTGGCGAGGTAGAAATCTGAGGATTCAGACCAGCTGCCATAACATCCAGATTAAGCATTGCTTAAGGCAGCCTGTGATCCAGAACTGAGGTTCTCACACAGCAGACTGCTCTGTCAGAGGAGCCTCTGACACAGTGGCTCAGCTGAAGCCAGTGAAGCAGGATAAGAGCTGCCTGTGCCAGGCCTGCACACTCCAAAGCACTGCAGAGATGACGATCGCAGAGGACTCAGCCCATGCAGCAGGCATCTATTTGAAAAAGATGACTGACCATATCCTTGGGAGGCTTGTACATTAGCCAGGGATGCCTGATTATAAAATGTGTCAATCCACCGACACACACGCAAAAAAGAAAGTACAGCACATCCACTTCAATTATCACATTCGAGAGAGAGCTGTGGATCCACTCAAGATTCTTCTTCACAGATACAGAGAAAAACTATCCCGACATGTCATTGTTTCAGCTGTAGTGAGAAGAAGTCTGGCGTGTGGTGGCACCACAGCTGTGTGTGACTGTGGGAGTGGGAATGGGAGTAAAGGGTAAAAAAGAGCTACAAAGAGAGAAAAAGTACAGGAGTTATGGAGGAGGGAGGGAGGTGGGGTGGGGGGTGGGGGGGGCAGCCTGGAAACACAGGGAGGAAACGGCACTCCACCCTGATTCTGTGACCGAGAACAAAGACAACCTCTTCCCCTCACTCAATAACACAGCACTGCTCATGGAGACACAGCGCTGCAAGGTACAACACAGTCAAGCTAATTAATATTCTGACTGTTAAAACATCTACATGACATAAAACTCATTTCCATTCAGAATAAGGCTAAGACAGGAATTCTCACAGTCATACTCTGTAATCAGGAGCTCTGCCAAGATAAGGCATACCAGTCAGGAAACATGGGGGTGTGTGACACTGAGTGTGTGTGTGTTCCTCTGACGTACCCCTCATCCTGAAGCCACACCTACTGCTCTCTCAAACATCTCCCACAGAGGCCAGATTTCCCTCTAACCTCATGATTCGATGAGTCATGGCAGGGCTGGTCAGGTGAGCATGTGGTTAAAGGAGATTGTTGTTTTAAAGGACCCGGCTTTTAGCCGATCTGCTAGCCAAGCCATCCTGATCACTTACATAAGAAGCCCCCTTACACAGGGTGCAATGGTTAGGAAATACCTCCAACCTCATTATAATCCTAGCCCCTTGCCAAACCAGATTATGAATTTTAATCTGCTTAATTGACAGCACACAAAGGGGTTATAATCACTGCGATTGCTTCTTGTGGGATCTTATGTGCAATAAAATTATTCAATGATTTAACCCAATAGCATAGGAGCAGTAAGTCAAATGAATACCTTTAGGGCATGTTATTTAAGGTAAGAAATATTTTATTCTTTCCTATATATTCACTGCTTTCTACATTGTCAAACCCAAGGTCAAAATCTATAATTAAAGGTCACTTTGGTCTGTAGGTTTACACTCTGTGCAAAAATTCAAAGGAGGAAAAAATTAGCAATTAATCCAAAATTATGTAAAACCTCTCAGCCACAATAATCCCCAAAGAAAAGCATGTTTTTAATATCTTATTTTGCAGAGAAAATAACTGCCTTGTGCACCATAACATAAGAAAATAAGTGCGCAACACATGAGTGTGTAAAAACACAGCTGAGATTCATCCACATGATCCCAATGATTTAACATTCCTTGTGGTGAAAGTGAAGGAGGGGGTAGAGAGAGAGAGAGGAGACTTGATTATACAATCTCCAACCCTCATCCCTCCTCGCTGCTTTAATTCATTAAAAAATGACTAAATAACACACTGATTTCATGCTCTGTAAGTTTCTCTTGAGGAATGCACAACTGTGCAAAGTAAACACAGGGTGCATGAGCAAGTCCAGAGACTCACCGCCATTGTTGTGTTGTTGTGGGTCCTGAGCTGGGGTCTCCACACGAAGGCTCTGTCCCATGATCCAGCCCCTGAGGGGCCTCTACCTGTCCTGTACCCAGAAATGTGCACGCTGCACTGGACAGCTGCACCTGCCTTCCTCCCTCTTCAACAAAGTCCCCTGGTCTCCCTCTACCTCAGGTCTTTTCTTCTTCTCTCTGTTTCCCTCGTCTATCCGTCCTCTACGCCTTTCAGTTCAGTCCTTCCCCCCGTCCCTCCCACCCGCAATCTCCTTAAGACCTTCCCTCCCTCCAGGAGTTGGACTCGCTCTCCCCCTCGCTCACTGACCCTCCCTCCTTGGCTCGTAGCACAGGTCAGCATTCACTGAAAGATGCCTACCATTCCTGGGAGAAAGACAAGTCATGTTTTCAATCTGAAGTGCGCGCCGCGGTATGTGGTACAATCTATGCATCCAATAATGCATGTCAAATGTAATGTATGCTTTGTGGTGCAGCTGGTCTCAAGAGAACAGGGACTTTTAACACTCTGATCCAGAAACAGAAAATCCAGACTTAAAAACCTCAGACCACATAGAATGCCCTGAAAACAATCATCTGCCTGACATACTGGTGTCGGTATTTTCTTGCCTTCCTAGCGCTGAGATGACAAGGAGAACACAAGTTAGAGATATAGACAGAGTTTGTATAAGCTGTTCCTAAATTAGTAATGTCTCTAACCTCACAAACAAAAACTAATTTAGTCTAGATGTGAAGGAAAATGAAGCAATTTCAATCAATGCCCTCAATCAGGAGAAATATTACACAAAATCAGAGACATGACTTTTTGTGGGAGCTGTGTAAAGGTCAAGTGTGTCTGAGACGCGGCTCCCTCTCAACATTTAGATAAGAATCACAGCTATGGCACTGAACTCGTTAAGAGCAGGAATGCAGGATCAAAAGTCATCTGACAAACAGGACAATGTCCTGATCAGACATATGTTGCCTTTACTATATCAAGCTACACACTAATATTAAGCTACTACGGCTTTTTTCAGAACTTACAGAGGGTGTTTATCATGCCGCTCACCTCTCTTAATGCCCCCAGACACCATTTTATGCACATCTCTGAGTCTCTTATCACAATTTGAACAGTCTTTGAGGCATTAGCATGACTTTGAAACATGTTTGCCAAGGAGAGCTGCCCTGTTTGGGGCTAGAATATAGAGACAGAGGCAGAGCAGGAAAGAAAAAGAGACAGCTTTCTCTCAACTAGAAGAAAAGAGAAAGCACGGACTGGACCCCTGAATTAGTGCTTTGATTCCTTTTGAGGTTTGTGTGTGTGTCTTCAGAAAACCTTGTCTGACTGCTCCTCAGAGGAATCCGGAGCATTGAGCTGTGTCATTATGCCTGGATAGATCAGAGTTTTTTGAGCGTTTGGCTGCATCTCGAAGCCGTTTCTAAAGATGGAGAGCTAGTGTGTTCGACAGCGTTCCTTTTCTCTCCCTGTGCCCCAAATACAGCCTCCACACCGGGCCGGCTTCCAGAGAGAGCTGAGCCAATCCGCATGAGCCCAGAACCTGTTGGCCTGACCTGGATAACAGACTGGGCCAGGCCACTTCAGCAGACTGAAGCAGGTACACACACACACACACATATACACAGCCCTGTCCAACATGGGGAGAGTATGGAACCTATGGATGGTGCTAAAAAGCTACGTGCCACTGCTCCGAGTCTCATTCATAATAGAAGAGTGCTTTTTCAAGCAGTTTAACTTATGCTTCATATTTTCCTACAAGGACATGTTTTTAACCACTCATCTGCATTGACCTTGTCTGGACAATCCGCTTTTATAGCCAAGAGTAAGTTGAGAAGATCAATGCCACTTTCGTATCTGATCGGTAAATGTGAAGCTACAGCCCACGGCCCATTAGCTTGGTTTAGCTTAGCTTAGCTTAGCTTAGCACAAAGACTGAAAATAGCGGGTAACAGCTAGCCTGGCTCTGTCCTACGGTAATAAAATCCACCAGAAAGTGACTGCACCCGGCCAAGTATTAATCCAGCACACAGCCCTCTGTAAAACAACAAACTGTCATTCAAAATCTTTTTTTGATGGTTTAAACAAATGAGATACAGTGCTAGTAAGAAAGTGAGGTTTTCTTGCTTAAAGAATAACAAGGTGACTGCCTCCATCACACTTTGTCCCGTCTCCAGCTCTTGATAAAACTCTGACAGGGTTCATAATGGAAAACACTATTCTCTAACAAGCCTTATGTCTCGTGGATTTCTGTCATTGTGCACGAGGAAAGGCAATGCTCAAACTGCCAAAGAGGAAGAGCTGTTTGGTTTGGACCACAAAAAAGCAGTGGCTAGCACAGTCATTGCCAGGGCAAAAAAAAAAAAAAGAAAAGGCCTGTGCCACCTAATAGGTTCATAATGCTGTTATCAGACAATTAAATGGCAGTTATTGTAACGCTGCAAACAAACACAGGAC
>JAPZEB010000025.1:19520429-19531336 GCA_029783705.1 Chaetodon striatus | reverse complement strand
GACCTTGTGTTCTGACAGGTTCCTCAAAGGCACGTGCACAGAGGATGAGTTGTGTAAGCTGGCACACGGGGAGCAGGAACTAAAAGAGTGGATGGAGCGCAGGGAATTCCTTTTGATGAAACTTGCCAAAGCCAGAAAAGACCATCTTATAGCACCAAATGACAATGACTTTGGAAAATACAGTTTTCTGCTTAAAGACATTATATAATGATGTGGTGACAATATTCATGCTCTGTTGCAATGAATGCAGTATTCAAACAGTCTTGAGTCAGGCGATCCTTGAGAGCCTCTGAGGTGCACAGGAAACAGCCTGATCACAGCATAATTTTAAAGAGGGCGTTCAGGACCGGCTCTCTGATTGGTGGCTGGTTTACTCTGATCTGAACTCCAGGAGTGTTATTGTTAACAGCAAATTCTGAGTGGAAGTCACTTGACGCTTTGCTATGCACCATTCACTAGGATATCTGAAAGTGGTGCTGAGAATGGCATGTGTAACCCTTGATCAGAGACGTGTTCAGATCAGTTGACCTTAAAGTAATTTCTTTTCATAAGCAGTTTGTATATGTTAATGACCTTTACCCTTCAATATGTTGAGTCTAAAATAAATTGAGTTGACATTCTCTTATTTTAATCTGTCAGCATAGGTCATTTTCACTTTCCATTTATCTTAGTGTTACCAGTGTAATGGGCACCATACAAAATAAAGCTTCTTTTTTAAATCTGTTTTCACTGCTGTGTGATTCATTAATTACACATCTGTAACAAGTACTCGCAGAAGTATTCAGATCCTCTACTTAAGTAAAAGTAGATCAATCAAGTTAACAAAAATTAAGGCCCTTATAAAATCTTAAACACAATCTTTCCTGACGTATTAAATCATGTAGCTTGTTTGCAATATGTGTATTTGTCCAAAGAGTGTATAAAGTTAGTGTGAATTTAATTGTTTAGATGCTTTGTATTTTTATTTATTTTATTTTTAATTAAAAAAATTTCCACAACTTTTTAAAATTACATTTTAATGGCAAACTAAATCCTAAAAATTTTACTATTTTGTGACATTTTACTTGATGACATTTTTTAATATATTATGTCATTGATTTTTTTTTTTTAATGGCATATGATTTGTTTGGTTTTTTTTTTAGTAGCAGCATATTGTGCTATGACATTTTTGTGACATACAATAGTATAACATTTTTAATATGTAGTATGTTTTTTTAATGAAATAATACTCTGACTTTTTGACATTTTTATGGCGTAGTATGTATGCCATGGTATTTTTTTATGGCAAACATATGTAATTTTAAATTACTTTTTTTTGACATACCATAGTGTAACATATTTTAAAAATACCATTTTTTATTACATACTATTATATGAATTTTTATGGCTTACTTTACCACTTGACATTAAGTAACTCCCATCACATCTGTATTTAACTTAATCTGTGCAGTGATTTTTTTTTATTTTTTTTTTGCTGCAGAAATAAGGGTGGCACTTAATAAAAAAAAGGAAAATAATATACAAGAAATTCTACAACTTTTTAAATACATTTTATGGCAGACTATATCATTAGAATTTTTGATGACTTTCATTGTGACATGTTATAGCATTTTTTTAATGGCATACACAATCATGATTTTTTTATTAGTTTTATTTTTTTTAATTTTTTAATGGCGTGCTATGCTATGACATTTTTTTGTATAACATTTTTATGATGTACTATCATGAATATTCTTTTAAATTAGGTTTTTATGTTGTGTAATTTTTAATGACATTTTTTTTGCAACATACTATAACATTTTTTTATTACTATGTATCTTTTTTATGGCATGCTATTCTATGACTTTTTATGGCAAACTTTACTAATTTACATCAAACAACTCCCATAACATCTGTATTTAACAGTTTGACATTGTGATTTGTTTTCTGCAGAAAAAAAGACAGCAGTTAATATTTTGTTCTTGATGATGATGATCTGCCAAAGGCCAAAACCATAATCTCAAAAAAAAAAAAAAAAAAAAAAAATCACGTCATGATGTCAGTCTCAAACAGAGCTTAACCTGTTCATGTGGTACAGTATACTACTTCAGTAAACAAAAAAATGCTGCTGGGACCACAGAAAATTGCAGATAAACATTTAAATTAAGGGAATTAACATTATAGTCACAGCTGAATATCCTTTTTAACAATTTAGTCACCACTTATTGATAACTAATTTTTTTATCATATAGTTATTACAACTCCTAAAATATGTTGCTTGAAAAAAGTGCTTCCTTGAGCTAAATGAAGGTTTGGTACACATGCATGTGTGCAAATGATCAGGATGGTACCACCTCTGCCTCATTTTGAGCCAAAAAAAACAGCCCTGGTAGGCAGATTTTGTTACCTTAGGACAAAGCCATACTAGCTGATTCTCCTCGTATCCAGACTTAATGCTTAGCTAAGCTAAACTACGCAGCTACTGCCTGTAGCGTCATGAAAGTGGCACTGATTTTCTCATCTTACCCTTGTCAAGCAAATAACCTAATTCCCCAAAATGTCCATCAATTTCGTTAATGAAAATAATTCAACACTTAGAACACATTTATAGATGTTTTTCAGTCTTGTACTGATGAGAACTGAGTATGGCTTTTAATATGAAGTGCCCACAGGAAGTGTTACCTGACAGTCACTAGGGATGGCTTAGCATAGGCACAGTTGGGCATTTTAGCTGCCGTGTTTTTTGGCAGAGTAGTTATACAAAAGGGAACTGCTTAACTGAAGAGCTACAGGTGACTGAGGACCAAAAACCACCAGTGTAAATAATCAAGGTTAACACTTCCTTTTTCATTTCAAAGCAGTTAAGCACCTCATTCTCGAATTTAAACAAACAGACAAAAAAAAGCTTAACTTAAACAATGACGCAACAGATGTTCACCGAACCATCTCTTTACCAACACACATAACACACAGACCTATGCCGACCAGGGAAATCCCTGAAAAGCCGAGCTTTGGGAGTGGAAACTGATCCTCAACCAGAATGTGAGGTTGAGAAGATGTATGGCTGGAGTCCTGAGTGGCTCATAAAACGTCAAGAGGCTAGACAGACCCCATAAACACAGTGTATGTACAGCGAGATGAGTGGATCTACAGCTCTATCCACAGTATTAACACTGCACTTAACAAACCACAACGAGCAACTCGGTACTCACCACGATTTTCCATTACAGAGTTTGAGGCACACCAATCAACGGTTCCTGAAAAACAACAGTGTGAGATGTGAGCTGAGACACACCAGCTAAACAAGTCAGTCATTCACTTTTTCCTTAAACTTTTTTCTTTGTTTGGAAGTGATGCTCCAAAAACATGAACACTGCGGTCTTGGTTTCATGATATATCAAGTCTTAAATGATTCGATTAAAATTCCTTAAAAGCCATAATTTATCTTTACAGTATGAAAGTATCTGAAGCATCTAACTCAAACTGATCTCGGAAAGATAAACCCCATAATTCTCGACCACTTTCAAGCCAAATTTAAAATAAAACCATATGGAGTTACTTCTATTTAGATACAAAAAAATGACATCTTGCACACAATACATCAGTCAATATGTATGGGTACGTTTTTACTTGATCATCCAGTAATAAAGTTTTAAAAGGGCCAGCATTGTTTTTTATTTTTACCATCTACAATGGATTTGTGACTGTTGCTGTAATGGACAATATAGCAGCAGAAATGAGTTCTTTTATCATTAAGAAAACATTAGTTTACATTTTGTCTGCTTAAACATAATGGCTGTAATAAATTAACTTTTCAGTAGCACGTGTGTAGCACTACACTCACTACAAATGACCTTAGCATCATTAATTATGCATTTGTGTTAATGAAAAAAGGCATAGACATACACTATAGAAAGTCATGGGTGGGGTGGGGGTGGTTGAGGCTCCTCAGCAGCAGTATAGCAGTATTTCTTCAGGTCTCCAGCATGCTTAAGATGGCAGCGCCACCCATCTTAACCCCTCTGATAAAAGAAAAACAAAGAGGATTAGATCATAGTTAGTCATAAACAGAAATCATAGCAAGACAGAGTGAGGATGTGTGTATCATCACTACAGAGAACACCGGCATATTTAAACCAGAGTGAGCCTGAGAAGTAGGATCTGCATTTTTTGCACATGATGTAGACTGAGCAGAACACAAAAAGCAAATAGCCTCTAAAAGCCTGCAGCACGGAGAGGACATAAAGCTCCATCTCAGAGATGCAACAAAATCATCCACATGTGCACTCGAGAAGCAGAGAAAACAACAAAGGCCCTTAAAAAGAGACAAAATCTGAAACATCAACATGTAAGCATATGTCACAGTTTGGTGCTGCTTGAAGTAAATGGACTGCAGCAGACTCCGGTCATCTAAAAAAAGACAATGATGCTACAGTAATCCTCAAAACTGGATGACTGGAGTGTGAATCCATATCTGTTGCGTCACTACCGATGGTAGTGTTAAAATCTCGTGGGAGAACGGTTTCCTGGCATTCGCTCAGACCTTTGCTTCCAACTGGGCATCGTTCAAACTATTCACGTGTAAAAAGTCAAAACGCTCTCGTCGAAACACTTCAATAATGTAATTAAACACTTTTGTTGGCCAAGTGCATCGCTTCATTCCCACGAAGTAACACTTTTAAGTCCCTGAAGTGGGCGAATTCATATATGGCAAAAAATATTCTACTGCTGATGATTGTAGTTACTGACTGCGCTGGAAAAGCAAATACCTAACACATAGGTTTATTAGTCTTAGAAATACAAAAATACATAAGCCAAAGACAGACTGATAGAGACCCGGGGCAGAGAGCAGCAGAGCGGGGCAAAACAGAGTCAGCTGTGATTCAACTCAGTTTGATATCGCCTGATAGAAGCTGCTATGAACTGATTCCCAGCACATTTTTTAGACTGCAACACAAAAGGTTCTTATAAAAGAAACTGAGAAAACAAGCAGGCTTCACTTTCCTGAATCTACTGGACCTGTTGCATGTACCCATCTGTTGAGAATGGAAATACCAACATCTGCTCTTGACAGTTCAAAGAGAAAAGAGGACAGAGCATGAATTCCAGCTGCACCACGAGATAGGATTGAAAGACAATAACAAGTAGTGTAAGATCCATTTCTCATAATGCTGAAACCAGAGCTGTCATGATTAGTCTATTAACAAAGAATTAATCTGCTACTTTGATGACTGACTGATTGTTTGAGTCATTTTTGAAGCAAACATTTGATGGTTCTAGCTTCTCAAATATGTGGATCTGCTTTCTTTCTGTCTTTGAGATTATTATAACTTTAATATTTAAGCTATTTTAAGACATCACCTTGGGCTGTACATCTGCAATGTACACTCTATACAGGGATTTTATAGAAACTATTATATAGAATTCCAATATGTTATTGCCATGGCCCGGGAAAGCTCAATAAATATTTGAGAACATGAGCTGCTCTCTCTCAAAGCCAGAGGCCAGAGAAGTAAGTCTAAAGCTTGTGACGTCATCAAGTTTAAAGTCTGGAGCTGCTCCGTAGACAATGAATGATGGATCTTGTGGACACACAGAATGTTTGCTTTCTTTTTTAAACCCAAATGAGCTTTATTCTATTGTAGGCTTGGGTGGTATCTCATTATTAGAGTATACCAGGGTATTAAAAATCCCGACAGTATGATTTTCAACACCATCAAAACTACTCTATTAAGGTCACTGAATGTAGTGCACAGCACACACCACCAGATGTCAGTCTACGGTTTGAATTGGTGGAAAAAGGCAGCCGGTGGTGGGGATAACGTCTCAGAACTCTAAACAGCCAGTCAGCGACAGCAGAGAGTCCACGGGGAAAACAGCATATTTTTACATCCAACTTATTTTCAACGATTATTTTGGGGGGATTTTTTTTGACAAGAATGATTGAGAACGAAAGGAAGAGAGAGAGGAGATGACATGCAGCAAAAGGCCATGGTTTGGAATTGAACACGTGGCCGCTGCCAGAAGGGCATTGCCTTTGTTCATGGGATGCCAGCTCTACCCACTGAGCTACTGGAGGCCCAATTAAGGGATTATTTTGACCAAACTGGACGGTTGGAGAAGTGGACTAACTAACTGAATGACTATCAAAACTAACCAAGACAATTTGGGTGAGATTTTAATTTCTGTCAAGTTTGAATGAAGTGTTTTACCGTGAGTTAATGAGGCAGTAATGCTAGTTGTAGTTTAGTGAAAGAGAGAAACATGTGTTCAGAAGGAGGGAAGTTGTATTTCTCTATTTAATAGCTGATAGATAGTTTTTGTAGATAGTTGCAAAAACATACCTTTCTTGACATTTTGTACAAAGGTATTAAAAATTCGATACCGCCAAAACCTATTCTGGAGTAGCTTTCTTAGATCCGAACCAGAAAATGTACTCATATACTCAGAGAAATACCCTGGCTGCTCTTGGTGTCATCTACAACACCTTTCCCCAATTCATTGTGGAGCAGCTCCAGAGCTGAGTTTTGGTACTTTATCTTTTGAATTCGGAAGCGAGTTACTCATGTTTACTAAATTTTTTAACTGTCTTAAACCACAGGAATAACATGTATGAATTTTGAAAACAGGAGTAGTTCTCCTTTTAACAACATAAATAAAATAATGACATAAAAGTAATCATTATCTGCAGCCCAAGACTTCACAGCATCTTAAAACACTGACCTTACTTTGCAATAAAACAGCTTCAATACTATGAAAACCACGTCTTTTGGGGTAATTGAGAAAAACCAGCAGAGACATTTGCTCTGCATTAGAAACCAAAAAGCAAAAGCATGAGAAAAAAAATGCTGGTTATAACTACCACTGAAAAAAAAACAAAAACGCATATTACCTAAAGTCTAACCCCAAACGAGACCGCAAAATTCCTTCAGTTGCTCTCTCTACAGCGTGATGCACTTCAATGCAAAGCAATCATTTTGGTGTACTAATGGACGCTCATATCAGCTTACATTTTTGTGAATTACTGGTCTAACCAAATTGCAGCATCTTTGTCTTGCGGGCAAAGATTATTTTCAACAAATGGCAGGATAACAGCAAAAGTGCTATCAGGCTCTGTGATGGTGTCCAAGCCACAGGAGGCCCTTTGATAAGACTGTTATTGTAATCAGTGATCAATGTCCTGCCATGAAGCACAGCACCGTCTGTCCAAAGCACGTGTGGCTGTGTGACAAATCAGATGGGTAAACTCAGAAACAATTTCCTACCTTTACAATTATATTCTGACTTTTGGCATTCTTCTCTGTTCCTCTTCCAAGCCAATTTACTGGCAGGGTCAAAGGTGAACTTCCCTATCAAAAGAAGAAGCCTGAGTAACGAAAGTTGGACATCAAACAGGTCAATTATCCTGCCTAAAATTACGTCAAATGGGCTTTAAAGGATTGTTTTCATAGTACAGCCATCCAAATAGTCTGAAGGAGAACCCTAACACCACTGAGAGGAGGCAGATGTATCCGTGGTTGGAGATGAATTTTTTTACACTCCCGCCCAGTGCCACAGCCTTGGCTGGATGACTCAAAATAATCGAGCTGAGTGGTGAGCGTTTTGCTCTATCCAGGGAAAGAGAAAATATCTTTGGTGTCTGAAAGTACGAGCGGATTTGAGGCAGTGAGGGGGTAGAGCTACAAATACTGAGCATTTTCCACCAGTTCAGCCACAACCTCATGTTATGTGTGCATCAACTACAACACAGACAAAAAGAGAGACCTGGCCTTAGTAGATACATTCCCCGATCAAATATTGCTCTGTTTCACTTGCTGTTTCTGTCACGCTCACAGCCAGTCTCAGAGTGTGCCCATAAAAAAGGGATGTTGATGGCCTACTTCCCTTTTGAGTTGTTAACCCTCTCCCTGCTCTCTGCTGTATACAGAGCAGATCAATACGAAAGCGATGAGTCTCTCCAAACTTTGCAAGACCCTCTGTCGCTCAGTGTCTGCACTGTCATGAAAGATATTTCCTCTGAAGCCTCTGACAGCTGCCACGAGACACTTCAGAGTGTTGGGCAAACAAACCAAAGATGACATGACGCACACAACCAATTAATGACATAAAGACCCAACTGGAGCTGAAATATTCTGACAGAAGAGTAAATAAATGAGTCATAAAGTTACCTCCCCTCCTCATCAATCACCACTCATACTGTAGTCTTTGTCTGCAACTCTATACAATCAGGACCTTGTTTGAAAACTCTTATTACAAACCCACATCCTCTTCACGGATGACACCAGCTGGGATTTTGTCCTCTTCCCAGCTTCCGTCCCACAAACACTCTCACCACGAATAGGAGCCACCAATCAGGTATGTGAAAGTAGCCGTTACAGACCGCCGAGATGTCCCGACTGTATAATCTTCTGTGGGGTGCACACACCCTGACTGGCGCACTCTACTAGCGCTGATTCAATTACGATGGGAGCGGAAACGGCAGCAGCTGGCTGAGTTATGCCATCTTTAAATAGCAGTACGCTTCTTACTCCAGGGCTCGGGTTTGGGCACAAAAAGACGCCAAGTCAGTGGAGTAAAGTCATTAACTCCACACTTAAGAGTTTCGTCTAAAACAGAGTTAAGTCACAAGTAACACCGAGATGGTTCAAAACTGGTTAAGTGGGTCCTGAGTCAGGTGGACTGAGCTGACGCATACTTACAGGCCTGCTCCAGAGACGTATCAATGATAGATGTGTAGATCAGAAAAAGTGGCTGCTGTTTGGAAGGCAAAGTCAGACCTGCAGTCTCTCTGCTTGGACCTTTCCGCAGTGTGTATCCGAGCAGGTTTCCGCACCCCTCTCTGAAATGGATGGACGAGGGTGTCTGTTCCCAATCCGGGCCGGGTAAGCGTCATCACCGAGCCTGCCCCAGAAAAGCATCATCCACCACAGGGACCAGTGGCCCACTTCTTTTTTTTTTTTTTTTTTTTCTTTTTTTTAAACAAGGAGCCCAAAATGCTCCTTGCCTTTGCTAAACTTTTCTCAGTGTCCCTCCACCTGTGTGAAGACTGCACTGCAGGGATAACTTACCACCATGCAACACAATCCCTCCTCACCACACTGAAGGTAATGGATGACACACAGCGACAACATGGTACATATGTTCCCTTTACACAGCATCTCCAGGCTCTCCACCTCTGCTCCCTGCCCGAAGGAGGGTGGGGGTGGAGGATGAGACATTTAACCGAGAGCTCCCGAGGAATCTCAGGCACAGATCAGTCTCATCTGTGGTCTAACCGAATCAATCAGGCCCAGCTGACAGCTTAACCATTGGTGGTTGCCTCTTAATGGCCCATTAAAGTGGGGGGGACTTCCAATGGGAAGTGGAGAGAGCTACAACACAAGCCATGAGGCAGCATTTTTTCCTTGGAAGAGAAAATTAACTTCAGGAGCTATTATGCCACGGGCAGATGAAACCAGAGGAAATGCATGTTACTGTATAGAGGAGGGAGAGGAAGCACCTGACCAGACTATTAGCCAGGGTTTAAAGAGGTCTACGTGGGCCAAATTCACTTGTTTCAAATATATATATATATATATACATGAACACACTGGAAAAAATACTGTCAAAACAAATGTAGATAGTAAAACAGTAATTTTGAACACACACATGCTTGTTTGGTTATTTAAAAACAGCTTCTATCAGTAGGTTTCAGGCAAAAAAGTGTCAGCCTACTCTTGTAATGTCACTAAATGACTATATCTTCCTTATGGCATCCAATACCATAATGCCCTTGAAGAAACACACTCTGCTTAGTCAATAATACAACATATTGCTAAAAAATTCAAAGGAAAAAAAAGCTTTTCTAGGCTACCATCTCCAGAATTACACTTTAATACCACACACATGCAAGCACAAATATTCTCCGTGAAGATGAACAGGCGAGTGTATCACGTCTTCCATCTTTGCCCGAACAACCCGTGTCCTAATTAGATTTAAATGGAGCGCTGATTTCTACTTGTATGGCCGAGATGAGACTGACTATTACTTAACCGCTTCCTTTCCCGAGGCAAGATTATAAATTACCTGAGAGGTGGACTCGGTCTATCGCGTGAAAAGCATCAAATTACACAGCTGTTACTCCCGGCAGGAGGAGAAAGAGGAGCCCGTGTGTGTGTGTGGAGGTTTTCTACATCGACCTGCCTCCCTCTCCGCGAGCGGATCTCGCGCCAGTGGACTCAAGATGCTGATGAGTGACTGAGAGAGGAGCTGCGTCAAAGCCGCCGCAGCGAGCACGCACACTTCCTCTCACACCTTTCAAAATAAGAGACGCTGAACGCATTTTGCTACGTTGTGGTGGGCGTTTTGTGGAAAACGTTAAAAGTAAAATATTAATAATGTAAGGCGGAGTTTGTTATGTCTGTTCATTGTTGTTGTTGATATTTTAGTCACTTGCTTTTCACATGCAGTGGCATGGTAAAAATTTATTTTATTGTCAATTGTTAAGTACAATAAAACTTCAATTAACAGCCTGGGCTTTTATTTGCTTTAATCACAGAAATCAACAGGCCTATATTTGGTACAGTGGCCTTTTATTCCCTACACACAAAACTGTTGCTCAGCAAAGATCAGGAAATACAATAAAACTGTTCATTCAAGCCGGTATGAATATTACTTGTTTAAAAATTAGGCTTTAAATGATATATCAATAATGAATCATTCATTTGATCTAGCTCCGACAGACTGCATATCAGAGAGAGTTATGGCACCCAGCATGCCGACAAAACACCACTTTATCTTGTAAAAACAATACTCAGAATGTGGGTTAATATTTATGAAATATTAAGAATATTATGAAATGTGTATTACATTTATGATTATTATGATCTGAGGACACTTATGGACTAAAGGAATATGAATAACCTAATATGAATAATAATCAAGGAACA
>JAPZEB010000025.1:19468396-19495476 GCA_029783705.1 Chaetodon striatus | reverse complement strand
TCATTCAGACAATAAAACATGCCCGTGCAGTTTATCTTGCTATTCCCTAAGGAAAAAAGTTCCTCTGCTGGCCTCATATTAAGTTCAGACTTATGAAGACCACATTTACTTTGTTGAGAATCCTTGATTTGCACTTAGAGCAGCCCAGATTATTATGGGATGGGTTTAAATGTAACAGATTAGTCAGATAAACATTCATTCTGTAATAAAACAAACAAAAATAGGTTTCAAGATTAAATAATGCTTACACCAACGATGTTATGTAACTTAAAAATAGCATCATCAGACAATTTCTGTCTCTTTTTGGGCGGCAGGAGTGAAAATTAGTCATCGTCAACATTTGTTGTGTTATGGTTTCAGGATAATGAAGACAGTTGGAGAACAATTAGATTCAAAACAGGATGTAGGCTCTACAGGATGACATTTTTCTTTTGGCAACTATTATGTTTGAACAGACTTTTAGGCTTTCTATTGTCTCAAATGGCTTGAAAATAGTGAATATAGCTGCTGTAAATAGAAATGAAAAATCGCCCATGCCCCCAGACCCCTCTAGGTTTAGGCCGTAGCCTGAATGTTTACAACATCTTGAGCCACCCCTGTAAATAACTAGCTTCTTCACTGACCACCTGTAGAGAAATTTCTATTCATCGAATTTGACTGAATTGAATTTTAAAGCTATATTAATGGATTTTCTGTCACTTGAGAGAACACAGCATCAACATGTTTTCACCTTGTAAAGTTGCTATGTTCACAATCTTAGGTCATGTTTGGCTATGTCATCCATGTCTCTAATGACTTCAGTTGAGTTTTGATCGTTGGCTTGGTAACACACTGTGACACACAGATGTTGATAGTTATGAATGTGATTACAGGCCCAGGCTACATGATGAGCATCAACAAAACACAGGCAAAAGGAAAACAAGTTCTCAAACTAGTGAGTGTGAAACACTTTACAGCCACTCTGACGTGTGTTGTCACCATAACGACGAACATCAATCGCCATTTTCTTTTGAAGTACTCGAATAACCAAGGCAAACAGCTGAATGTCCTTTAAATCCATTCTTCTTCTATGACCAAAACAACGCTGTGTAGAGTTGAGGGTAGCTGCAGAGTTGGGTGATCACTCTCCGTGGGCGACCGCTCACATTACAGTCATTATTGTTCTTGGGAAAATATTGATGTAGCTTTAATAATAATGATGAATGTGGTTGTGGGTTTGTGTACAGCACAAATACATGCATAGGCATACACACAAAAGACACACACATACACACACATACACACAAGGGAAACTGTGAAACAAGGCTTTCTTTATGGAGGCGGGTTGGGGAAGCCCCACCAAAACCCCAGCAGCACTGAGTCCCTTGGCTGTTCCCTCCACTACACCCTGGGCACACAGAGAATACCAGCTATTCTGCTGCGATCGGGTGGCCCTGCCAACAACAGCAGCAGCTAAAGAGAGGGAAGGGAAGCCTGGCTATGGCCAACAACCTAAAATAGACGCTATATATAAAAATCAAGCAACACATTTAGGTCTAGTCTATAAAAACATTGTTTATACACAATCTCGATGTTTACCGAAAGGCTATTTGTGGACACAGTGGACCACAGACGTTTTACATCTGAATGAATTGTCCTCTATGAAAAACTCCATCTGCTCCCACTACTCACGAAGAGACGTACAATCCATTCTGAACTGTAAACATCCAATGTGTGTTGACTGTGTTTAATTACAGGATACGCACCACATCTATACAAGAACCCAGGCCGTGAATGCTCCCTGTTGTATAACAGAACCAGCAGCAACAGCAAATCATAACAAATTGTTACACAACTGTAAAATAGTCTCAACAGTGGCATTATGTTGTATTCATTCAGGATCTGGCTACTGTTTACTGGCATGAATTTCTTGCCACTGCTAAAAATATCCACCCACATCTCAGGAAAAACAAGGCAGAAGTTGCACTTCACACATCGAGCATTAAATCAGCAGCACGTCTCTCGGTAAACTCAACCGACAATCTGCCCGTACTTGTGCTGTAGCTTTTCGGCTGCTGGGCAGATTGGTGGAGAGAATACCGCTTTCAACCAGTGTGTGATTGATTGATAAGGCCACTGAATGCCAAAGCAGCAACAACTGAATAACAGTAAAAGGCAGTACTGCAGGTACTGAAACATACCTCAATCACTATTTGCCCAGAAAGGAGTTTGATATAACTAATCCTTTTGACACATGCTGTAAACTCTGCTTACAGGAATGGCTCTGCCCATTTCACCACTGTGGTTAAAGCGTCATGACAAATCTGCAATGTTAACCACTTACACCATGGAAATCAATCTGCATGTGTTAACAGAATCCAGAAGGAGACAGTTCAGCTTGTGCTCACTAAGAGGGATTAAAGCTGATGTTCCACGGACTTCTGCTGCCGCCACCAAGAAGGAGCAGCTATGCCTGCTTAATTGCTGAGACATGTTATTGAGGAAAAAGCCGCCTTGATCCAATATCTGTTTCTTTAGCTGTGTGATTCTAATAAACTCTGGAGACCCCTGCACCCCTCTTTCTTAAAGGGATCTCTGAAATTGGATCGGGATGAAATCGTGCAAGCCAGTGGAACATTAACAAAGCCGCATGATGCATATTCATAAAAAAAGGTGTTGCTTGTTCTCCAGGATAAACTGAGTGGCACACAGTCGTGATTTCAAAGAGATGACAAAAGGGAAAGAAAGATAATGAGTCCTAACAGAGTAACAGTACAAAACATTCTGCTGTGAGGAGCTGTGCTTATTTGCATGCACAGAGAAACATAGCAGGACAGTAAGAAGTGGCAGGTACAGAGAGAGAAAGAGGCCACAGAGGAGGCTGGGAGGGAATAAAGTGAAAATAACACACAGGTAAGTAAAAATGGGAAGAGCTGGCGGAGTGACACGGGCAGCGTGAACAGAGAGAGGAGGGTTGGTGTGATGGAAATAAAGGACGTGAGGATGGGAGAAAGCTGTAGGCTGTTTATGGATGAAAATGCACTTCTTGAATGTGTGTAATGCGTGGCTGCAAATGATAAAGACTGGTAATTAGTGCCTTATCTACTGTTAAGCAGACAACTCCTTCACACTCAATCTGTGCGCACATTAACACAAAGTGCAGGCCTTAAATGTGCAAGTGTCGACACACATGTACACACACACACATACTGTATATGTAAGCAAAAAGCATCCCTTAAAATCGCTCACATCTCCTACTTAGTATCTCTGTAAAATATTTTCCTTTCCCATAAAAAGGATTGTTTCCTAAAACTCTTCTTAATTGGGAACATTTCAGCTCGATCCACAACTGCTCTCCCTTTTATTTTTTTATCTATTTCTACTATTGCTTCAGTGTGAACTGATCTGGGGAAAGTCTTAGCTCCAACACAGCAACTGTGGGAAAGAAGAGAGGCTGCACTGCAGACATTTATAGAAAGCACAAATACGTGAATAGTGAATGCAGCATAGTGCACAAATGTATACAGGTTTGAAGACAAACACACACACTGCACACAAACATGACAGTCATGACTATGATACCGACTGACTGCAGATTGCCTCACTCTGTTTCTCTGCGTCTTCTCAGTAACTTGTAAAAAAAAAAAAAAAAAGGTATTAATGAGGGTCTCACAAAGTGAAGTTGGAGACAACCTTTTCCCCATTCCCACACACACAAAGCTCTCTCTCCAAATTAACATTTCTAAAACACAGACACTCATGCCAGCAGTAAGAGGAAAAAGCTTGGCTGCAGGTACAAATGAAGTCCCTGCGGGTTCCACTGCCTCCCATCTGTTACTGTAATTCTCTGTGAACTCTTGTCAGCTCCCTGTAGTTGCCGTTCTGCTGTCATCAGGCATTGGTTTGTGACAGAAGAACAGATTACTTGTGTAATGAGGCACTGCAATTATTCGCAAATATTGGATTTTGAATTAAAAGATGAGCATCTCAACAGAGTCAACAGAGCTCTTGTAGTTTCTTACCCTCCTTCAAAGATGCGAACGCGAGAGGGCTCGCTCTGTTTGGAGGTGGAGGGTTCTTCCTCTTCTCTCATCTCTTTATTCTCCTCCTTGTCATGCTGCTGCTGATCCTTTACTTTAGTGAGGGTGCTGGTCGGGGTGGCATGTACCTACACTCAAAACACACATAGAAAAATTCAAAACAACTTAAAATAAAATGTTAATTGCTTTATCGTTAAAACGAGGGTCTGGGTGTGGACCAGAGCAGCAAAACATGTGAGTAGCGAGCAGCTCCAGCCCAGCTGACCCCCCACATGAGCCCTGAACCCTCGAAGGGGCATTATGATTATGACTACAATTATCATTATTGTTATTGTTATTGTTATTATTAGCTCAGTCCTCCCTCTCTCTCCTCTGTCTCTTATTTATCAGTTACAAACACACACACACACACTTATTCATATACACACATGTGCCCTACATAACCACCCTTAGGATTTGGAGTTAGTGAGGTAACTTTAGGGTTAACCCTGGGTTTTTAGTACCACAAAGCTGGTTTACTTTTAGCAGGATAAATCACCATGGTAACTTTGGTAACCTACTCCACAGCAGGTTACCTTGATATGGGATTAGAGGAGCAGCTCATTAACGGCTGTAAACAGACATCAATATGTACAAATAAACAATAATATGTCTGACTTGTTGAGGTTTACATGTGGAGTCCCACAGGGGCCAGTGCTGGGTCCAAACATATTTATATTGTATATAAATGATATTTGTAATGTGTCCAAGTTGTTTAATTTTGCTCTGTTTGCTGATGATTCAAACTTGTTTTGTTCTGGTAAAAACCTTGAGCAGCCTCTGGATACAGTGGAAACAATCTAGACATTTTAAAATGCTGGTTCAACATTGACAAGCTATCACTGAATGTAAATAAAACTATATTTATATATCATATTTGGACATAAAAAAACAATAACCAAATACAAATTATGATAGATAATATTGAAATAGAAAGAGTATACGAGAACAAATTTTGGGGAGTTGTCATAGATCACAAAGTATGCTGGAAACCGCATGTTAATCATATTAAAACCAAAATATCAAAGTCCATCACAATATTAAATAAAACAAAAGACAGTCTTATCTCAAATTCATTACAGATATTGTAGCATTCTTTCATAGTTCCATAGAAGAGAGACATCACAATCATAAACAGGCATTCAAAGTGAACTTGTAGATTTTAAAACAGCATCACTGATGTATAAAGCTACAACAGTATGTTGCCAGACTGGGTTGATTGATAACCAGCTTTGTGACAACGGTTATCCAGGCAGCCAATGTTAGGGTTAGTGAAGCCAAATAACGAAAATTAATCCTGGGTATGTTGAACTTGCTTCATAGAACAGGCCTCATGTTTGCATATTTGTAATAACAATATTATTATTATATTTATTTTGCTTGGTTGAAATTCCCCTTTCCGTCTACGTAAGTATTCCAAGTTAGCATTGCATTTCATTAACAGT
The DNA here is from genome assembly GCA_029783705.1 of Chaetodon striatus. NCBI lineage: Eukaryota > Metazoa > Chordata > Actinopteri > Chaetodontiformes > Chaetodontidae > Chaetodon > Chaetodon striatus. The sequence goes on along the minus strand of JAPZEB010000025.1, from coordinate 19,489,973 downwards.
TCTCCTCCTAAGTATCTCTTTAAGCACATTCATGGGGTTATAAGTAACACCTACAGATCAGTTAAAGACGGATGATGGTAGTATATTCTAGAGAAGTTTTGGGTCTCTTTAGTCTAAACACAGTAAGAGTATACTGTGAGTATGTTTACCTCTGACACACGTGGGGTCCTGCTACTGGCAGGGGCCAATTTGCTTTTCGCCGGGGTCGGGGCCGTGGCCATGGTGTAGGTCTCTGAGCTGTGCTTCTGTTTGGAGCACAGCAGAGACAACGCCACCTTAGTGCTGAGGCCCGGCAAGTTGGGGTTGTGAGCACTGACGCTCCAGGTAGAATAAACTGAGCTGCGGGGGTCCCTCAGAGCAGACGGGTTGGGTTTGACATAGTTCAGGTAGCACCAGTTGACCGAGGTGGAGGTGTGGAGGCTGGGGAATGAAGGGGCGGATGGTCTTCCAACCCCCTCTTCCACAACTGGCACCTCCTCCTTTTTTTTACTTGTCTTTTCAGTTGACTCCTCCTCCTCCTTTTCCTCCTCCTCCTCCTCCTCCTTATGTTTCCTTGGTACTTGCTCCTGCTCCCCCTCCACTTTCACAGTTGTCACCTCTACCCTCTCCGGTTGCTTCTTCTCACCCTCTTCCAGTTTTCTCCCAGTGTCTTTACTTTTTTCTTCATGTCTTGCCTTCTCCGCTACATCCTCCTCTTCCTCTCCAGCCTTTTGCTGCTCCCCTTCCTCCTCCTCTTTTACCCTTTTCTGGTGGCGCTGGGCCTCTGTGCTGAGCTCCAGACTGGCTGCAGGAGAAAGCATGCGTTTACTTCCTCCAGCCCCCAGTGGGCCATATCCCTCCCCAGATCCTGAGGCCAGCTCCGTGGGCAGAGACAGCGGAAGAAGACTCTTGATGTCTGGGGAGGGGACCTTCAAGTAGGACCTTTGTAGCTTGTCCCGCTCCACCTGGCCCATGATGACCATAGCTGTGCAAGAAATGGGTTCCTGTGAGCGGGTGGAGGCCAGGATCTGGGACAGGGTGGTATACATGGATCTGGCATAGGTAGGGATATGGGTCTGGAGGCGCACTGGCACCACAAGGGACACTACTGGTGTAAGCTGTGCAAGGCATGTGGCGATGATCGGCCGTGGGTGGTGGTAAGAGATTCTTACAAGAGATTGACGTGTAAGAGCAGAGGACATGGAAGAGATGGAGGGTCTGCTCTCTGTAGCGGGAAGGGAAGGAACATGTGCAGTAAGTCTTGGAGGAAAAGGCAAGTACAGAGCCTGACTAGCTCTAGTCCTGGAAGTAAACTGGAGAGGAACTAGAGCAGGAAGCTGATGGAATGGTATACCCAGCCTTTCTGCCATGTGGATCTGTGCTGGGTTTATCTGTATAGGCGGAGATGCTGTCTGTGAATGTAAGAAGGCTCTGTGGATGAACTGGGTGGACAGTACTTCAGAGATGGCTGTGGTGACGGGGAGTAGCTGGGATAGTGATCCTGGGGGAAATGCTTGCTGCAAAGGGAGCACATCCTGAGAAGGTGGGAAGATTTGTGGCTGTAACAACTGCAGGGCTTTCCCTGTGGCCTCCAGGCTGAACCGGGGGCTTGCCTGTGTTGAGTAGAGAGGAGGGTGGACGGAGCGGGAAGGCCCTGGCTTTGGACTCTCTGCTCTGGACAGCTGACTCATGCCAGCCCCCTCCTCCTGCTCAGGTTCCCCTAAGGTCGCATGTTTCACAAGGAGACACTTTCTCCTTTCTTTCCAGGAGGATGAAGACTGCTGAGGGGACAGGGACCCATAGTCAAACGACTTACTCCTGGTCTCTGAGATCTGCTCTGTTTGTTGGGGGCTGGCTGGTGTCTGCTCTGAGGCTGAGCGCCGCATCTCCTTGTGGCTTTGGTGGTGTTGGTGGGAGGAGGATGGCACCATAAGCATCTGAGAGCTTTGGCTACTGGAGGCCCAGACGGCAGGCTCTGATCTTGCCGTGTCCTCAAAAGAAGCAGAAAGGCTTGAAGTGTGGGAGATGTTGCTTTCCTGACTGGGGCTGCGAGGCAGAGACACAGACTCAAAGCTAGACTCCCCAGAGGACTGGGCTGCTTCTGCCAGGCGGAGTCTCTTCTTCTTTGGTGGCAGCTTCTCTGCAGGGAGCTGGGCCAGAGTCTGGCTACGCTGAGGCCACTGGAACTCCTCCACTCTCTCTGCCTCCTGGGACAGATAAAGAGTTTACAAATCAATCATTATGTGTACGATGACGGGACTGCTCAGTTGCTCAAAATGTTTCTTAGGATGTCGCAGTTAAAAAACACACCCTTAAAGGAATACTTCACACACTAAACGATCATTTGTTTGTCAGTTGCTCATCTTGTATTACTGAATTCATGAAGAGAACTTTGTTTATCTGGCATGTCTGCACAGTGAACAAAGAATCCAAAAACAGAGAAAATTCTTGATGAATTAAAGTCACAGATGAGTAAGTTTAAAAAAAGCAAAACTATATCAAAACATGTGTTTACAAACTCTTGCTCAACTCATGCAGTATAATCCAAGTCTCATTTTTCCAGTCGTATGCTCGGTACTTTCCAAACATACAGCCCTTTGCAACAGGGAACTGAACTGAAAGTAAACTATGCTCTCTCAAACCAGACTCCATTGACAGAAACAGTAATTTTACCTCACTGACCACAGGAGCTGCTGGTCTACCACTGCCTCGATCACGTAGTTTGTTTGTGTTTTTATGTGACTCTGGCATTTAAAAGGTTAGTTTGGATTCACCAAATCCACACAATAACACAAACCAACTAACTGACCGAGGCAGTGGTAGACCAGCAGCTCCCATGGTCAATGACATAAAATTACTGTTTTTGTCAGTGGAGTCTGGCATAGATAAGTTTCACTTCCAGTTCAGTTCCCTGCCAGAAAGGGCTGTCTGTTTGGGAAGTACTGAGCATACAGCTGGATAAATGAGACGTGGATTATACTGCACGAGCTGTGTGAGAGTTTGTAAACAGATGTTAGTTTTGCTGTTGTTAAAGGCGGTTGCCTGTGACTTCAATTCATCAAGAATTTTCACATTTTTGGGATTCTTTGTTAAGAGAAATAAAGTTTTCTTCATGGATATAACACAGCAGGAGTAAATAACTGATATACAGATGGTCATCAAGGGTGGAAAGTGAACCTTCGAAAGCTGTATATAACATCAAGAGCATTAATATAGTTGCTATATAAAGATATAGTCGTGTAATGCATTCATTCCACCTCTGAGTGTTATAATCCAAGGTTGTCTGTGGTACACAGTGTGGCAGCGCGTGTGTTAGGGCATGTGAGTTCCTGTGTGTGTATCCCACTGGGTAGCTAATCACCTTCACTCTGCACTGCGCTCATATGGTGGTTACAGTTGATAGAGCCACCCCAATCTATGGCACTGTTGTGGAAGCCTAGCACCCTCCCCCCCAGCTGAAGAGTGTTAGCTCTGTTTCATGCTGTGAGCTTCAAGGTGGCAGCTCAGCCACCTCCATGTTGAGAACCATGTGCACACAACCTGAACCAGACTTTTAATCACAGGCATGCTCTCAGTGTCATATACAGCTCCTTTACTTTAAAGCGTGTTTCACGTTTATTTGAGCGGAGGGAGAGAAAATAAGGCCGTCAAATTGTTTAAAAATCAAGAAATTAAATAGCCTAATGCCACTTTAAATATATCATGTACCTTGGATGAGGATGCCGTCACTGGCGGTGACACAGATGGCATGTCAGCATCAGGCTCCGGAGTAACAAGGATCTCTGGCACTTGGATGTTTGGCTGGCGGATGAGGCGAGATGTAGAGGGTGATGGTTTTGGCTCGGGTTGTTGTGTTTGCTGACTCTCTCTGAGTTCTGGTTCCTGACTCTCCATGGATATGCTCTCCTGCTTCTCAAAAGAGCTTGTGTGTTGGATGACAGACACACCCTTCCTGTCCTGCTGCTGCTGCTGTTGTTTTGGCTCAGTCTGTAGAGAAACACCTAGAAACAAACAAAAGAAAAACAAGTTAGCTACCATTTTATCTACAGGAAAACTGCCTTTTAATGATGACATTTTATTGCTTTTGCACTTCATTCCTTTAGCTGTTGCGTAGTGTTATTTCACACAGTAGTTTTTCCTTTCCTTTGTTTTCTTTGCTTTACATTAATGATGTAGATGCAGATATGGACTTGTTATTTATATATTTTCTTCCCTATTCAAGTTTCTCAGATGCTGAAAGAGGACAAAAAAAAGCTACAACAGAAAAGAAACCTATTACTCACACAGGATAATGTTGTTATAATTTGATCTGCTGTTGAAGGGATACATAAACAAACCTGAGAGGGCCTGGCTGTGCTCTGGTCTGCTTGGCACGGGAATGAGGCCTGCAGAGCTGCCTGACATGGCTACAGATCCTGGGCTTGGAGGATCCTCCTCCAGACTTTCCTCTTTCCTCCTCTTCCTCACCGCCATGGCCAGCGCTCGGAACTTATAGTGCATCATCATCTGGGGGCGATCCTCCCTGCATGTTTTACTTGCATCCACGCTCTCTTGCTCCAGGGTTTGCGGTCCTGGGCATTTGCCTCTGTGGGTCTCGTAGCCTTCGCTGTGTTGGAAGTGGGCCCCACATGCTTCACATTCAAACAGCCCCGGACTCTTTTGCTGTTGTTGTTGCTGTGGCTGCCTGGCTTGTTCAGCGCTTCTGGCTGAGGAGGAGGAAGTGGGGCCAGCCTCCTCCAGCATTAGCTCAGCTCCCAGTGGAACTTCTATGGCAGGCTGGCGCCTCAGCATACGCTGGGCATGGCCAACCCTCATCTCTGCTACCACCGCTTGCTGCTCATCGAATGACTGGCAGAGACGGTAACCTCTGGGAGACATGGTGCCAGAGGTGGAGGGTTCTCCTTGGCTGGTGGAGGATGGCATTGAGTGGCTTCTGAGCAGAGGCACCGCTGACAGCTCCTGGGTACCCGCAGGATCTGCCTCAGGATTGTGGAAGAGCCTCAAACCACTGGGGCCAGGGGCCTCTCCTTTGGGATCAAACGCGTAGGGATCTTTAGGGGTGGTAAATTTGGGTGACTCCATGCTGCTCTTCCTGGACAGAGAGGAGCGCCTAGGCTTCACACTGTCAATCTCACTGGTGTCAACTACCGCTTCATTGATAGTGATGAGTTTGGTAATGTGTTCTATTACTTGGGTTTTGGGTACAGCGAAGGGAATGCTCTTATCCTCCGTTCCTGAGGATGAGGAAAGTGAAGAATGAGGCTGCTGCTGATGGGGACTGCGCTGCTGCCCTCCCAGTCTTCCATATTTCCCTAAAATAATTTCTGCGTAGGTTTTGGCACTGGCACTGGGAGGGCTAACTTGGGACAAGTCAGTGCTGCCTGACCCGGAAAAGTAGCCAGACTCTGTGCTGCCCTTACTGCCAGGGCCTAGAGAGGAAGATGAGGTGGAAAGGGAGGAAGAGGGAGGGTCATCTGGAGAAGCCATCGGGCCACGTTTCCTTTCACTTAGCCTCAGTGCCAGCCTTTGCTTGACAGCCTGGGAATCTTCAGGCCTCTGGCTCTCCTCTGAGCCTCCCAGCGGCTCTTTACCGCCTTTCCTCTGCTGGCCTGACATTTCCTTAGATTTTCTGTGTTGGCCCGTCTCCTCTTCAGACTCTGTGCTTTCTCCCTCTGTGTGTTCCTCAGGGTCTTCTCCAACACCACCGCCCTCTGGTCCACTCAAACTGGGCTCATCACGGCTGGAGGCCAGGCCCGCTTTAATGCGATGGGCATGGGACTTGCGATGCTTGTACAGGTTGCTCTTGGTCTTAAAAGAAAAGCCACAGGGGACACAAGGGTAGGGTCTTTCTCCTGTGTGGGAGCGAATATGTTTCTGAAGAACGCTTGGCTTGGCACATGGACGGCCACAGTAAGTGCACACATATTTCCCTGGTTTTTGGGGTTTCTTCTCCCCTTTTCTGGGTGAGCTGACCCCCTCTAAGCTCTCTTGGCTGGGCTGAGATGGGACCCCATGGCCATGCTCACCCCGGGTGGAGGAAGTAGACGGGAGGGATGAGGTTGATGGGGAAGCTGGAGAGAAGAAGCTGCCTCCTGAGGGACCTGGGGTGTCTGGATGCTGCCATGCTACTGCTTGCTGCTGCTGTAACCGAAGCAGAAGGTCAGTGCGCTTGGGCTGGCGGTTTTGCAGGCGGCCCAGGGCTCTGTGTACGGGGCGAGGGTTAGGAGGCTGCTGGGGCTGCTGAGGTGGACAAGATCCTAGAGAGGATTCAGCTGTCACATGCTGCTGCTCTTGCCTTCCAGAGCGCTCCCCATCAGGCGGACGGCTGGGCTCAGCCTCCATAGAGTGGGGAGGAGGCCTCACAGACACACAAGGAGGGGCTCTTGGAGCCTCATGGGGCTAACCACATGGCAGCAGAGAGGTCAGAGGCAGGGGAACATCGACAGACTGAGTTGTAAATCACAACGGAGGGCCTTTTTCAGCGTGGGCCTAGAGTTATTGAAGAGGACCAAATGAGGCATCATTAAAAGGTGCCCTGGAGCTGCACAGTTGCAGGTAAACATGGATCATCTCTCTGTACAAAGCAGTTCTGCTTCTGTCCAGCCTCAGCCATTCTAACAGCCCTCCCAAGGTCTTCTCTGCATCTCCTTTGTTGGTTGTCAAAACTGTTGGCCGTTCAGCTTCTGAATGGGTCTAAAGAAACACAGAAAAAGAAAAGAAAGGACTGAGTTACAAGAGTGGAAACATATTTGCACATTTATTAGATTCTTTAAAAAAGGTTTTGCCACAAAGAGCTACAGCACGGCAAAGTGCTGAAAAATAATTCCTAGTTCTCTTTTTTGCCTCCTAAAAGTTTCTCTAAATAAAAGCAAAACAACAAAGATAATAAAGAAAGGTTGGTTTGCTGGAAAAAAAAAAGCACAGCAAAACACTTAGGACCTTTGACGACATGGGCGTGGATTTCAGGGGAATGCAGGTGACACGTCCCCCTCAATACTTAGAACATGTGCAATTGTCCCACCCAATAAAAACATGAAAGTAGCGGAGGAAGTTAAAGACATTTACACCATAAACTGATGCAAAAAAATACAAATTGGTGCATAGGACTTTTCAAACAGAGGATCCCCAAACCCTGTGTTCATAAGTGCCCCCACCCCAGTGTTGAAAAGAAACCTACATCCTTGTTTAAAGATGACTTTTTGTCATTCTAAAGGTTTCCAAAAAGCCTGCCATGCAGTCTGAAAAGAGTTATGTTGGTAGAGCAGAAGGCCAAAATCATTAGTGTCCTATTATCAAACTGCCTATTAAAAACTGCCCCCACATATCATACGATGACGAATAGGGTTACATTTCCAGGTGTAGTGCTGAGTGGGGTCAGCGTTGTAATGAGAACATTAGCGAGGTAATTGCATCATCAACATGTTATTGCTCTCATCTGTCCTGGCTTCAACTCTTAATAAGCAGATAGTGCACAGTGATTCAGAGGACAGACGCACACACCTACTGTTAATCTATTAAAAAATGTGAGGTCAGGCTGGTCTGTTATTGGCACCGTGGTGATCTGAGCACACAGGCGTCTAGTACATGCAGGTTCACATACTGTATAAACACTTATCTAAATCTCATTTGATATTAGATAAAAATTATAAACTCCCTTCAAATTGTGACACATCTAATTCACATCTGACCCATGGCTGGCCCACTCTGCAGGAGTCAGAGCGGCTCAGGGCCAGTCAGCTAACATCCACAGAACAGGCACCAACAGAGGAGACCACAGTGTCAGGGCAAGGAGTCAAAACAAATGTTGGAAATATAGCCTATGCTTATCTGATCTGGCACTAAAGCTAAAGGGGGTAAATGGAGGGGGTGCTGTTTTCTGGTGAATAAAGGGACTTGACAGCAACTGGGTTTCAGCCTACACCCCTCACACTCTGCTGTTACACAGCCACCAGAGTGCAGTGTTCATGAAGGGCCAAGAGTGGCTGCTTGTTATGAAGCTCGTTGTGAAACTGAAAACTTTTATCAAGACAGATCTACTGTAATATTTCCCACTCACACACTCTTAGAGAGCTGATGGAGACTTGCGGGTGCGAGGAAAATCTCCTCTTTTATCAAGATGTATGTTCTGTAATATTCCCCACTTACTACAAATCCGGCACTGAGTCTCAACTGGAGACACAGGATTCTTGTATCGCGGCCAATCAAAACACATTCTGGGAATGGATGGAGCCAATCATAACATTTTCACTGAGCAGCCATGCCCAACTGCTGACAGTCCCAGCGCAGGCTCATCCAGAGTATCAATCATCGCCTGAGACATTGACACTACTCGCGACCCCCTCGACTGTCAAACTCTAGAGATCAGCGCTCACTGAAGGAGGACGCTGTGTGTGTTCACCTCAAAGCTGTAGATCTCTGTGATGGTGTAGACAGCATGCACCACCTCTGACAGCAAAGTGCACACCAAGAGAGAAGATAACAAGGGATTGATATTGCTGCGGAGCAACTACAGAAACAGACCACAAGGAGATAACGGATAGAAAATGCATAGATGTTCTATAATATAAGAGATATGTATATGAAGAAGGAGTAAGACAGATGAAGTGAGAGGAGGTGGGGAGGAGAGAAAAGACTGAATCAGTGATCCAGTGGCTGAGTAAACAGGCCCAGCAGAAGACTGCAGCTCAAGGTGCCAGCGGTGGCAAGGCAGCACTGACAGTTTTTTTTAATGAGCCACACTTTTGCTCTCTCCATATGTCTAAAAAAAACACTCTGCACAGTCAGCCTTCATTAGAGCCAGTTTACAGTAGGAGAAAAAAAAGAGAAAGAGAATCAGTCTTCCTCTTGGAAACAACTTGACAGATTCTCGACTCCGTCTCCACGTTCCCCCACATCTGCTGAGGGCCGATCATCTGTTTAGTGTGTGTTTCTCCAAGCAGACCAGCGCTTTGATTACAGCAGACTTTTACCATCAACACACAGCAATTAGGCAGCATAACAAACCAAATCAACACCAATTATAATTCACTTCTCTCTTTTCATTTGCTAGTATTCCACCGTTTCGGCTGTACAGGAAGACTTTTGTATGGCAGTGGCAGCCTTTTCCGCCTGTCACTGTTGAGCTGGAGAGGCACATTACTCTCCAGAGTTACATGTAGATAAGTTAGATCAGGAGGGAATGGAGTTTGCAAGGGTGCTATAAATCACATCCTGACTGAAAAGAGTTGTTCGTCATCGTCACACACTTTTACAAAATTATATGACGTTAAAAACTATGGCTGCATGATATATCGTTTCAGCATCGACATTGCGATTTGTGTATGCACTATAGTCGCCACGCAGAACGTGCAATGTCAAGTAGGGCAAATAAACTTAAACATGTCATGCTACAACTTTTTAGCTACTTTATACAAGGAAAACTTGCACACTTCTCATTTTCCATGTCTAATGTTACCACCCAAGCCTTCCATTTTAAGACAGGTTACGCGTGTGTGTGTAATGTAGGCTGGTGGCATTCGTTACGAGAAGTGAGACTATTCTGTGACAGACACAGACTGACACGGTGGTCTTCAAAAGCTAGTAGTCACCAGAAAATGTCAAGGTCAGCTCAGGTTCCAGTACAACTGTGTTGTGTTTTGTGTTCGTTGCACAGAAGAAAAAAATGCATCTGTTTAATATCATGATGTCTCCCGACCATTTTTCGATGCAGAGCTGTCAGACACCAGACTGTAAAAGATAGTTACCAGCTACAAGGCAGGCTAAAGCTAAATTCTGAAGATTATTACATGACAGTTTCAAGTGCGAGAGAGAGAGGGGACGACATGCAGCAAAAGGCCATGGGGCTGGAATAGAATCCGCAGCCACCACAGCAAGGACATTGCCTTTGCACGTAAGGTGCACACCATACCCACTGAGCTTCTGAGCGCTCTGCCAGGTTAAAGCTAATTGAGTTAGCCAAAAGAACCCAAAGGTCTCCCAGCTAAGGTTCGTAGTCACAAGGCCGGAAAGGTGACGTTAATACCGACGTTACACAAGAGACTTCTGTCCGATATACAACTAAAGCACAAAGTAGTAGTGACATGTTAGATCACTTACTTTAGCTGGGATTGATAGAAGAGTATTATATGAATCAATGGTGTCATGGTGAGTCAACCAGTGTATTAAACTACTTAATTTCCCCCTCCTCCCCGACAGGGAAGTCTTCAGAATAAGAGTCAGCGTATATAATTATTATTATTTTTATTCTCTTTGCAGATACACTCCCCTACAATATCCCACCAATAATTATAGAATGATTAATTACTTCCAAATAGAGCTACTAAAGTAAACTGGTGAAGATTTTTCAATTTTTTCATATAGCAACATATATATGGCAGAAAAAGAAAATATTGCAATGTCATGTTTTTCTAATATTGTGCAGCCCTGTGAAAAACAGTAGATAAAAGAGAGGGGGTGAAAGATGGGTAAAAAAGTGGGGCTGGATTTGCAGAAGAAGAAGAAGAAGAAGAAGAAGAAGAAGAAGAAGAAGAAGAAGGATGATGATGATGCTGTGAATAGAAAATAGAAAGACTGCGCAGGGAAAGCACAAAGAGCAAGACAAATTGTCTTCCTCAGTTCCCCTGTAATAAATGTCTTTGCTCATGTAGTCGGTTATCAGAGTGTAAGTTTAATGATCTCTGGCGTAGCTGTTGATGCAGCCCTTAAACAGGGCGATTAGACGGTTTTAAGGTTGGGGAGAGCATTGCTTACATTATTCATGGCAGTCTAGACTGCCAGCTCTGAGCGGGGAAACACACAGTCAGGGCGCTGCCAGGAAGAAGGAAAGCCAGAGTCTAGCCTACATTAAGCCAAAACACACACGCACACACACCCTACAGCGCACATACAGTGTACAGTACTACTCTCCCCAGAGCCATGAACACACAGCAGGGCCTGACTCTGACACATCTGACCAGCCAATCAGCTGCAGTGCCCTGAGGTGACCTACCCCGGTTGCACTCAGCCGATCCTCCTGCTGTGTGACGTGGGGTTCACACAGGCATTCCACACAGATGACTTGTTATCAGCAGCGCCTACTAGAAGCAACACTTTAACACACTGTGGGCTAATAGAAAAAACACACAGGTTATGTAAATTCGCCTAACCTTATCGATGAGGGTGGGGCAAGGGCGTTCTTCACTCTACTCTATTTTTAGCCAGAGGTGCAAGCAGGAAGCCACTGATGCAGCTGTTAAGCGGTGTTATGTTGTTTTGTTGGAGGTGTCGAATCAAAACCACAAAGCTAATATTAGTAACAGTTTGCAAAACGACAAACTGTGAACACGGGAGCTTTTCAGCCACCTCCAGCTCGCCATGACCCTGTGTATGACACATCACAGAGCAGTCTCGTGGCATATGCTAGGATTTGTTGTGTGAACTAGTTTCTGGTGTCTGCGCCTGAAATGTGATTAACAACTGGTCCGCGGAGAGAAGTGAATGACTGAGGAATGTGTGTGCATGCAAAAGGGGCTTTGTCAGCAGAAACAGGCACTGATGCAGGTACCTAAGGGAGCCCTGACACACTCCACATCCTTCACACACGTGCTGTCACACACTGTCTCCTTTCATCATCTCTGTTGTGTCTATTAAGTCCAGCAGCTCTACTTCTCAAACTATAAATCACATAAAGCACACATTTAGCTCAACTCCAGCTCAATAAGTAGCACAGGAGCTGTGCAGCAGTCCTACAGTTAAAACTTCATTATCATGCACAGGAGAGAATACGGCCGGGTAGAGTTTGTGTTCATTTCCTCATCAATACCAAGACGCATTCATGCAGCTGGTAATGATGACGGATAAAAATATGGGCTAAACATTAAATTACCTTGTGCCCTGAGAACAGATAAACCCTCTTAAGTGCTTTTTAAAAAATCTGCTGTCATACCCCTCCAAACACACACACACACACTCACACATCTCTCTCTCTCTCCCCATTCTCTCTTACTGGCGGTAGCCTGGTGCAGGTTCCCATGGAAACCAGCCTACTCTGAGCAACGGCAGATGGAGAGGGAGCTGGAGGTCTAAATTTATCTCCCAGCATCCTTTCTGACTACAGACGCACACTGGCAGCAGGAAGTAAGGAGGGGAAATGCTTGGCCTCGGCATGCATTGACAAGCTGGCGTGACCCTTGACATCTAACCCCCCTTCGAGTGACGACGGGTTGACATCACAGCAGATGAATATATGCAGTACCGTCTGCGACAGCTTGAGCCGCAAGGGTCATGATCTCAATGACGCGATACAACATTTGATACTGTACAGGAGGCTCTGCGGCGTTGCCTTAGTATAAGGTAAATGGAAAGTTACCTCACAGTCTTTCCTCTGCCGCCACCAACAAAACAGAGCTGTCAATCAACCCCCAAATCCTACACAGTCACACTAACCATCACAGAACCGCGGGAAGAAACACTTTGGTGTGATAGTAAATGAAGACTGAATCAGACGCCAGATAGAGTTTAAAATCCTCAGAGGCCAACGCTCACACTCACCGAGGGATATCACTGCTGTCAGTAGAAGCCGCTCGCTAAGGAGGACGCCGTCTGAGGAAAAAAAACAAAAAACAAAACACCACATACCAGAGCTCTCACTCACTCTCTCTCAGCTCCGTGCGGGATGCATCGGGATCGCTGCACCTCTGAGCCAAGAGGGTGTAGAAGAGGATTTCGCAGGGCTTTGATAAGACTGGCAGTTCACAGCCGTCGCAGTGTTCACTTTGATTAAACACAAGCCAGTGAACTGCAGGTCAATACCGGCCTTTAAATCAAACATGAGTGGCAAGGCGCAGCTGGGTAATGCACACCTCGACGGCAGTAGAAGAGTTTTAATAACACCCCTGGCGAGGGGAAAACCTGCTCCTTTTGGTGACATAATCAACTGTAAAAACAAACTGACCACAACTTGGACTAAAATGCAGGTTGCCGGGTTTTTCCATCATTTTATTTGTGTCCAGGGAATTCACGCTGGAAATCATCTTTTCGTAGTCACAGAGTTTGTCTTTTTTTTTTTTTTAATTTAACCAGGAAGTCCCATTGAGATTGAAAATATTTTACAACAGAGACCACGCCAAGGCAGCAGCCAATCAAAACACATTCAAAATGCAATGAATACAACATATAGTACAAAAATCCGCAATAAAACAACAACTATTTAAACATAGTGGCCTCTCAAGAAAAACAAGCACATGTCTCTATCACCACATCCATGGATATAAGTATTTCTAACTTAAGATCTTTTTGAAGATTATTCCACGTCCAAGGTGTATAGTGAGAGAATGCAGTTTTCCCTAGATGTGTTAAATCCCGGGGTACATTAAAATGCAACCACTTCGAGTAGCGTAGCTGGTAACTACCAGAAATTATGTAGTTCAAATGTTTGTCTCACATGGGCTCTAATACGATTGGTGGGGAGCTCTATCCTCAGCCCCTCAATTCACAAAATTTTCTGAATTACAGTAAAAAAGGGAGAAACACGAGATCATGAGTTAAGATCCCTCTTCCAGGAACCGTGTCGCACAAAGGAGACTCTTTCCAACTTTAAATAAATCTGTGATCTTGTATCATAACGTCCATACGCCTCAGAGACACCCTGTGACACGCTAACTCAGGTATGTTCTTGAGAAACAAAGTCTTTGACATCCACAAACTGAAGCCCTTTAACTTACAAAACACTCATGGGTGCTAAGGTGCCAGATTATGAGGCACCAAATGACGAATCTGCAATAAATTTGTCAAATGTAAACACACTTGGAACGACTGCAATAACTAAATAACTCATTTGCCATCGCTGTCTAGTAAAGTAATGATAAGGAGGGAAAGAGAGGAGGGGGGAGAGTGAGAGAAGAGCGTAAGACAGAGATGGATTTAAATAAGAGAGGAAGACAGAGAGAGAGAAAGACGGAGAGTGAGGGGAGGCGGGTGCAGAGAGGGAGAGAGAGAGAGAAACAGAGTTTAGATTACCTGACAGAGCAGTCTGGTATTCCCCCTCAGAGACGCTTCACAGGCACTGTGAGACAAGCAGGGAGAGCCAGAGAGTGAGAGCGGATATGACTGTTTGAGTGGGTGTGTTGCAGAGAGAGAGAAAGAGAGAGAGAGAGAGAGAGGGAGAGGATGGGGGTGAGGCAAAAAAAAATGTGTGATGGAGGGAGAGGGAGAGGGAGAGGGAAAGACAGTAAATGAATGTTTCCACTGTACAAATGTAAGGGGGGGGGAGGAGGAAGATGCGGTAGCAAGAAGAAACTAAAAGTGACTCATATTCCCATAGCATGAGTAACATCTCTAGAAAATCACACCGTCCTCTCCGAAAGCACAGTTGTGACATCAGTTGTTTCTTATTGCACCCAAAATGCACGGCGAACCAGGAAACCAAAAAACATGCATGTACAGACTGAGGACAGAAGCTGCTGTTTCTTAAGCTCGCATGCCTTCAGTGGCACGCTGTGGTGGCACGCTGCTGATAAGATTACAAACAGGTCTTGCACGGGGTTTTCCCCCGCCACACACAACCCTGAGGGCGATTCCTTGCAATTATCACCTCCTTATCAGCAAAGTTATGTTACTGTACTAGTGGGTGGAAGAAAACAAAACATGACAGCCTCTTCTTCCTCGGTGACGATCCCTCTGCCTACATGAACATGTCTCTTTTACGTAAAGTCTTCCAGTTGCAGCCACCGTGCTGCATCTGTAAATGAATTCCAGAGTGGCATCCATTCAAGCAAGCCCCCGCATTACGCAGAACTCGGGCTAGGCCTATCAGCGGTGCAACACGAGAGAGAGGGAGAGGGAGGGAGGGAGAGAAACAGAAAGAGAAAGAGAGGAATTGAGAATGAACGGAGGTCCTGCTGTTCCATAGAGCTTTGCCTCACTGGCAGAGCACAGGAAGTGTGAGTCACACGCTCTAAAATAAACACACTCACACAGCGACGAGCCGGCGCACAGAACGAGCGGATGGCTGGGCTGCTGATCGGAAGGCGGGCAGAGGGAACATGGATCCTCACAGGCCAGCAACACGTGGTGGCCTGGTGGGACTCACAGCCAGATGACGGGGCGAGTCAAAAAGGAAACGACGTGTCCCTCCCTCTCTGAAAGATCGATTAGTTTTGTTTGTCTTTTCAAACGCATCTGACCGCACACCTGCTCATTTACTCTCATTATAAATGTTTCCCTCTCCTCTTCTCCTGTGCTACTCACATGTTCCCCCTATTCTTCCTCCTCTGCTCTGTGTTTCCTCTCTTATTTTATTTGGTCCCAGTCAATAGGAGTGTTGTTCAGGACTCGGTGATTACCCCTGGCTCCGTGCGGCTGCTGGCTGACTGCTGTAGGAGACTGTGCTGGCCTGATGCTGGGCTACTCTACAGGCTGCTGGCTTTGCTGGGCCGAGGCACTGTATTGTGTCCGCCTGAATGTGCTCATTGTCACCCTTTACAGCACGCACCTTCTATACTGTACTTCCCTGTGAGGGACCTTCACCCATCCGTCATCCCTTTGTCCTCTGTTCCTCAGACTGAGGGGTTCTGACGGGAAGGTTGGGAGCGAGGCAGAGGCCCGGGAACAAAACTGCCACTGTGGCGATGATTGACAGGAAAGTTGCTCTACACAGACGTAACGATTAGCGAGGCCGGGGACCGGCCCGCAGACATGCAGTCTGGTTAGAAACGAGAGAGAGCTGGGAGGTATCAAGCTGAACAGCCCTGCAAGCAACAACAAGAGAAGATAATACATTTGAAGACTAGGATCAAAATGGGAAGTGCTACAATCATGAAGGTGTGAAAGCAAGCTTTCATGATGCTATAATAAATGGTAACCATATGCTAACCACTGGCCCCAAGCAAGTCAGGCTCACATTATGCAAAGCTGTTCTCATTTACAGTAAATGGAAACAAGGGCTCCCCTGTGGTACGGTCACGTGACGCAACTTCACATATATGACACACACCTACCTATACAATATAATGCAAAGGCAAGCAACACCTAAAACGCACACATCATGCTTTATAAGAAACTTCATGTTGTTTTGGAGCAGCCGCAGACTATAATTTAGACCAAATGAGCGGTTTGCGCATTTACAGACAACCATACAGATGACATATTTTTGGACTTTCACCCCATAAACTGCAGACACAGGCAGTAAAACAGGCAAATATGGGAGTATTCAGAGAGGGTTCTCTCTGTTCTGAGGGCAGATTATTTCAGACGTGTGGTCTTCCAGTAAACTGACCCCGGTCTGTACATAAGACTGTGGTATTATGATAGAAACAAAACCCATTTAAAGAGGGAGCCCACCTAGTGTATAAAAGCCACTGTGGCTCAGTATTGCTTTACCTGTTAGCATTTATGTAAAAAAGAAAAAAAAAACTGGGGTCAAAGAAGACGTCCTTCTACCCAACTGGGCCAAGTCTTCTGGCATGTCAAACCCTTAAATCCAAGTCATTACTCGGGAAAATGTAGCTGTATTATCACTTCATTCTCACCCTCCAGTTAAAAATGTAACAATGTCAAATAACAATTTAAATACATCTTATTTGACGTGAAGTTTAATCACAACACTTTTCTTCCAATGTATAGCTAATACGGTTTAGTTATGGCACCAGCACACTAATGAGTGTGTGTTACTGAGTACACAAGTGAGCATTGTGCAACTCATGTCATATATATAGAGAGCCGGAGGAATGTCCAAATATTTTCACAACAGGATCTCTATGACAACAAAAATCTTGCTTTTAGCCATGCTAGCAGCACAACTCAAGGGACGTCAATATCAGTCTGTCAGTTGATTGGCCGGTCCACTACTTTGGTCCCAACTTTAATATTTCAACACCTATTGGATGACACTTATGGTTCCCAGAGGATGAATCCTACTGACTTTGGTGACACCCTGACTTTTCTTTTAGCTCCATCATGAAGTTAGGTTGTGTTTCTTTGGTAAACATCTCAACAAATTTTAAATAGATTTCAACGAAATTTGGTTAAGACATCCATGTTCCACTTCTGGATAACATGTCATAACTTCAGTGATCCCCTGATCTTTCATGTCGCCCTGATCAGATCATTGAAATGTTCAATATCCAACACAATGACCAAAATGCTTGCAAAATGATGAAAAAAATGACACTCCCATCAGCCTCAGATATACTTTGTGTTTAGTGCTAATTAGCAAATGTTAGCATGCTAACAAACTAAACTAAGATGGCGAACATGGTAAACGATATTCCTGTTCAGCATGAGCATGTTAAAATTCGCCTTAAGTTCAAAGCAGTACTGCAGTAAGATAATACTCCACCGATACAGCATTACTCTCCTATAACATTGTTGTAAAAGAAAATAGGCAGCCATATAAGAGTGATATTTCAGTTTATAATACACAAAACCATGGCTTTAATCAGGAATATATATTCAAAGAATAAACTGGGCAAAAAAATCAAAAGTAATCAGCGCCAACTTTCTGCACACTTGTTACTTCTATTCTTTTTTTTTTTTCATTTATATTTTATTCCCCAGATTTACAACACAACACAAACAATGTACATAAACAGACAGGGCAGGATATAACACATTAGAGACTTGGTAATTCTAAATGCTGTATCGTAGGCAACTGGACTTGCTTGAGCGTCTTCAAGACACTCAAGCAAGTCCAGTTTCCTGCGATACAGCACTTACAATTAGCCTGTCAACATTACAAATAGGTCTAAATGAGAATTCATTAACATGTTTTACCAAAAGGTGGCACTGCAGCGGACTATTTATGATCATTTGGAACTTTGCAGTTGGCAGTAAAAGCAAACAAATCTCTTCACACACAATTAAATGTTGTTTTCCTCCAAAATTTTTCCTTCTTCCTGGATTTTGTATCCACAGCTAGACAGGCTAGGGAGAGTCAAGATTACTGTGGCCAACGCTATTGAAATGTGGCGCTGGGCTTAAGATGATTGACGCATATTTTAGTTGCCGAAATATTGAACTTTTTTTTTTTATTCAGTGACTACACTACACATTTTTTTGTCAACGTTGAGGGAAGCCACTGGAGAGGGGCAAAAGAGCCGTAGGTTGCCTTCCCCAGCACTAGCACCTTTTCCTATATGCCCCGTGGCCACTTTGTCCTGGTCCCAAAAGATGTCCACCTGGTCTGGTCTGTCCCCCTCCCCCTAGTATTTCTATGGGCGTATGACTGAGTATGTCTTTTATTTCTACACATGTCTATAGATGATTTTTTGTATGTGTGGCTTTCATGAAATTGGTATGTGTTTGTCATGGTGACTTTGTGATTGTGATTGATTCCCAATGGGGACAAATAAAAGTATCTATCTGTCCGTCTAGTGACAAAGCATAACCAGTTGCAGAAATACGCTGACTTCATACCACAGTCCACATGCACTGGTACCAGTAATCCTCTAGCGAAGCCTACACATGCAGCCGCTTAAACTTCATACAGAAAGCAGTCAGGGCGCGGTTTCATGGGACAACTGCCACAAATGTAACACCATGTGTGTAAATATTGAGTTACTAACTCAGACTGGTTTGTGTAATACGGTTATTTACTAAATGCAAATTTAAATTTGACTAAAGTAAAAATCTCTTCCTTGTGAACATACAGGTAACAAGCTGCCATGTTAACAATGTGATTTTAGTCTAAACATTCAATATTTGTACATGATAATTAAAGTGTTTTCTGGTTTTCACAAATGTATGTTAGGTATGTGAAATATTTAACGTTTAGAAACACGCACTAACTGCACTGCTGTTATGATGAGGCTTCATAATTCTTCTAGTTTTGGAAATATATCCACACATACACAGTGGTTTTGCCTTCAGATTTGCATATCACAGACTGGACTATTGCCTGGATGCACTTCTAGTTGATATCTGGTTTAGGCATTCAAATATACATTCACACATTTTCACACAAACACACACAGGCAGATATAATGCAGCTATGGAGAGCAGTCTTAAACGCAACCAACCGGCCTGCTAATGGAGTCGAGCATGCTAGTCTTTTGTTAATGCCAATCGATAAGTATCCTCAGCAGATGTGATATCTGATCCTGTAAAACACTGAAAGACTGACCACCCTCTGTTTCACTCAGCAACTCGTTTTTATCTTGAGGACTTTCTCTGCCTCTCTTTTCTCTGTTTCTCTGAGTCACACAGAAACGCACAATTCCCTCTTTGCAGCCACTCTCCCCCCATTTAGTTCTCAATTTCAGCCTCGCAACACACTCTCATTATCTTTTCCTTTTCCATGGTGCTGGAGCATTAATAAGCGCCACTGTCTTTATATGCTGCAAAGTAAACTTCATGTATATTATGAGGAAGGCTACCAGGAAATCATGTCTCCAGGGTTGCTGCGGGTAGTGATTATGGAAAGTAGCCTGGCCCTGAGTAAAGTCCCTGATTGGTAAGTGATACCATACATACAGCTGAGATATCATTAGCAATTTGCGATGGTAGTGTAAACCCAGCTATTACGGTTTATACAGTAGTAGGGTTTTTTTTGTAGTCTTAAGCGTTAGTTTTGATTCATTGCCTCAAAAGCAGAGCGTCCCTCTGACATGAAACAAATACATTAGGGACAGCAGCAGTGAACAAACAGACTGCGGGGCTTCGCAGGGAGTTACTGTAACAGAAGTGAAACAGATACAGTGCCTGTCAAAGAAATCTCATCTGCCTTTGGACAGCTCGACACCAAACATCACACAACACAGCACGAGCGGTGTGCAAATGAAATAAAAGAGTGACAAAGCATGAGGGGGGGATAAATATAGAAAGAGGAACTGACATTTTCAAAAGCTGTCCTCCCTGCGCCCACAAGTTTCAGTGATGCGTGGATGTCAAGATCACAGTGCAAATTCTCCCACGCAGCTTATTGTACCCGTCGTTCACAGTTGGCTGCTTTATATTTGCTCTCTCAAGTCACGGTGCAACTGAAAAGAACGGGCTTGAGGCTGCGATGAGATGAACATCTTCAGTTAAGGTGATTGGAGAGAGGGCGAATATAGAGCTCAACCTTAGCCTTTTTTTGGTAGGTTGAGGTTAGAAAGTTTTGTTGTTATTCATCAATGGAAATTTTATCTGTATTTTTAATCTGTAATCTGCCTCTGCAACTGTCTGTGCACAGTCATTTTTCATTTTACAACAGCAGTAGTTTCAGTGCAGTTATTTTTGTTTTCACTGAGCTTATCTATTTTTTTGATGAAGTCACCTGTGTGGATTCCTCCCCAGTGATGGGAAAGCCTGTACTAGTTCCTCTTTCTGCAGCTGCAGCGCTGCATCCTGTGTGAAGCTGCAGCGGGTAGCACTGTGCATGACCCGGCGCCATGCCTTATCTGCACATCTCAGTAACCTGTGACTGTGTTCACTCGAGCTGTTAAGTTGGAGCTGCTGGTGCTTTCAGCGCTGCCTGCACAAACACGGACACGGGAATGTGTCAACAGGTGGAAGCTCAGCCTGAGTGTGTTCAAACACGAGGACCAGGCCGCAGAATGTATCAACACGGCCCGCGTCCCGGCCTCTCCCTCTCTCCCGGCCTGGCAGAGGGTTCACCCTTCTGATCAGGGAGTTTACTCAAAGCCAGGCCAGTCCAAGTAATTGCTACCCACAGTGACAAACAACTCCATTCAGCCTAAGTGTCAGTTTACAGTTTACTCTCCCTCCTCCGCTGCGTGCCCCCGCTGCCCATTCTGCCCGGTGCCACGCTGCATTAGTGGCCTGTCAACAGAGGCTCTCCTGACGCATCAACGCCTCGTCAGCTGCCCTTCAAACCCAACGCACATATACAAACTCCATGTGCCATAACCCGTCTGTTTATGTGTTTGTTTCTCCGAAAGTGGAGGTGTGCGCGTGTGAGCGCATGTGTTAAGGAAAGAGAGGGAAAGAGTGCGAGACAGAGAATAACAAGATAGAGGAGAAAAACAGTGTGTGCAAATGCGTAGGAGAGACACAGAGACACAAAGAGAGAGACGGAGTTCTTGTACATGGTCATTTTGTCTTCTAAGAACATGGCTTGGACCTACAGTGGTGACTCTTATCTGCCAACTGAGACAATCTTATAAAAGACTATCAAATGTGTACGCGGCGTGCAGCCTCTATATCTCGAGACTGCAGCTCCAGGGCTGAGTGAGACAGCTCATCAATCACACACGACAATCAAGTGCAGCTAAAACAGTCTCTTAGTAAATCTGTGTGTGCATGTGTGCGTGTGTGTGTGTGTGTGTGTGAGCATATGCTGAATTGAAATGCTGAATATACAGAATACATGTCAACCATAAACAGCACTGAAGAGTGCTTACTGCTTGCATATACTGTAGGTTTTGCGTTTCTCTAAAATAATTATGGACATCAACACAAAAGGCTGTTGCTGGACTTTCAAATCAGATCCAAACCCCCCCCCCCAGAACACCTGAGTGCTTATGTTCCCAATACTTCCTTTGACTACACACCCTCAAAGGGTCAACTCAACTGGCTCAGATTTTGAGAAATCCGTCTGACGCTGTCAATATCAAAATTAAAGATATCCTCCAGTAAAAATGAAGTTGGTAACATGTCAATATGCAGGCCATCCTCATGCACT
>JAPZEB010000025.1:19439083-19449139 GCA_029783705.1 Chaetodon striatus | reverse complement strand
TGGACCAAAATCTCTGAGGAATGTTTCCAGCACCTTGTTGAATCTATGCCACAAAGAATTAAGGCAGTTCTGAAGGCAAAAGGGGTCCAAGCTGGTACTAGCATGGTGTACCTAATAAAGCGGCTGGTGAGTGGCTGGTGTAGCTCTTTAACTGGGCCTGATTTTCTTGTATCTGTTGTGACAGTACTAGTGTTTTCACATGACTGAAATTTCTAACTTTGATACAATACTGTAAAATATAACAAGAATGTATCAGGAGAACAATGACTTTTCTTTTCTAGTAAACATTAACAATACGAAAGAGTGAGATAGCGCAGCTGGTACCGGTGTATCAATACTGAGGAAAATTTGTATTTAAAGTGTTTTAAATATTCAGAATTTATATATATTGGTTAATCGTTATTTTTTTTGACAGCACTAGACAGTTCAGTCTGTTCTGTTCACGTGATGCAACACACAGTACAGACCCAAGTAAGGAGCTAATGATTATTTTCAGTACTGATTAATCTGATGATGATTTAATTGGTCAATGAAATGTCAAAAATGTAACTTTTTTGTAATTTTCAAACGTCTTGTCTTTTCTGACCAGAAGTCCAAAATCCAAAAGAATTCCATTTACTATTATACTATAATAAAGACAAGTATCAAATCCTGCCATTTGAGAGGCTGGAACCAAAGAACATGTCGCATTTTTCCCATTATTTTTGCTTGAAAAAGCACCAAAAAAAAATCCCAATCAATTATTAAAATAGTAATTACTTTCTGTGTTGATCAACTGATTGATTAATCACTTGATCGTTTCAGCTCTGGACTCCAGTTACTCACAGACTATGACTGAGCTGATTCAACAGATGTAGACCACAGGAGCCTCATTGGCTGACTGCTGCATTCTGCGTCTCGTCTTTTCTCTCTTTCAGCTACTGTTGCTGTTACACAGTCCCCGTCTCTATAAGAAAATGTATTATCTAACAGGGAAATCCCCACATGTTTACTCAATTTAATTAGCCATGTGCATTGTTTCTCAGAATCATTCCCCTGTAGAATTTAGCAAGAGAGCATGTTTGCTCTGCAAACTTTAAGCCTACACTTGGTGTTTCTGATTGGTTTAACAAAACCTTTTTTTTTTTCCATCTCTTGCAAAATAATAGCAGGCTATGAAAGACCTTTCCACTGCTTTGGCACAGTACAAATGTACCATAGTGTAGAGAGATAGATTTGGCAGCGCTACACTAGAATATGACAAGCTCACTGATTTTTATTAAAGTACAGTGGTAGCCTGTGTTCTGTCTAGACCAAGCAAGGAAAGTTGTCTGTAGGAATGCTCATGCAAATATTGACCTTCAATTAGGTGAAACAGACGCCCTCGCTCAGGGGCTGCAATATGGAAGCATCAGCAAAAACATCGTACGCATAAACAGTTGCAGAATATATATAAACACGCCGAGAAATACCTACACAGTGCACACAAACACCTCTTGTGTAAATACACCTTCGTTTGCTGTGTGACATCAAATGGAAGACAACTGTGAAAACCTGAAGCCTTTTTAAGTTCGTTTTAACCTCAAACAGGATGTCAGTGCAGCATCACTAACATCGCAAAGCCACAACAAAAATTCTACTCCAACACACCACACACACAGAGCAAAATCTGTGGAGTTTTGTGCCCTTTAATGGGGTGAGGAGCAAATGACCTTCCCAAGTGATGGCAGTCGACCACACTCCTGCATAATTAACAGCATCTAAAATGAGGTGTTCTTTATATGACCTTACCTGACAATGTCAGGGCACAGCTTGCCTACGGGGACTACGCGGTAAATAACAAACGCACATGCATGTGTGCCTCCCACAGCACACATACACACCAACTTGTTGCAGATATTTTGTATATCAGATTATGGATCATACAGCAGAGTATGGCCCAGAGAATAAAAAAGGGAGCATGCCTCAGAGCTCCCCGCAAGCCAACACATCTCATAGCATGAAGGCACGCCAGGTAAGAGAGCGTTCCTCAAGGCTGAGCATGGTACACCGCAGACTGACAGCACCATGAGAGAGACAAAACACATCTGGATTCTACTGAAGGCTGTTCCACAGATTTCACAGGGCTTTTAAAGAGTGCGACTAAAGGAGGGGGTCCGGGGTTAGTTCAACCGCTCTGCTTCAGTGACAGTGACACGGCTGGGGAGGATTGTGCTGGAGCATCGCCTGCTGCCATGATTTGCTCGGCAGATCCGCAGCAGGGTTGGAAGGATTTTCCTCCCAAAGCCCTCTTACCCTCCCGCAGAGCAGAAATCCCCTCCAATTCTCACTCGCAGTTACAGCAGGGACGCCTTACACGCTTAGACAAAGGACTCCAGAGAAGGAGGAGAGAGGAGGAGAGACAAGGAGAGGAGAGGAAAAGAAACAAGAGGAGAGGAAATAAGAGGAAAGGAGAGGAGATCAGAGGAAACAAGAGGAGACCAGGAGAAATAAATGAGAGGAAGGAGAGGAGGGAAGAGGAGAGAAAAATAAACGAGAGGAGAAAAAAACAACAGGAAAAGAGAGGAGAAGAAACAAAAGAGAACATGAAAAGAAAGGAGAGGAGAAACAAGGAAAGGAGAGGGAAACAGAGGAAACAAAAGGAGAGGAAAGAAAAAGAGAGGAAACAGGGAGACAAAAGAAGAAAGAGGACGATAAAAAACGAGAAGATGGGAGACGAAAGGAAACAATATGAAAAGGAACAAGAAGAGAGGAGAATAAAGGAGTGGACGAGAGGAAAGGAGGAAAAGAAATGAGGAGATGAGAAGAAGCTAGAGGACAGGAGAGGAAAGGAGAGGAGAGAAGAGGAAACAAGGGGAGAGGAAACGAGAGGAAACAAAAAGAGAGGAAACGAGAGGATGAGGGAAAGGACACAAAATAAAAAGGAATGATAAGAGAGGAGTGGAAAGGAGTGGCAAGGAGAGGAAAAGAGAAGAGAAGAAACTAGAGGACAGGAGAGGAAAGGAGAGAAGAATTAAAAGGAACAAGAAGAGAGGAGAGGAAAAGGACAGCAGAGGAAAGGAGAGAAGAAAAAGGGAGAGGAGACTAGAGGACAGCAGTGAAAAGGAGAGGAGAGCAGATTCGAGGAAAGAGGATGAAAGGACAGGAGAAGAAAGGAAGAGAGGAGAGGAAAGGAACAGAAAGGCAAAATAAAGACGGAAGCCAGTGAGGACATAAATACCCTGTTCATTAGAAAAATCGACTTCACTTTCTCTTTTCTCCTCTCTCACATCGTCTCTCACACATTTATACATTTTACACATCGTCATGGCGCTGAGTCGAACAATGGTGGCCAAACTTTAACAGAGAAACACATTTTGGAGGAAGTAAAGCGATAAACCCAAAGTTATTTTTGGAGCTGTTAGTTAATCAACACAGCTCAGTGTGTTGAACAGACACCTGGAGACTGCGATCTGTGCAGATGCAGTGTGCAAGCTGAGGGGTGTGGTCACGGGGGTATCATGGGACCCGGAGACGAGAAAGCGAGAGATTTGGAAGAGGCAGAGATATCTCGTTGCGAAATGTGATACCTCGCCTGCATCAACGATCAATAAACACACTGGGCGTGCATCTATGGCTGATCTTTCAAGGCAACACAAAATCCTGACCAGAGAGCTCACGCCCACCCTCCTGAGGGTGACGCTTGACTCCTTCACTCAAATGTGAACACACAGCAATTGATAAGCTACTACGTGTGTTATCACTTTTTCCGGGCATGAGCGTTACACAAGCGTCACCTACGAGTTCCCTGGCAGAGGCCTTTACAGACATACCTGTGGTGAGCAGCGCAGAAGCTCACAATCGCTATTGCACAACACTGGCCACTGTGGAAAGTGAACACCTGCGCAAAAATGCCCTCAATGTTGATACAAGAAGAAAACAGATTATAAGAGAACAATAGATCATATAAATCTTGCCAGATTGATTCATTATGGCCTGGTGAAAAGTTGGAATGATGTAATAAAGTATTCGGAGGGAGGACTGCCATCACGAACAGCAAACCCCTCGACATTCCTCTGTGCCAAGGTAGCTAATGATTAACTCATACAAAGGGGAGTGTTTGAATGAGTAACCCCTCCACTGTATGTCCTCTCCCAGTCAAAACCTGCGCCGTCTGTACATCATCGTCCACATATATCATTACATAACCTAGGCTGGCACACATGGGAGCGGGGCCGGGCAGGCACACTAACACACATATACAGCACAGACTCTCGCTCTCTGGCAAACACAAGGAAATTCTATCTGCATTTGAATGGGCAGCCAACACACCGGCCTGGGCGAGGTGGTTGAGTAGAGGCCAGACACTGATAGACAACCACACGCCCTGACTCACTCACACACACACACACACACACACACACACACACACTGACCCAAATGGCACCAAAGCAGAACCACTGACTACAGCGAAGCCACCAGACAAAATCTATT
Organism: Chaetodon striatus; assembly: GCA_029783705.1. NCBI lineage: Eukaryota > Metazoa > Chordata > Actinopteri > Chaetodontiformes > Chaetodontidae > Chaetodon > Chaetodon striatus. Next base: position 19,444,687 of record JAPZEB010000025.1, on the reverse strand, counting down.
CAGAATACATTACAGTGAAGCTGAATCAGAATCAGGTTTATTGCCAAGTAGGTTTTCACATACAAGGAATTTGCTTTGGTGATTTCATGCATACTGAAATGTAATTATGGGATGGAAGATGCCCTACCCCTTTTTAAAATCCTGTTTTTGCCCCCTCCCTCTTTTTCCAAATCTTCTTCTTATTACAAAATTTGTACTTAAGACACTACTGTTTGGACAGCTGGCAGATTCTGGCTAAGAATGTGAATTCAGCTGCTAATTTTGCTCTAATATGCTCCAAAAAATGCCAGAGGAGCATCATATTTAGCATGATTAGCACTACTCTGGCAGAATTTAGCATGATAACCATCTTAATTATTTACCAGATTTTGTTTTGGTTACCGCAGTCTGGAAATATATGTAGAAATACAGGAAATGGGATTCGAATCATATATTTTTTTGAAGGGGAGGCCCCCAAACCTGTTCTTTTATAGTGTTTCCCCCAACTTCTTAAACCAGTGTTACACCCTTGGGTGCATAAACACATAAATATTCATCCATTCACTCTTTATCCATAACCACTTTTCTTGTTTAGGGTCACGGGTGTGCCGGAGCCTATGCCAGCTGACACTGGTTGAAAGGCAGAGTGCACCTTGGACAGGTTGCCAGGCTGTCACAGAGCTGACACATAGAGACAGAAACCATTCATGCTCACATTATGACATAAACATAGTGATAGAATGTGAAATTAAAAAAGAGAAAATGCACTGCAAAAATCAAGACACACACATGTAGGATAGAATAAGGCTATAAGAAAATATTAACAATATATCTGAGTTCAAATGAGAGAGCTGTGCAGTGTTTAGAAGTGTAGTTAGTGCAGAAATGTGCAATCTGAAATCTGACTGCATGCAATAAAATTTTTAGGCTAGTGGGGCAATAGTGAAGTTGCCAGACTGGCACTCCTGCCCTCCATTTTGCATCGTGTGTGTGTGTGTGTGTGTGTGTGTTGTGTGTTTGTGTAAATGTGTATCCAAAGTCTTGTTCCTGGTTCACTCCGGTCTGCCAGCACTACAGTGGGTCTATTCTTCTCGGGTGCTTCAGAGAACAGAATTAATGACCATCAGCAGGGACATGAAAAGGTTGTGTCCACCAGCCACCAGGATTTTACAGCCTTCACTGTGTGTGTGTGTTTATTTTGCTTGTAGGAGACTGATAACAATGCCATCCTTCGTGCATGCTCAGTCAGAGAAAACAAAACTTAAAACATGCTCACACATGCCATTTAATACTTGGTGTAATCTGTCGAGCCAACAGTCATGCGTGCGGCAGAACAGAGTGCCAACTAACGCGCTTTTTTTTTTTTTTTTTTACGGGGTCACACCATCCGTGTAACACCTAAGAATTTCACTTTAAAGGTTCAGACTAAACTCCTAACTTGAAAAAAAAAAAAGCTGCAGATTATCCCCTGATCCTTTGCTCCGACATGGCCTGTGGTTATCAGACCTTGTTATCTGCATGAGGTGTGTCTGAAGGTCTGAGCAGGAACTCCACACGACCCTCTCGCTGCCGATGGCATCTCATGCATTTAGATCAACACGCTGCCACCTGCAAGGCTGACTCGGCGTGCGAGAGATGGAGAAGTGGTGAGGGTATGCCACGTGAGTGAAAGTAGGGATTTACTGCATAAGGTGTTGAGTGGTTCTGTGTTAATTGGCAGAAAACTGCCCTTTTCCATGTGGCGCGTTGCTTGTGCCAGGGAGAGATATAGACAAACAAGCACACACATTCCTGCCTGACTAACTGACTGAGGTCTTCAGTAATCACTGTTAGTGCTGACAGAGAGTTATGTTGCGCTTTTATTGTACCTGAACAAACTCATTGCGCAAGTCTGCAGCTACGACACTGAATACCAGAGCTTTCTGTAATGAATTGGCACTGCTAAACTGTTGAGTGGTTTGAAAACAGGTTGTACAGCTATAGGCTACAGATAACAGCACATTCACTTCCAGCTATAAAAAGTAGTAATTATTCTTTACAAGGCACCTTCTAACATTTCAGCCAAGTTACAACGGTATAAAAACATCAAAGTAAGTCTGACTCGCAGCTTTTATCCCCATCCATGTTGAAACCATAAATGGCAGTAATCCCCAAAGCCCTTTTTTTTTTTTCTCAACGATCAAATGCTTCACGTTGTCAAACAATCTTGGAAATTTGCAAGGAAATAGAGTAGCGCTCTCTTTGGGTGCCTGCTGAGCTAGCGCCTTTCTTCAGCCAGCACCACAAGTGGTCTTGATCCAGGCCAGAGTGGAGCACTGTAAGGCTGCCACTTTGTGCTGATTCAATAAGAAATAATTGCATATTGGCCTCTCTCCACTCATCCCCCCGTCACCCACCATGCTTTGACACTCAACTGTATTTCTGTGCTGTAAGTTACAGTACGGACCCTGAGCTGAGGGAAGGACACTGCAGCACTGCTGCCATTGTTATATCCACATCCACATTCCTTTAGATTGAATGGAGAGTAGCACTGAGGAGATATTCAGCCTTCGCTGATATATATTGAGAAAAAAAAAACACTTCTCAGCAGCGCCTGGCTTTAGGGCAGACAGCTGTGTAACCACTGTCGTCTTCATCTGCAGAGAGCGACGCTCTTCAAGCGCTATGCTTACCTCACTTCCTGTCAAACTGGTATTAGCGATGCAAAACGTGCAGTGACTTTGCCTCATGTCAAACACATGGATGGATTACTGAACGGGCCTACAAGGCACAGGCCCAGGGGCCCAAAGTGTCAGGGCCGCCCCTGGGCCTTCGCTGGCACGTGTCTTTCAAATTACCACACACTCAGGAGACTCAAAGTGACCACTGAGACACACAAAGACACCAAAAGGAGATGCAAAGGAACCGCAAAGAGACACAAAACTACCAAAAGACACAACATCAAACCACAAGAAGATGAATAACGACTACAAAGACATGCAAACAACAATAAAAGATGCAAAACCACCACAAAGTTTATGGGTCTTGCTCCTGTGTAGGAGAAGTGGTGGGGCCTTTTGCATATGTGTGGACCCAGGGGTCCATTGTCTCATAATCCACCCATCACCAAACATCTTATTTTTCTGATTTCTTCCCCTGATGTTATATTAATATGTTATATCCATACACTCACACAGGTCATGCTTATGAGCTCAAAGATAGATAGACAGATAGACAGATAGATAGATAGATACATGGTTTGTAACCAAGGGAAACTATTTAGCATAATAAACATGTCAGACAACAGTCACACAGTCATTCGTGTGTCTGTATGCAAATCCCCTCCTAAAATAACACTGTCATTACCTTGCTGTGTAAAGGTGAACCCCCCCTGCGTGGAAAAGTCTGGCAATAAAACAGTCAAGTGAACTTGAGGCAGAGTTACTGATTGAACAGCCGTCAAAATAAACCTGTTTTGGTCAACTTCACCCATCTATCACATAACAGAACAGCGGAGTACACAAAAGCATGATGTCATCCCCTAAAAATCTGGCAAGTGTAGGTGTAGCCCGTTACAAATAAGTTCACAGGCCCGATTCGACTGGAGTTACATTTTGCGCGCAGGCTGCGTGTGTCGGTGCCGCACTGTTGCTCTCCTCAACCGGTTAGTTACTAAGGGCAAACGGGGTGAATGAAGGGACGTGATGAAGCATATGCTGTCAGCTGGATGTGCAGCGCCCCCGCCGCCGCTACTTGAGCCGCTGCGCGCACTGTAGTGTCTCCAAAATCCCTCTGAACTGGCTGCTGCATGCAGCTCATCTTTTTCGCCCCCCCCCTCCACATCACACATCATTATAACACATAACGAGGCAACTCAACTTCATGACACACTCTTACTGTGAAAACACGGGTGGGATCCGGCGCACAACTTCACACCGTAACACTCCCTCAACGTGACAACCGCTGCAACACAGCGGAAACTAAGTCATAAACAGGCAATAATATTACGGTTAATATTTACCAGCTTGCTACAGTACGGGCGCTGCAGCCATTTATCCCGTAGTGAAAGGGCCAGAAGTCCGCATTTCCTGGATTGCGATGCTGGATAGAGCTGCTCTCCGTGCCCGCGTTTCTGGGGAGGGAGAGCCGGAGGGGCTCGGGGTGCTTCCCACTGTTGTGTCAGACCGGACGGCGATGCCACATTCAGCTGATCGCCACAACAAAACAACATCTCGCCCTACGCAAAACACACTCAGCAGCTCCGCACCACCCCGCACGGCAGGTCCGGTGGGCACCGCCCCCCTCTCTCAGCCTCCACCAGTGAGCTGGCGCGCCACGCCCCCCTCGTGAATAATCATGAGGCGTCGGAGGCACCCATTGGCTGCGAAGAGAAGTTCCTGGTTAATGCTATTAATCCTAATTAGCCAGGCAACCTCATGCTTAAAGCAGAGAGACTGATTGGGGTAATCACGCACCCTCTGATCAGAGCTGGTTTACTTCAGATTGCTCTCTGACTCTGCAGCAATATTTCATCCTCACACACACGCACACACACATACCTTCCTGCTACACCGCAAGAATAAATAGCCCACCTTAAGTGATGCTGACATGGCATCACACACAAGAGAGATATAATGGAGGTCAGGATCTGAGGCCACAAATCAATTAACTTCTCCTGGATGACTGTGTGAACTGTTGAAGGGTCACAGGCAGTGTTTTGCAATCCTTTGCACACAGCTCTGAGTGAATTTCCTGCTGATCTGATGACCCTGTCTGTCTGACCTCCTCATACCTGAGGGACCAAGAGTAGGGGGTGGAGGGTGGGAGGGTGATGCGGGTCAGATACAGTAAAGGTCACAGAGAGAAGCAGTCCTGGCAGCTGCATGAATTGGTAGCCTTAAGATCAAATGGTGCTCTAAAGGCCAGTGGACATCAGAGCTCACAGGTGGTGGTGACTGGCAGCACACCTCATCTTTTCACCTGGGTCACATCACTGTCATGGTGCTCAGAGAGCCAATGGAGGAATAAAGCTGCTTTATAAGCAAAAAAAAAAAAGTCACATAAGGTAATAATTAAATGCTTAATGATGTCCAGTGGAGGACAAACTGGTGTATGTGAGTATACAGTTGATCCCGCTCTTTCCTGTCTCATATTTTCAGAGCTGTCTGTGCATCTGCATCCAGTCTTTGTTCCCGGTGTCGAGAACAGCTCCGCAGCAAGGAGGAAAAGGGAAGGAAGGGAAAGCGGGAGGGAGGGAAGGTGTGGAGAGGTGTAGAAAAATAGGAGAGGAGAGCAAAGAAAGACAGTGGGAGGAAGCGAGAGACGGAGCAGGAGACGGTGGAAGGAGTGCAGGGACACGCTGTGGTGTGAGCGCTCCGTACTGCTACAATATGACTCTGACAGGCTTATGTAACCAGACTGGCCTGGCATTTGGCTCACAGCAGACGCCGGCTGCACTGACTGTTATATAACTGCATTAGCTGCTCCTCTGAGCCGGGGGAGAGCATGCGCACAGGAGAGCCCTACACACACATTCACATACGCGCACACACACAAACACACACACACAAACACACTCAGACTGTCAGACTTTTAGACTTCCAGCTTAGTGACTTCATTGCACTGCGGCCAGAGTGAGAGAGTGAA
>JAPZEB010000025.1:19420835-19438983 GCA_029783705.1 Chaetodon striatus | reverse complement strand
CAACACTTTATTAGAAAGAAGCAGATCTGTTAGCAGAGGTGTGGACTCAAGTCAGACAATTTGGACTCGAGTCAGACCCATATCACAAACTTGATGACTTTAGACTTGACTTCACAAAGTAAAATAAGTCTTGCACCTTAACTTCGACTTCAACAAGTCCTTCCAGGATTTCCAAGGCTGTTTTTGGGATTGTTGCGGCCTGACATGCCTGATTTCACTGCAGCTTTTTTACAAAGTTGCAAAGCATGTCGCAATGTTTATAGTTGTTTTTTGCAAAGAAATTGTGGGGTCAAGAAAATTGCTACAATAGTTGTGATGCTGTTACAGATTTGGAGCAGATTATTATGACCTTTTATTGTTTTCCACAGAATTATAATGTATTTGTGATGGTTGGTATAGGATGGTAGGGGTGAGGGGCAGCAACAGCTGATCGTCGCCAATCACCTGTTGTTACAGTTTGGGACATTACTGTCCCCCAGTGAGCCACTCTCCTCCTGCTCTGCCTTGTTAGCACAAGCTAACACAGCACAAGGCAATCTCATCCTTATTTGTCATATTTTGCTGCTTGCAACAGCAGATAACATCTGACACTGAAATGTTTTGACTGTCATGAAACTGTTGGGTAATGTTAGCTGTGTGATGCTAACATGTGTGTGTGTGTGTGTGTGTGCCTCTGTCCCAGGCACAGATCTCTGGTCCTGCAGCAGTTTCATGATAAACAGAGAGAGAGACATAGCAAATCACTACATTGCAAGCAGCTCAATGAACTTAAATTCCACCTGTTTTAAACAGTAAAACTTGAAGTAAAGTTGTTGTGACTGGACAATGGTGCAAGGTCGCACAGAAATTATGGGAATTCACTGAATTTGCATTAATTTTTGTTGTGGCAACATCCCAACAACCTGGAGGGAAAGTTTAACACCAATGACTCATGACTTCACTTGAACATGAGCCCTTTGACTTGAAAACAGGTGATAAGGAAATGATAACGATGAACTGGAAAGACAAAACCACCAACTATGAGCCAGTGGATGCAGAGACTCACAATGGTTTACATGTGGAGCGAATGACAGCAGGTCTGCAACTGAAAATGGAGACTTTTACACAAAGGTGGACTGGAGTTACTCTATGTCTGGGGCTGTTATAATAGATTGTATGATAATGAAATATCACTCAAAATACCATTATTGTGTTCCTCTGTAACTGAACCTGCTCTGTTGTAAATGCAACCCCCCTTTGCAATTCACAGTTTCATATTCATTTAATTAATTTTTTTTCATTATTATATACTTAAGTATATTGTTTATCTCTTATTGTTTTGCTCTGTTTTTTTTTTAATATAACATTTTTAAGAGGACCTATGTCAGGGAATGTTCTGTTATCTGGAAAAATTGAACACTAAATAAAAAGTAATAAAAAAGAAAATAATGATATCTTCCCCCAAGCCTAAGGCGTTTAAGTATCTTATTTATATAGTGTGCCACAAATAAATTCCCCTTCAATTCTTGAATCAATTTTTGTCAGTGCTATTTATTTTAAACAAGTCGACACTTAATCCCCATCATCCACTCTGAACCAATCTGATAGCATCAAATCAAGTTGCAGGACAGAACCATGAAAAGCTAATGATATGTTACTGAGCGTCAGCTGGACAAAATGATACCAAGGATCATTTTGGTTGTGTACAAAAATGCATACTTGATAGGGGAAGGACAGAAACTCTGTTGTCGAGACCTCATTACATTTGGTGAAGAGCACCTTATGACTTGTTGACAACTTTAAACTCAAAGTTTAGGACTTAAGACTTGACTTGTACTTGAGAGCAAAGACTTGAGACTTGCAAAATAATGACTCGCTCCCACCTCTGCCTATTAGTGCCCGAATTATCCTCGCTGGAGAAAAAAAATACGCAGGAGTCTGACGGGCATCTCCACTTCCCTTCATCCAGCAACAAGTTTCCCATCCTGAAAAGCCTAATTGGGGTTTAATGTTGGGTAAATGTTTCCAGTGCACATGCACTGTGCCAGCAGGGCTCAAACTCAATTAGCTCCCCTGCATGCAGCACATAATTTAATGGGCCTGGATCCCACTCTTAAAACCCAATTACACCTCAGACAGGCATTTCCAGTCATTCTGTCAAAAGAGGTGGTCAGGGATGTGCAATCCTCTCACAAAACAATGCTTATCAAATCAACATCAGCTGTTCTATTCAAGCTTCATTTACTGTAATAATAAACACTGGAGCAAAGCTGAAACACTGCGATGATCTGTGCGTTGCACTGTACAGAGAATGACCTTATTCTTGACAAGCGAATGCAAAATGCAGCTAAACGCTGACATTTCCAGACTAATGTGGGAAAAGGGGAAGCGAAGATTAAGGTCAGGGATAACACTGCAAGTGATAACCATTGTTTCCGTCAATCTGCAATTAAAAATCCCAGGATGCCTAACCAAGCATGGCTGCAGAGCTACACTAAGTGGTTCATAATCAGCACATTACAGCCTGTGATCTCTTATTACAGCGACAAATTGCATCTGATGATAACAGAGGAAATGAAGGTGGGATTTATGACACTGGAGCCAATGGCCAAAGACAGAGAGTGTCTTAAATCTATCCTAGGATGAAAAAAAGTTCACATTTGTACACCTGATGATAACAGGGGGAAATAAAAATGTGATTTATGACACTTAGCTAATTTGTTCTCAGATGCTGTTGGCTGTGTTCGGAGGCTGTTAAATTTCAGACGGCACTAATGGAGGAGTATAGTGCAAAGAGTTCTTTAGCCTCATGAAACTCAGTCTGGTACTTTTACACTATAAATGCTTCAATCACTGACAGAGAAATGAAAGAAGAGTGAGATTCTGTTAAGACCGGCCAGAGCCATAAAACTGAAACAGCTCGGATCAAAACACCAGAGATTTTGGTGGAGATGCTGCCCGTCTGTTCCTGTTAGGGGAGTGACATCATCGGTTTACTACGTCTGTGCGTTTGACGATGATGATCGCACAAGACCTGACAGACCCTCGCCGTGCTTCTGACCCGTGAAGTGAAGCCATGTGTCAGGCCAGTGTGCAGCACGGTGCTACGAAACAAAGAGACAAGATGGGACTTCCACTCTGCAAAGCATTCATGCAATGTGCAGTGTGCCAGCTTGAAGACAAGTCCAGCGCAGGTACAGTGAGACGGTCAGAGAGTTTACACGAAAACAGCTAGGCAACACTCAGGGCTGAGACTTGAGTGTTTGTAATGGCACAACAATTTTTCATTTTCCATTTTGCATCAGTGCTTTTTTTTAACAAATAAATTTGCAGGCAAACAAACTCATTCTGGATCTGCTGTCCGAGCTGCAGCAGTTGTTTGACCCTGGTGTGTTTTATTGGTTTGGATTTGTCGTGTGGTCCTGTTTCCAGTCATTTAACATCTTATATTTAGTTCATATCAGCGTCCACTGAGATGCTGAATATGTAGCTGCTCACACACACTGCAACTGTGCTGTTCTCATTTGCCATTTGCATGTTATTTGCATTTTATATCCCCTCACTTCTAATACAATCTGAATATTGTTTTTAGTTTTAATATGTTGCCTCTTTGCTGTCTCAGTTGTTTTTATGTTTACAGTTGCTTCTATCCTTACAGTGTCAGGGAAGTCTTATTTGTTTCCTCCACTACATGCAAAGGAAACTAGATTTCATTCCCGCAAACTGTGACACAATCCATCAACTCAGGATTGTCATGGATAGGCTGAGCGAGGGGTGGCGTTGTGGGAGGGTGGAAGTCGACAGGAGGTAGTGTGTCCTGAACAGTCCCAGACAGTGCCAACTGGTTTGAGTGACTGTAGCGGCCAAAACCAACAGGCCCCGTCTGCCAGCCAGGCGAGAAGGAAATAACACAGCAGAGGCTGCGAGCACTGGCACACACTGCTCTGTCTCTGCACCAGAAACAACAGACACGTCAGACACATTTACCGCTTCAGTTTACAGCGAGGCAGAAAGGGGCACAAATCTGGTCAGGGCTATAATTATTATTTATTGGATACACAAGTCTTTCAATTTAGCTTCGGTACTCTGTCGCAGGAAGCTAACTGGCAGAGCAAACACTCAGTGAAGGGTCAAAACACCAGTGGCTGATGTGTGTGTGAGAGAAACAGTGTTAGAGTTTAAGCAGTAAACAGGGAAACACAGCAGGGGACACGGCAGAGTGAGGCCAAACAGTTCGACAATCCATCAGGCATCAAGTGCTAGCACTGAAGCTTCATGGCAAGTGTGTGGTTTGCTTGTTTTTAAGTGTCACCTATATATATATATATATATGACACATTTCATAAAGAGTACAGAACATGCTGTGATGTGTCTACTAGCCCCTCCCTTTCCCCAGCACTGGTACCTCATGACCTCGATCTATGGGGTGATGTACAGAAACTAAAAGTGTTATTGCACTATCTGCACCCTGGTGACACATCAGAGATAGGGAGATGTTGTGTACAATCAATAACAACCACAGGGCTCCTAAATCACCCTATATATATATGAACATATTTACTGTGGGTGAGAAGCAGAGGGGTAGAAGTGACACCTTAAGAACAAATGAGTTATATATATCAAATGAAAGCTCTTGGTGAGCTCTTTCTGTTGCCAAAAGGGTTGTTGTGAATTCTAAAACCAATTTGGTTATTATTAAAAAAAAGCAAAAGACTTAAAATATTGAACTATTTGGGGACAAAAAGGGTGAAATTTTTAGAAATAAATGCCAAAATATTGTTCATTAAATAAACTGTAATGCACATGTTTATGAGGTTTTAATATGAAATATTTAATTTATAAATGAAGGCAGGACAAAGGTCATTTTTTAAATTTTGGCTCTCCTGTAAACCCCTCTGGTTCTCAACCCTCAACAGTAATGGCTGTATCCTTGTATTTTTAATATTTTTTTATGGCGTACTAAAGAAATTAATTTTCTAAATGTATCATTTTTCATGCTACACAACTCTAAGGCTTCTATTGAGGCTTCACCGAGACAAAGAGTGAGTGATAATTTCCCATCTTTATTAAAAACAGTGTTTATACATTACAATATTAATCCATGTCATAGGCCTATGCCTTATTGGCATGCAATGACTGACTCACCACAATGTAAGGCAAGGCATAATAAGCACACGTCAGCATTAGTGTTTGACTCTGTTTGAAACGCAGGACTACAAAAAGGCACTTAATATTGTTTTAAAATATTACGTTATGACCCAACATTGGCAATTCTGCCTAAATAATCTCCCAAGTTTGGTGTTAACAGTGAAATGTACAATACATCTGAAATGTTTAATAAAGAAAATTAATACAAAAAAAAAGGAAAAAAAAGATTGAATTTATCGCAACACTTTGAAAAACTTCATTCACTACTCATGTACAGCTGGAGAAACAGGAAATTGGATTCATATGTGTGGGCACTGAAATGTTTCAGAGGAACGTTGACAAACAGTAATATTTTCAGGATTGTACCAAAAACATTTACAAGTACAAAACATACTGGTATTATTTAACTTATTCCATTCATATTGAAATTGAGGTAAATACCATATAATGCATAAAATTATTGTACCACCATCACAACCATCAACATACTATGAAAGTCAATACCATTTAACAGCAATTTATCATTTCTGAAATGTGTCCTTATTGTTTTCTACACCGCAACAATTAAATATCCCTTTTTTTTCCTTAACTTAACAACATGCTCTGCAGCATTCGGAAAATACCAGCATTTATGAGCAGGCGGTGTGGAGTTCCCGCCATCCCCTCCTGGACCGTACCACTGCACATGATGCTGACTGCTATGGATCAATACATGTCTCCCTGCTGAAAGCACGCTGCTATACAGGTACAGATTGTTGCCCGTGGCTGTACAAGGCCAAACACAGTCAGACATGGAAAGGCGTAGCACCAGAGATAAATTACCCTATGTTGGAGTAGACGAGGAAGAGCTGAGATTAGACTGGTGGTCTATTAGGACTCTCTGGCTCAAGGTGTAATGACGTAAATTTGCATACAGCCCAGCAGCAAAAGGGAAGCCCTGTTATGATCTGTAGGGCGTGTCATATAAGTCTTATCTAACTCTCACACTCGACTCACTCTGGGGCTCCCGCGGAGGGTTCTCCTCGTCGCCCCCAGCGCTAAAAGAGTCCAGCTAATCAGGGATTCCAGACCTGGCCAATCAGAGGTCAGATCTCACAGGCCCTTAAAAGGGAATCTGTTACTGAAATGTCTGAGGTATCTAGAAAGTGCCTTGTTGTTGAGTCTTTGTGATAGCTCAGACTACATCAGGCCGAAGGTAGGGAGTTGCCTATGAAGGTGAGACACTGGCAAAGAAAATAACTTCTTGGAGCTAAAACCACCATCAATCAGGCTAACTAAAAAAATCCACTTACACTTTTTAATACCTGCAGTGACTAACACACTAATCATACCGAGAGTAGTAAAACAACACAAGCACAGTAACAGCAGAGGCAATTAATTGAAAAAGGAATAAAAAGAAATTAAGCATATTTCCTGTATGACATCCTTACCATTTCCTTCATAGCATCCTTCATGCTGCCTATTACACTAGGCAAGAAAACAAAACAACCAAAATACATCTGAGAGATGAGGCGTACTCAGCTGAAATCCCTGTCAGGGAAGATGAGAGGGGCGATGAGAGTCCAGAGGTAGAGCCCGAGGCCCAGCCAGCTGGAGCTCATCTTCACCCACACGGCTGGCATACGGCTCTGCATGGCCTGGGTGGTGGTGTCCGGTCTGAGGAAGGACACAAAGGGAAAAGTACAACTTAATAAAACCAACAAACATTACAAACAACGTTACAAACAGATATTTTCTTTAACATACTGCCCATGAATGATTAGAAACAGCACTGTAAGGGAAGAGCTTTTTGATATTTTTTCCCAATATTAAGCTGCTGTTAGAATATAACTTCCATGCTGTGATCAAGAAAGGACTTCAGGTGAAGTAATGTGCCCTCTGGTGGCCACACTGGAGGCCTAAAACACCTGTGTAACAACTACGGCAATCAGACAGATGTGTTCATGCCTTAAAACTGATTGTGTGTCACTGATATATCTGAAAAAAATGATCTGCCCCCTTGTGCTCTGTGCTCCAATAACAGTTGAGCAAACTTTCCCCCTTCCTGTTATACTAATATATGCTATATGTTGGGTTCATCTATGTTAACAAGGGAACCAAATTTTGAGGACTGTTAAAAAGATGTGACAGGAGGACTACCACAGTCTTAACAAACACACATCTTATGTTAGCTAATGTTAGCAAAATGCTAGCTAACTAGGATGCCAATGTATAGCAAAATCAAGAGGCCTCATGTCAGATCACCAAAGTCAGTCAGATTTGTTTTCTCCTTATTTCTGCAGTAACATTAAAGAGACTTAGAAAAGGACAAATAGGTTAGTTGCTGAACAGGGGTGGGCATGAGAAATCATACTTGCTGTTAGGAGGGAACTTGATATCTTATTTCTTTTTTTTAAAAAACACATGTATGTGTAGCCTATATATTCTAAATTGTTTTCACATATATTTACAACCCAACTATTTGTTGGCTTACTTAAGAAGACGTGAAAGGAAAACAAACAAAATCAATGAAAATGAAAAATTGAACTATTTTGATGCAAGTCCCTGCAAGGACTGATCTTAAACCAAATGCGCATTCACCTTCCTCCTGAACATGTCAACATGCTTGTTTTCCTGAGGAACAATACACCTCAGAGGGAAAATCTGTTCTCAGGGGAAAGGAGAGGAACCAGGCACTGGGCATTTTGCCATTTGTAGGCCTATTTCTCTTGTTTTGGCAAGTTATTCTTTGTAATTCATCCTAATTCGTAATTCTTTTCGTGTGATCTCGCTACCACCAATAGTTGACGCCTTTGTGTAAATGACAAGCCTTATGTGATGCTTTTATTTGAACGTGTTTTGTTAGTTGTGAATAAAGTCTTTACATCAAATGGTAACTGTGACTGTTTTGATTGATAATGAGCATTATCCATTCACCCATCCGTTATTATCTGCTTATCCGGGGTCAGGTCATGGGGGCAGCAGGCTGAGCAATGTACTCCAGACATCATTCTCCCTAGCAATGCTTTCCAGCTCCTCCTGGGGGACCCATGGCGTTCCCAGGACAGATGAGATGTATAATCCCTGAAGCGTGCACTGGGTCTTCCCGGGGCCTCCCACCAGTTGGACGTGCCCCGAACACCTCCTGCAGGATGCGCCCAGGAGGCATCCTGATCAGATGCCCAAACCAATTCAGCTGGCCCCTTTCGATGCAGAGGAGCAGCTCTACTCCAAGCTCCCTCTGGACGTCTGAGGAACTCACCCTATCTCCAAGTTAAAGCCCAGCCACCCTCCGGAGGAAACTCATTTCAGCTGCCTCTATTTGTGATCTCATTCTTTCGGTCACTACCCAAAGCTCATGACCATGGGTGAGGGTTGGGATGTAGATGGACCAGTAAATCCAGAGCTTTGCCTTCTGGCTCAGCGCCCTCTTCACCACGACAGACCGGCACAGCGCCCACATCACTGCAGACGCTCCGCCAAACTGCCTATCCATCTCACGTTCCTTTTTACCCTCACTCGTGGTGTATTATATATAGTGCTGTGCATTGTTATTGCTGCTGCTATGCTCTTTAAGATGCCTTCTAAAAATAGATCGTCCTCCACAAGGAATCAATCCCTCCTTGAGTAATTCATGCGATCACTCCATCTGAGAAAACATTACTCATGCCCACCCCCAACGCTGACATATTTGTAAGATGACATGAATCATCGTTAGCCAAATCAAGGCTAACGTTTCTTTGTTTATCTCTATCTCTGTGAGGCTTCATGCTGCCTCAAAATAAACTTTTGGTGTTATTTATTTGAACATACATGATGTCTAACATCCTTTGGATTGGTCAATTGTAGGTTTGAACTGCTGTCAATTTGGGTAATGAAATTTATATTTCCACTTGAATCCGTCTCACATACTCTATCTGTCCATATGTTTATTAAATATTTTCCAATAAAAAATTCTGTAATGAAACTCACTCATGGCTGTTGTGAGGTTCAACCACATTGCTATCTGTTGATCACCAGTACAAATTTCAAAAACAGTGATTCAGCACCATTGCGTGTCCTCGTAAGCCATGCAATTAAGCCTGCATACTGCAAATGCAGTTGTTTCTAACACACTCAGTGAAACCTGTTCTTTTTCTGCTATGACATGCAAAAATGTCTGCTGTAAAAAGGCCTGTTCTCTAACCTTTGGACCCCTCATGTTAAGGTGACAGATACTTACTGGTACCAGTTGGTGAGAGTCATCATGATGTACAGCGAGGCCAGACAGAGGTGGAAGTGGAAAAAGGAGTAGCTGTAAGAGACTTTCTCCTCCTCGTTGTCCACGGCCCTGCGTATGCCGTCTTCTCCCACCACACCCTCTCCACCTGACCCACTGCCCTCCTCAGTCTGCATCAGCTTGTTTACCTGGGTGTTACTGGAGGAACGGATACTAGGGAAGAGACAGAGAGAGACAGTTTTACAAAAATATAAACGATACAAAACTGAACTTAAAATACGTGATGGTTTTAAACCTACCTAGCATAGAGAGTGCAGAAGAGGAAGATGATCAAACCGACGATGCCCTGAGCGTCCCACCACTGCACCTGTCCGTGGCTGCCGTCACCAGGTGGTTCAGTGGTGCTGACGTTTGACACGAGACTCAACAGGCTGGGGTTACATTTTCGATCTAAGACATCAGAGCACACACACACACATTAGACATTTTATTACACTATAATAGGCTATTAAATATATATCATTACACAATGAGCCTGTTTACATAAACCTTGACATGATCTTGTATTAATCCTGAATTGACCATACTATAAATGTCTTTATTCTTATGTAAATTACCTAAAAATTTGACACTCAAGATGCTGCAAACACATCAGAAAGTAAGAAAGATGCACTTAGAAATACATGTGGAGTAATAACAAAGTGGACATGTTTTCCACTTAAATACATAACATTAAAGTAAATGTGACAACACTATTTTCCTCATTACAGGGTTCCATCTACACCAGTGTTTAAAAAGTGTTTGCTTAACCAACACAAGAACAATAGGAACAATATTTGTGCTACTACATCTCCATGTTGCATACTAACTAATGTCTTTAGTTGTTCGGCTTTGCAATACATAATAAGCAGCTGTTGCCTATGATGTCTAGCAAAGACAAACGTGCATGCAGCGTTATATATCAGTGAAACGCAAAGAGATAGTTCTCTGTAATGACAAGGATTATTTGCATTCATTACCGAAAGGTGTAATTCATTTCTATGTGAGTTGTAGAAATGCATTTTCAATGTTGTGTGTAAATGCATCTGAAATGTCTAAGTGTAGATAACACTAACCCTACTGTCACCACAAGCTTGCCCAATATTCCCATTCACTTGGGAAAAAAAGCACATCACACAACATGAAACAAGGACAGTGTGCTAACTATTAGCAAAAAGCAGCTCTTTGTCCCTATAGCATGCCATGGAAAACTCACCAGTATGATCAAAATGCTGCAGCAGATAATCAGCAAATATGTACATTAAAAGAAAACAGTGAGTATAATCACAACTGAGCATGCAACCAAAAGCTACAGAGGACAGCTGCAACTGTGGACGAGGACAACAGGAGACTCACTTGGATTGTTGGTCATTGCAGACCACGTGACATACATGGTGTAAAGGGAGATGAGTGAAGCCTGGAGCAAACCAGAGTGTGGCTGAGCTTCCTGTAACAAACAGGACACAGATAATAAATTTAAATGGCCAAAAATGTCACAAGTCTTAAATGTGAACTTTAGCTGCCTTGAAACAAATGTAAGTAAGTGTAACTGCACTTGGATCTATTTCTATTAAAAAAATAAACTGAAAATGGAAACGTTTACTCCAGGCATGAATAAAGCAGGGGAAGAACAAGTTTTTACATATTACATTTTCCTTATTGGAAACAGGAACTCCTGCTGTTAAAGCACCAAACCTCTTTCACACTAGTGTTTACTGATTGTTTTCTCAATTTTAATTATCAACACTGTAACACCAAAACAAAAGCAAAATGTTTGTGACATTGCATGGTCGCAGGATGTTACTGCATAAATATAAATTCACAATATGCACAATGGCTTAGTATGAAGGGAAGACTAAAATGGGGAAAAAGCATTTTCTAATATATCTGCATTTGTATAGACATGGCCTTAGACTGTACCACACTGTACCTGTATCTTGGGCAGGATGGAGACAATTGAGATGATGATGCAGAAGATAAGGTTGAGGCTAATGAAGATTTTGTGCTCCGTGCAGTCGTCAGGCTGTGTGTAGTAAATGTAGAAAAGCACCACAGCAGTGATAGCCAGTGCATAGTGGAGGATGGTGAAAGACAGGAGCCCTGGAGATTACATGGATGTACATTTACATGAAGGGCTTCAAACCACAAATTTTATAATGTGTTACTGACTTGGACAATATCGCAGATCTGTCTAATCTATTCAAAATATTACGTCAAGTATATTTAGTTCATATGTAGCATGACATGGCAAGAAACACCTCTTCCAAGTGAATGCTGTACCTGCAAACCAGCATTTGTTGTCACCATTTTCAGCATTTTCTACCCACACCTTGTTCCAGGAGTGGGCAAAGTCGATGAGAAGAATAAGTTGGATTAGAATGAAGATGAAGGACCCCACTACTCCGAAGTAAAACCACACTGTGAAGTGAAAAGGAAACACAGCCAATAGTTTCCTTAAACTGTTAATCAAAAATAGATCTTTTTCTTTTGCCTGACTCAATGATAAAACACAAAGTCAGCGTCTGTTCTATAAAAAAGATGCAGTATTTCAAGCTTATATTAATTCAAGAGTGCGTGTTAGTACCAGTATGAAATGTTCCATCAGGGATGAAAAAAGCTCCCACTGTAATCCCAATCAGGATCAGAAATTTAAAGAACCAGAACCTGGAAAATAAACAAACCCACCATCAGCACAGCACAAAGACAAAAGTAGCACATTTCTCCATCCCTCAACACATGAATTTCATACAAGCCCAATGAAGCACTCACCCATTTTGAAGAGCCGCACGTGGATCTTTGCTGCTACGGACACGAATCATGATGGCGCAGAACAGAAAGAAGAAGCAGGTCATGGCGAAGCACATGCGGTACACAGACTTGTAGCCCACGATAACATCACAGTTAACTTTGTTTTCAAAACCAGGTATGGAGCTTCCTCCTTGGCAAAATCCTGGGATCTATAAAACAGCAGAAGGTCAGGGGACAAATGTGTAGTTAAGCTTATCTAGAAAGTTTTTACTTGAGATAAAATATGTGAAATTACTCGACAACACCTAAACTACAGTAACACCATCTCACAACACATTTTAATGCAATACAATGAACACTATTATGTATTCGCAGTAAGAGGAGTAGTGATCTTACTTTCCGAAGCTGTGTCTCCATTCCCGGAAGGATCATGATGACAGACACCATGGTCCCCAGCAACAAAAAGAAGGAGAAAACCAGCCGTGTGATGGTGGAGTTGTTGGTGGAGGGACAGCAGCCGCACAGGAGGCATGGTGCTGAGCCACACAGACAGGAGGCCTGTGAGTGATGGAGAGGAAAGCAAAGCAAAGGAAGTGGGAGTAAAGAAGAGACAAAGAGTTAAAGATTTGGGCAGCACGACACGCTTTTACAAATCAGACAGCAGTCAAATAAATGTAGGCAACTGCTCTGGCAGACTGCCAATCATAAATAGTGTTTTTCATTTGAGATACTGGGCTGATAAATTATTTATCATGACAGTGAATTTCCAATACACCCACGTATCTGACTCTAATACTAATGAGATTCAAAGTATAAAGTATTTAACACGGGTCTGCGGTTATCCCAGTTTGTCAAGAAAAACTAGCTAGGGTGTGCCCTTTGGCTTTTGTGGTGTCCACAGTGTGTCCACACACAGAAAGACCAACTATTGACAGTGTTGGCTAGCCTATTGAAACTGTCTCGACTAGCGTCACTGCTGTATCAGCCAGCAGTTTTCCTAGAAGAGAGCTAACATTAGCCATAGCATATAAACTAGCGTCAGATACATCTACATCAGTTACCACTACTTACTATCACACAGTTACCTGTATAGGTTAGCTGAGTGTAACGTTAGTGCAAATGGCCTGTTGTGACACTTCCTTTATCATTATTTGCCTTGCTGATTCACTATCTTGATAAGCTCCCTTCCTTTAAATTTAGCTAGCCTTATAGCAACATTTACAGTAACCTTATGGCTAGTATTAAACGTAAAGTCACTTATTAACGTAGCTAAACGTCAGCTAAAGTGGAGGTTGACTGTCACTTAGCGCTTAACGTAATTCCTTAGCTAGCCTCAGTTTAGCTCACCTAATGTTAGCTTAACGTCAGAACGACGGGAGTAAAATAAAGCCTTTCTTTTGTACATAAGATAATATTCGTATTGAAAATAAATACTTACACAACTGGCTAAAGAGCACAACGCCAGACAAGCCCCCATTTTGGCATTTAAATGCTGAAATTAATCACGTCCTCTTTCGCTTCCCTTCCTGTAGAAAACAAACAGTCGGAAGTTACTCAGCTGCTTTTCAAAATAAAAGTCTCATGACATAAAATGACAGGCTCTTCAGCTTAAAGGACCTCAGATATAAAGCTGGGTCCATCAAGAGGTCTGAGTAAGATAAAAAAGTAAAATTATGCTGCGTTTTTAGGAATGATAACACAACTTTGTGTGATTACAGCTGTATGTGTTGTGTCAGTGTTTATTTCCACCCACTCAAAGTGTCTGCAGAGCAAAGTGGATAACAGGACAGGAAAATGTGAGGTCTTTGAAACCAACCATCTGTCATCTCGCTCAGATTCATCTCAGGAGTGTCTGTTTAAAAGTACATGGATAGCAAGAGGAGCCTGTCAGGTGCGGACAGAAGCCTCTTCAAAGCCCCTGCTGTTGGTGGTGCACCAGCACAGCAGGGGGCCAACAGTGATTGGGTTATTAATAGATCCTTTAATATCTAACCTAAAACAAGACATATGTCAGTGCCAGACACCTAATTCATTTCCCAGCATGTATAACTTTTGAGAACTAGAAGGCTATGTGGAATTAATCAGCTTGGACGTTTCCCAAATAACTAAATACTGAAAGGAAAGTAATGCATATTTTATTGAGTTTATAGTTGAAAATAAAGCCACAAGGTATAAACTGGACTCATTCTGCTTTAAACAGATCCCAGTTCTTGCATTAAGCAGACCATGGCTTTGTCTATGAAATCCACACTAAACTAATCTCTCCTGGGGTGTTAGTCACAGCTGATTTGTTCTTGAAAAGAAAAGTAATATTTTTTGTCTTCCCAGACTTTCTTGATTCTGTAATCCTAAAATCCACACTGTGACAATGATGCAACGGATTATAGGTAGAAAATGAATGATATAATGACACCTATTTGCCAAAGTGAATTTACATTCTACTAAAATATTACCATACCATAAACAAATATGTTGTTAGAAACACTCTTAGAATAAATTTTTCAGTGAAATGCCTAACTGTGACATGACACTAACTTTTAAATACTTTTTAATTGCTACAAAATATGTGGATTTGTAGACATGTAGTAGTTGTACGTGTCAGGTTGATTCCTCTATTCAACACTAGGTGGCAGCATTTAACCACCATTTTACATTACTGCCATTTCATTTAATGAGCTCCTATAAACTGTATTTCACATTTCAGCCTATTTTTAAGCAGTCAATTATGATTTTAAAGCAAAATTTAGAGACAGTTCTCACTGTGGGCCTGATACACAGGCATAAATAAAAGTTTGGGACGTTTACACATACAGTATAGAAGTTATGTCATTACATATTCCTGCACAGGAGAAGGAAGAGGTGTTTTTTTTTTCTTACAAGCAATATCCAACATCCTGAGACAGAGGGAGGGTAGATACAAGAAACATTTTGGTACAAATTGAATCAGAATCAGAAATAAAATAAATAAATAAATAATGAAATAAAGTGTGTAAATATAATTAATAAAATGAAATAAGGAGAAATGAAATGTACATTAAAATAAATATTAATATTAAAATAAAATATAAAATATATATCATCACTGTGCTGAGGCTGTAAGTGTAAAAATGTAACTACAATAAATACATCAGTAGAATAAAACAACAATAGAATTAGAGTAAACATAAGAAATATGTACAATTATGTGCATTGTATGTTGAATTAATTTAGACGTACAAGAGGTGAAAAACATTGCACAGATTGTCTCTGTGATGTAATGTAGCTTGTCCCTACATGCCACCTTGTACCACACCAACAACAGCAGTCAAATCTATTCTGTCTGAACATTAGAGGGCTGTTTATGCCCTTTTCTCACCGCTGGATGGTATTCAACAGAAGCCTCTGGTGGTAACTGGATAGACAGTGGATATATTAAAGTAAGATCCTTTTTAATGTCAGCCCACCGTGCCATTCTTAACTATCTATTGGTTTAGGATGAATGAAGACGGGTGGTCTGTTTGCAGGACTGAGATTAATAAGCAAAAAAAAGGCCTGTCAATAAATACATCCAATGCATTTGGTTAAAATCTATACCAAGATTAACACCTGTACTGAGGAAGCTGTGTGGATTCAGGTCCTTGCAAGTTGCTGATAAGTATCTGCACTCAGAGACAGGCAATAAACCATGAAGGAAAAGAGACATGAGTGTCAGTCGATGATGGCCGCACCTCTTGATATTGAGTAGAACTCTGGGATTAAGTTTGAATATGAGACTCGGTGTATATTGCTGATTACAGTCAAACCCCAAGACCCCTTGAGGATCACAAGAAAATGAGTTTCCACAAAAAAAGGGCAAGATTTCAGGACAAGTGGTAATACATATTTGTAGGATTTAAAGTTTAAGAGCAGCATAATAACAAGAGTTCTTCATAGCTGGCTGCAACCAGCTTGATAATGACGTTCCTGATTTGTTATTCAACATGCAGTTGAAATGCTCCATGGACAGCATGTCCTGTTTTCTGTAGGAAATAACTAATATACTGAATAAAGAATATTTTGTACAGCAATTTTAGACTAATTAACCTTTAAGCAGATGTTTTCTCTTATTTAACATACAGTTATAAGCTGCCTTCAGGGACCTAATTTCCCCTCAGCAATCAAAGTCTTCTTTATGTGTTCTTCATTGCATATGATGGCGTACTTCTTAAACCAAAAGTAACGCCCTGTGCAACAAACCTCTGTCATTCACTGGCTGTTTAAGCCACTCACCCCTGTGAGTCTCCTATAATCACCTCATTGTTCTGGCACCGGCAGGCTCACTTGGCTGGCAGCAGTTGGCAGCTAATGTCTGCCTCTCTATTTTATTGTATGTAGGACGCAGCTGCCAGGATTAAAACTTCACTCTCATACATCACCACTCTTTCATCGCTCACTCCAAGGACATTGTTGTAGTTTTCGTTTTAAGTAAGAGCTGCTACAAAAGAAAAATGTGAGAAGGAAAAAAAGCTTCTTTACTTTTGGATAAAGGTCAAATACAAGTTCATCCAACAATAAATCCAGAGACACATGCTACACCTAGCCTGGATGAACTGGTTTAAGTAATGATCTATTGTATTTTACTTTAAATTATAAGACACAATATTAAGGATGCTATCGTTTGCATGATCTCTCATCCAGCACTGAGTGCTCATTGTCTGGATGTGCGTGCTTTTGTAAACTTTTTGTCAAATTTTAGTTTCTGCCTGTAAGTTTGGAGAAGATAAACCAGACCAGAGAGTCCCCGAGCTGCACAGGGACGCCCTTTAATGTGGTGCAGCAATGGTCCTGTGTGTTATTATCCCTGGTGGATCACTCTCTGCTGTCTGAATTTTGGAAGTTCATGGCTGAGGTTTGCTGAAAAGAGCAGGCTGCAGAAAGGTATATTTTTATAAAAGATTCCATTGCCAGTTTAATGACTCGTGAACTTTAATATACTTTTGGGGCAATGATGAAAGTCGGCATTTATTTTCCGCTACCAGTCGCATGGACTGGAAAAATAGATGTCGGCTTTGGAGTAAACATTCAAATAGACCATAACCTGTTATTCCATAATGAACTACAATATTCGATTTCATGGTATTGCATCCCTGAGACAGAGCAACTGAGTGAGTAATGACAGAGGAAAGAGGAACACAGTGATACAAGGTGCTTTAAAGAAACATCACTCATCACCAGGCTCTCTGTAACAGCTCAGAAATACATACATAACATTATCACCTTGATATTTGATGGCTGGGAGGGAATTAGACCCCTCTGTGGTTTACTGACCCCAAGCATAATGTCACTTTGTAGCACATTGTATAACATGCAGTGTATTTCTTTTTCTATGGATGACTTTTGGCAAACAAATATGTGTCACTCATATAATACATAACACGTGAACTGCTTCCTTATGATGTTAATAACAATGCCTTATGGTCATTTCTGTGTTTTGTCCCCCGCATCAGTGTGGAAGCTTTGTTTATCTTCAATTTCTTTCATGTCTTCTTTTTTTATTGTTGCTGTTGTTGATGATACTGTTTGTTCATTCTTGTTTTGTTTGTTATGATTATGCAATTGTCTTAAAATAGCCTACTGTATTTTGTATCTAGGTGTACTTGTACTTCTACTATCTGTTAAGACCTTATTTTCTTATTTTAAAAAGCAGGGGTAGTTACATGTGTGTCTTAGGCCAAAAAATGGCCTCCAGGTAATGATGAAAAGTAAAATCAAACAATGACTGAGGAGATAACCGCAAGGTGTTAAATCATAAAATCAAATCAGGAGTGAACTTCTCTTTTTCTTCATTTTTTTCAGCCCTCAACATTCATTCAATCTTGAGGCTACTTTAATTAAATAGTGGTCAAATTGTGCAGAACTGGAATAGTAAAAAGAGTACATGGCAGTCTACTCTCAGTTTTCCAGTCAATTTATGCAGTATCAAGTCTGTTCAGGGACCACTGTACGCAGAAGTATTTAAACACACCATTTTGAAAATGACAAAATTCATTTTTCCCTTGCCAAAATTTAGCGTGACTT
>JAPZEB010000025.1:19392296-19406174 GCA_029783705.1 Chaetodon striatus | reverse complement strand
TACTTCCTCACCCTCTTCCAAAGGCACAATGAGACCCTAAATGTGTGGACCCACCTGCTGGCTGCCCTCATCATCTTGGTGAAGTGGCAGGAGATCTCAGAGACGGTCGATTTTTTGCGAGACCCTCACGCTCAGCCCCTCTTTATCGTCCTCCTGGCAGCCTTCACCTACCTCTCCTTCAGCGCCCTCGCTCATCTCCTCTCTGCCAAGTCCGAGCTCTCCTACTACACCTTCTACTTCCTCGACTACGTGGGGGTAGCTGTGTATCAGTATGGCAGTGCCCTGGCGCACTACTATTACGCCATAGAGAAGGAGTGGCACACCAGAGTGCAAGGGCTCTTTTTACCCGCTGCAGCGTTCCTAGCCTGGCTCACCTGCTTCGGCTGCTGCTACGGCAAATACGCGAGCCCTGAGCTGCCAAAGTTCGCCATCAAGCTCTGCCAAGTGGTGCCCTCAGCCTTGGCTTACTGTTTAGACATAAGCCCTGTGGTTCACCGCATCTACAGCTGCTACCAGGAGGGCTGCTCCGACCCAATTGTGGCGTACCACTTTTACCACGTGGTCTTTTTCCTAGTCAGCGCCTACTTCTTCTGCTGCCCTCACCCAGAGAGTTTGTTCCCTGGGAAGTGTGACTTCATCGGGCAGGGCCACCAGATCTTTCACATATTCGTGGTGGTGTGCACCCTGACGCAGATCGAGGCGCTGAAAACGGACTTCACAGAGCGCCGTCCCTTCTACGAGCGCCTTCACGGCGACCTCGCACACGATGCCGTTGCACTCTTCATCTTCACTGCCTGCTGCAGTGCCCTTACCGCTTTTTACGTGCGCAACCGTGTCCGTGCCTCTCTGCACGAGAAGGTTGAGTAAGAGTTGAAATGAGTTTAAAAAAAAAAGTCTAATTTATTTTACTCTGTAGTGACCATTCATTAAAATAATTCAAAAAGTTTATGTCAATGAAAGTTATCAGTTTGTGAAGTGACTTATGATTATTTCTTATCTATGTGATCTGCCAAACAACAGTGAGCTTAAAAAAGTGATTAAGGGTGTGTTTTTGTGACTTACTAGACGAAAAGGGAATCTTATCATTTGTCTGTAGCAGAACAGGTAGTATGTAAACACTGCAAAGAGTCCCTGCTCCTCGACTCTGCTCTTTTATTAGTCTATTTTTAGTCATTGTGTAAAAGAATGTGGTTTGACTTCACACTTTCTGTCAAGGTGAGCAGAATAATTAAGACTAGTTTCTTAAGATGCCTTTTACCAAATTGTATTTCAAATAATCTGACTGTGTCAATCAAATTGTAGCATTTCAAATCACGCAAGCATTTATTTTTTACAATTTCCAATCCCATAACACTTAATATATTGCAGTCAGATACAAATTCCAATTTAAATTGCTGGTCTTGATATATATACATGTCTGACACTTTCTTTTTCCTTTTGATTCTGCCCCTCTCTTTAAGGGATCAAAGCAGGGATTTTTCTTTTTTATTCATCAAGGCGCTCGCACTGTGCCACACTAATGTTTGAACATAGTCTGGGAAAGTTGAGAACCCAATTTGAAAACCAAATATTGTACCTCTTATTAAAAAAAAACGAAGGAGATTTTCTTTCTTTGGGTGATAGCATTCAGTTGAATTACGTTGAATATGAGGCTGGCACTCAGTATTGGTTAAGAGATGGATGGAAGATTACTGATGTCTCTTTGTTGTTGTGACAATGTTAATCTTTTTTATTCAAAGGGCTGGAACTTCAGCTTTTGCCTTTTCACATCCCATGATGTCAAAGCTTTTGCGCTCATTGTTTTCGTTGTCGGTCGATCAGATTTGAGTCACAAAAGCCGCGTCTGACTGGTGTTCTGCTTTTGGTATGTTTTCTTTTTGTATGATGAATATGTACGTGCCTCTATGCATGTCTTTTGGTATATACTGTGGATATTAAGTGTGTGAATGTCTATGAAAGCTTAGCCTTGCACTTCTTTCTTACCCTGTAAATAAGCTGTATTTCTCTCGAAAGTCATTTGCATCCCATTTTGTCTCCACCTAATAGCGCTCAGAACCGAATGCATCTTTTCTCCGGTGGAATACGGCACATTCCTGTTTTGATGCAAATGTTCAGAGTGTGTTTTGTGTTCAGTGTCCTGCGGCCTATCAGACTTTAAATGGCTTCGAATCCATCATTTTCATTCTGCTGCACTGTTACACTGAAGGGTTCCTGTGATTTTTATTTTTTTCTCTTAGTTTGATGACTTTTGTTATAAAAAAAAATTATCACACAGATATGGCTCACTGATAATGTTGCTTATATTTTTACCTCACAAAATCTTTAAATGTCAGAAATGATCTATATTCATTAGAGCACTCTGTTCATGATGGTGTTTAATGTGCCAATGAATCTGTTATTGCTTCAGTGATGGTACTACTGAGTGATGAATTCAAAGACAGAATGTCAGAAGTTGATTTAAATGATGTCTTGACCTGACTGCACACCAGTGAGATTTAACCCTAACTCCCCAAAATATGAACCTTTTATCAGTTGACTTTGGCATTACTGACCTGGTCTCATCATGCACTGCCTGAAATCAACACTGTATATACTGTAGCTGACAACACTGGCTATGTTTACACGCACAGAGGTGTCTGCTGTTGATGTGGTTATTCCGGTTTGTCATAATTCTGAATAACCTGCAGAAACCTCTGCAAGACAACTCCCTTGTTGTGCATGGTTATTAATGCGTTGGCAACAAGATTGAGGCTCTCATGCACAAGGCTAATTTTGTACATGTAGTCAAATGCTTCATTGAAAGGCTTTCTTACAGGCTAATGATATCCCATTGGCAAATGAAGCCTGTAAGTCTCTCAACAGCCCTGCCTATGACATGAGTTTATTGTCCAAAAAACAAAAAAATATTACTACTGGGGTTATAATTTCTTTCCCATGTGTTATAGATGACCCGGATTTTTTCAATCAGGAAGGGGACAACTGGAAAGTGACAAGTATTTTTTGCTGAATCGATTGTTTGTTGCAGCACAGATACTCTGTCACAGTTGCACAGCAAAGATCTTAACTGGTATATGTGCAGCACTTTGAAGTGTATAAGTGAATATGTGTGTAAACGTAGCCTCTGATGCCACCCAAGGTTTCCCTTTATCCCTTTATGAAAGCAGGGTGAGAGGGACCAGAATGTCTTCTGCCTCTGAAAAAAAAAATTGTGTGACTGACTGTACTAATATTCTGTTGTATTTAAGAAAATAAAGTGTTAAAGAAACTTTAAATTCTTCTTTTTGTTATTTTTCTCAGGTTTGAGACCAAACATTTTGTGCCTTTTGTTAGAAACTAAAACCTCATTGTGCTGCTGGATGTTGAAGTTTAAATGAAATGAATTCATAGCCTTGAAATATTGTACTCTGAAGTTTGTGAATCTTAAGAAGTAAAGTTTTTTTTTTTTTAATTGCAAAACTTGAAATAAAATTTCAGATCAGGGCATTCAGACCACATATATTCAGACGGTTTACAGCAGTTTTAATGCTGTGAATTCAGTGGTATTCAGAATATCAAAATCACATTCTTGAGTTGTTTTCAGTGTGTTTATAAGATTCAAACAGCTGCGGCCTTTCTTTGTTTCCATAGATTACAAGACATTGAAGGTGCAGTGTGTGGGATTTAGAAGAATCTAGTGAGGAGGTTGCAAACCAAAACTTCTGCCATGTGCCAGATGTGTTGGAGAACTATGATAGCCAACACAAAAACGTGAATGGCCAGTGTTTTATTTGTCCGTTCTTGGCTTTTGTAGAACAACATGGTGGACTCCGTGGAAGATGACCCCCTCTGTATGTAGATATAAATGGCTCACTCTAAGGTAACAACAACACAATCCTTAGTTTCAGGTGATTATACACCAGTGAAAACAGTTATGAATATTAAGCCCAGTTGAACCATGCAACTACTTGCAATGCGCCATTTTGCGACATTCTAAAAAATTGCTGGTTCACATCAATGCAACTAGATGAGACGGTGTATCATCTCTGTGCAGCAACTCTCTGTACTTCTGATTTCCAGCTTTTCAGGCTTCGTTTGAGGCTGAATATAATTTGTAGTCTCTTAGAATACAAATGAGGATAGTGAGATACTGGCTGCAGCTGCATTTGTAGTCGTGATGAATGGCGAAAAACATTCAACAAGCATCAGATGGACTATTCAAAATAAATATGCCACAATAATGTAAGTAAGCAGAGCCAATTAGTTAGTCAATGAGACTGTGTACATGTGTGGGGCGGTGGGGTGTGGGGGCATAAGCACATACAGCCAGCAGCAGCAGTGACCCACTGTCCGACAGCGGCACACCGTGAGGATGGAAACAGAGGGCTTGGTGGGGACGGAGCACCTGCCGCAGCAAGCGAACACACCGTCTGCGGTCATTTTGACTTGACCTGTGGACTTCACCACAAGTCGACTGGGTGTAGAAACAGGTGACATGCTTTACATTTTAGGTGACGCCATCAGCTAGTTCACACTGCTGCAACTTTTCTCTGCAACAATCTAAAATGGTCTGACCTGGGCTTTATATTCTATTGCTGCGTATAGATGCCACTAAATCCTACACACTGGACCTTTAATTTTCTTTACATTTAAACTCAATACAGCTTCATTATGATTGCATTTCACATTTAGTCATTTAAGTCTATGCAAAATAAGCAAATGAATAAAAACAAATGGTGAGACTGAAGGTTAATAAAGGCCCATTTTAAGCGCATGCCGTCGTATATCTCACATTTTAAATCTTATTTCCCAACACAAAAGATGCATTTCAAGATACAAGATTGATTTATATCTTAACTGGAGACTGCTGATCTGTTTGGCCCATCTTTTCACTATGCATGTAATAAAATGCCTCTGAAAGCCAATATTTTTTTAACCCATACCCTCACCAGTCATCTTATACGGTCGCCAAAATGTACGACAGGCAGTTGGTTTTATTCTCAGACCCGACTACCAGCAGAGTAATGGCTCTGGACTACAGGTTATGAGGCGGTAAATGTAAATAATAGACAGTAAAGACAGGCTTACTCTACAATCTGTTCCTCAGACATGTCTCAGTTACAGTCATGGTCATTCTCATCACCACTAGAGGGCAGCCTTGTTGTTCGGGAGGGCAGTTGCAGGTTGGCAGCAGAGGAAAAACTACAGCATATTGAGAGGATTGGCTCATCTCAGGTAAAACTGACTCTGGAGAGGTATTTTGAGGTAAAAAGGTATTCTTTGAGGGCAAAAGATTTGCGTGTGTATATATTTATCATCCTGCTTTTGGAGGAATTGCAGTGCTGTTAATTACAAGAGCCTTAATAATAAAGAAGCAGTCAGTCCCATAAAATTTTATGGAGACATCATAGGGAAAGACATCCCTCTAATGTTTACTGTTGAACATAAAGAAACAGTTTATAATGTCACGTAAATCTTTCTGTGAGTAAAATGGCGTCAGATGTCTGATAAGTTCAACAGTATCCTTTATTGAATAACGGTGGACAGCCAAATGCGGTGCATATGTTTCAAAGATTTATCACAGTTGGGATGAAAAAAGCCTTTGTGACACCGTTGGCCTTTTTTCTGCTTCAGGTTGATAAATGTACCATTGTGTTGGGCCCTCTGTCCCACAGATGGCTTCCCTCCTCTGTACAGTATGCAGGAGTTAAATATAGATAAGCACAAAGTTAATTTCTTTTTGAGCAAAGAGCTGCAAAGCGTATCTAGGGAAACAAAAGTTGGACTTCTTCTGGACAGATGAGCTCAATAACTCTCATATTTCATCCCACCAAAACCAGTGTTTACAAGGATGAATCTTTCCATTAGGGGGCACAAATGATCTGCATATCATCCCAAACATACTGCACATTACTGATGTATCGCAGCACTTTATAATGAACTTGCAGGTCAATCAAGACAGTTCTTTTAAAATGCATTTTATTGAAAGTGATGCCCTGCTGTTGTAACATATCAGAATATTCATTACAAGCCATCTGCAGCCTGGATTTCTAAACAACATACTGTATGCCATTTCCTGTGTTGAATTAAACCCTCAGTGAAAATGGACAAAAGTTAATTATCATTGTAAACATTTGCTTAATAGACGAAGAATAATATTACATGATTAAATCTAATGCTATTCATGCAGATGTTCCTCTGGGAACAATACAGTAGTTGGAATGGCATCTTGCCTGCGCTGCAGCCCCGTGGGTGGCACCTATTGTTTATGCATGCACATGTAGCCATGCTCTATGTGTGGATGGGGTGGCTCGGGTGTTAATGCTTACTTTTTGTTTACACGTGTCTATTTTGTTCCTATTAGTCTAAATATACAGGAGGGTGTGTGGGTTTACATAGCACCGTGCCTTTTGTTGATATTTGTCAGGAGCTTTGCGTATGATGATTGAGCAGGCTCGTACACCACATTTATATAAGGTTACTGTCTCATCAAGCTTTGCCTTCTGCCTCTCTCCTAACGACACCCAAACACATACATTTCCACCCTGAGTGAGTGGAAATTCATATGCCGCACTAATTAGAATATCTGTTAAGTACATTTTCCAGTGATGGAGAAGAATCATTGAAATTTAAGGCAGAAATGGGCTCCTGATGTACCTACCCTGGATGTGATTAATTCACAGTATTACACACTCAGACGGTGTTAAATCAAATGGCAGAGATAGTGATAATTGCCTTACAGCCTGCTTCCTGTCCTCTAACTATCAATTGCTTCCCCAGACTCCATCAATTTTCATACCCCTGTTCCTTGAGCAGCTCGCCGTCCCTCTCCTCTCAGCTTCACTCGTTTCCTCTCCCTCTGCCTCGGTCCCTCTCTACGCGACTTGCGCTGCAAAGCTATTGCTCCTCTCCACTTCCCTTTTAAACGCTTCATTTGCTTTGTATGATTTGTATCAAGGTTGCAGAGGTAATATTGGGTGGCCTTGGTCTGCTATCGTGTTTTGTAATTAAAGGTTTGACTTGCTAGAGGGAACAGCTTTGTTCAGAGTTATTAAATTGCCTCCTCCTTTTTGCCAGGTGACAGACAGCCAACTTCTTTTTTTCCATCTGTCTCTTTTTTTTTGTTTGATGAACCTCTTCTGTGCTGCCAGGTATTTTGTTCCCACATCCTTTGTTATTGTGGCATTTTCATATGGTCTCTCGCTTTTGTTATTACGTGGAGAAAAGCTTTGGGAAAGTCACTGTGTTAT
The DNA here is from genome assembly GCA_029783705.1 of Chaetodon striatus. Lineage (NCBI taxonomy): Eukaryota > Metazoa > Chordata > Actinopteri > Chaetodontiformes > Chaetodontidae > Chaetodon > Chaetodon striatus. The sequence goes on along the minus strand of JAPZEB010000025.1, from coordinate 19,398,948 downwards.
GAAGGATGTAATCATATGAGGAACTGAACGAAGCTTTATCTGACTGTAAATTAGAAATGAATCAAAATGGAAAATGTAATACCTGTCCTCCAGTCCCGGTAATGTACTCATAACTAATAACGGCACAGAGTCAGCGCATGTGGAGGCAGACAAACCGCAGGACTAGAAATATTTTTTCCCACTCATTATCTGCTTGATAGAGTAGATTTTATTCTCATTACGGTTGAAACAATGGTCTATTTGAAGTATGAAAAGTGTATTGAAAAGACTTTGAAATGTTCATTTGGTTCTTTAGGTCTAAAATGTTCAACTGGTACACTGAGCAAAAGCTAGATAACATTAAGTGCTGTCTGTACACCTGATTTACCTAATGTAATGCAGCACTGTGAAAAATCTGTTATTGTTCTTGTGTAGACCTAAAAGGGATACTTTTTGGAAATTTGCTTCCTTCCCATAACTTTGATGAGAAGATTGATACCACTCTCATGTCTTTAGCATTGAGCTGAAGCCAAGAGATGGTTAGTTTAGCTTAGCTTAGCTTAGCTTAGCATAGCTTAGCTTAGCATTAAGACTGTACATGGAGTTAAAAAACTTTTCTGGTTCTTTCCAAGGTAACATAAACCATCTGCTAGCACCTCTAGAAGCAATTAACTCATTATATACTGTTTAAGTAATCAATACAAAAACCAAAGTGTAAACAGAACAAGCTGTGGTTTTATAAGGGGCAGGAAATCACTGTGAGCGGCCAATACTGCGGCACATCACCCGCCATGTTTTAACACTGTTTTTTTGCACAGGTTAAACAAACAAGATAAAACACGAGGTGCTCATGGGCAGATTTTTGTTTTAACCTTTAGACGGAGCCAGGTGAGCTGTTTCCCTGTTTGCAGTCTTTGCGCTAAGCTAAGCTAACACTCTCCTTGCTCTGGTTTCACATTTAACAGGCAAATATGAGAATGGGATCAATCTTCTCCTCTAACTCTCGGCAACAAAGTAAATACTGAGAGCCTTTTCCAAAAAGTCAAGCTATTCTTTTTGAACTACACAAATACAAGAAGGGTCCTTCTCCCAGTGCAAAGGGGTGGCAGGGGCTCAGTCCATAGGGACTTAGGTTGGAAACTGGAGGGTTGCTGATTCAAGTCCCTGTCCAGACCAAGCATGGAGCGTGGGCTGGTAGCTGGAGAGGTGCCAGTTCGCCTCCTGGGCACTGCCAAGTGGCCCTTGAGCAAGGCACTGAACCAGCTTGGGGCGCCTGTCCATAGGCAGCCCCTTCACTCCAACATCTCTCCATTCAATGCATGTATAGGTCCTGTTTGTGCATGTGTGTGTATTTCGGGCCTGTGTGTATATGACAACTGAGTGAAAAAGTATATCTTCTTTAAAGTGGCACACAGCACAGCTCAACTGTCACGACTTGTTTTAGACAAACGCAGTTGTCATTTTCACAGCTAGCGCCCACGCTGTGTAAGGAGCAAATGTACTTGACCCTATTCATGTACCCACGGGTGTTTAGGTCTTAAGATGAGGTGTGATCAGGCCTATTGTTGGTGTATTAATATCTTAAGGCAGCTGAAAGCAACTTCGCCATTGACCAACAAAAACCTGCTCTAAAGTCAGGAATGGCACTGTATTTTCCTGCTATTTAAAAGGGGCATTGTTCAGATAGTGAAGTGCGCCTACATGTTTGGGTTCACAAAGCAGGTATACTCTGCTTGTTACACACACAGGGGGGTGCAGGTGGGTGAAATAATACATCATCAATGAGGAAAATAGTAACTATATTCTTTAAAATGTGAACAGAGCAGAGAGCAGAGTAGAGCTGCGGAGCTGCTGTCTGACTCTGCATGATGAGAGGCTGTATGTATTTACACGAGAGGAACGCTTTAACTTCATTGACTTTTTTCAAAAGCTAAAAGTTAAGTTCTGTTTCCTGTGTCAAATTCATAACTGCAGTTTTTAGTTTTGCTGCTTAAATGTCCCACGATATTTGCTGCAGTCATATTACTGCTCTTACTGCACTCTCAGCAGAAAACCGCTCACTTCTCCAATTTGCCGAATCTTCCATTTAAATAGCAAGGCACCATCTGCAGACACACCTGGCTTTTAAAGGGAATGGAAGATGACACTCTGATTGGATGAATTCATGTTATGGCCAAAACACAGCAAAAGTGGAGTTGGACACGCCCTAAATGCAGTTGTGCAGTGCACTTTAGACCATGCTCTATAAATTGTTTAGAAAGGGCCTTACTGGATTTTTCAAAACCCCTCATGGTTCCAGCTTTACAGCTTTTTAAAAGATTTGTACTTCTAAGAAAAGAAACCCAGCTCTCTGTAGTTTTTGGATGTATGTACTTGTGTTCGAATTGGAAACACTTTACATGTTATATTCTGTGCTTGTCACTCAGCCTCTTTTGCTTTCTGCATTGTTTTGATTGCCATTGTTTTTCAGTCGCATTTAGCAACAAAAATGAGTACTGTGCTTCACAGTGTTCTGTTTATTCTGGCATTCCCACAGCAGTGTTTCTCATCAGTCATCACACAGTGTATTGTTAAGCAGAGGAAGACACTGCAGAAGACAGATAAAGGCTACAAGAAACAGAAGCATGAAATATAGATAAAAGGGTAGATGAAGCAGACTGTCGAGGCATGTAAAATGTGAGGCTCCGGCCAATCGATGACTGCTTTAGACTGTGATTGTTCTTAAGTAACACAGTGAGTGTGTCACTGGCTTTGTAAAAGGCATTAACGAGGCACTGGTGCATTGTGTAGTCTAATGTAAATGCTACTTAGAAAGTATCATGAGAGAATCAGCATCATAATCTCATAAACATTACATTGTCCTTGCTGGCATTGATATATATTGTAGAGCTCATACAAAAGCACTGTCTGAATTTACTACAAACGTAATAGATTCAGTTTGGTCCAAAAGAGACACTTCTTGCCTCCTCTTCATCTTTGCTGTAGCCTCGATGCTACTTGCTTCACCAATCAGCTCGCCCGTTGATCGGCCCTATTCATCATGAGCTCGTTGTGGAGATACTAGAGGCTGGTGGAGGTGAGGAGGAAGCACGTATGCCCTATCTGAAGGTCTCTCTCTCTTGCCAAAGCCGGTAGCAGCTCAAGGATAATGAATTCCCTCCCTCTGCCCCTTAACCTCTCTGTATACAGCAGGGTTACAGACTCCCAACACATTATACCCAGATAACCAGAAAGTGGGAAACTTTAAGGAGCCTGGACATTGTGTTTTTCTCACAGCAGGCGTGTGCTAGTGCAGCTTAGGGGGGTAGATGGACTTGTTTCGTGGGTGTTGTTTGAATGACCTTTTGCTCACTTCAAGTGGAGACATGACAGCCCGTACTCCATTCTTCTGCAGCACTATTGCTTTACTAAACCTTTCTTCAACATCAAATTTTGGCAATAGCGTTAACAGTACAATATATTTTACAATACAGTACAACTATTGCTTTGTCCCAGATCCATACTATACTCTAAGTGTCAGCAGATTTTGAGTATTTTTATTTATTTATTTTTGCGTGAAAGGGGAGAGGGTGGGGGATGACATGCAGCAAAGGGCCATGGCGAGGTGAACCCATGGTCGCTGTGGCAGGGACATAGCCTTTGTACATGTGGATGTGCGCTCTACTCGCTGAGCTACTGGGCACCAGCTTGGTAGGAATTGCTAAAACACAGTAAAAACAAGTAAAGCGCAACAGAAAAATACGTGATTGAAATGGAAAGCTATTCTAAAAAAGTGTGTTTTTAAGATAGACTTGAAAGAAGAAATCTCCTCCGGCAGGTTGTTCCTGAGTCATGGGGCTGTAACTCCAAAGGCTCGGTCTCCTCTGGTTTTTGACCTACAGACGCCTGCAGAAAGATCTGCACTCACGATCACAAGGGTGTAGTGAGTCAGTGATATAAGCCAAACATGCTTTAAAAGTGATCATTAAAAATTTAAAATCAGTTCTAAAACATACAGGTAACCAGCGCAGAGGTGCTAAAATAGGTGTTATGTGAAGTCTTCAGTCGGATTTAGTGAGTAGTCGTGCTGCAGCATTTTGAACTAGCTGAAGTTTGGAGAGGCTGGAGAGTGAGACAGGAGTCTGAGCGCAATGTAATTAAAGCACAGACGACAGTTTCTAGATTGTTAGCGACTGTTCTTGCTGAACTTTTTTGCCTAGGATGGTGAAGGTGAGAGCTTCCCTTCTTTGCTGGTTGGGTTGGTCAAATTTCAGATTATTAGTGTTAGGCTGAGAATATCAAGGTAAGCCATTCAGAGGCAGAGGAGAGTGGGTCATGTCTTCACTAGTGACAAATTAAAGTGTACTCACTTGAGTTTTTAATGGCACAATGTTACTATTTTCCCCACAATGCAATGCTTTACCTGCAACAACAATGCAACCTTAAAACTCACTAATTAACACATTATATCTTGTTTCTTCAGTCTGTACAAAACTGTAATTTAAAAACCACATTGTTTTTTTTTTTTTACATTTAACACAATGGGGAGTGGGAATTGGTTGTCATCAACAGGAAGTCAGCCATTTTTGATTGCTAACAGTAATTGTGCCATCCTCACTCAATGAATAAGATTCAGAAGCCAGATGTGGGGTATATAGTATACATTCAGACACAAAGGTAGGCTAACTTGTGTTTTATTTTGCTAAATACAGTAGAATAATTATGCATGATTAGCCCGCCTTTTGTTAGCTTTCAGTTAGCATAGCATGATCTATCTTATTTATGTCTGCATTATTGTGTAGCTGGCAGTTAGTTTGTAGATCTGGATGTCCTGTACCCATCTGTTTGGAAGTTGGACATGGGCCTCCAAAGATTTTAGGTTTTTGAATTGCTGACAGATGTAAGTGCCAACGCCAAACACCAGATAGCCATCAGGAATTGTAACTAACTTCAATTATGTCATCTTACGCTCCTTTGCCTCTGTCAAGAGTTTTTGTTCATATAGGAATTTGTCTTTAGTGTGTAGGTTACTAAAACTTTTCGGATGGTGAGCAACGATAGATGACATTTGATTGGACCTCCAGCTACCGTAGCTACGGATGCTTATCCTTCTAAGATGGCGCTGCAGCCGCAGAATGCTCCCAGATTCCCATTTCTTATCGTCCTGTTTGTCTTGTTTAGTGAGCTTTAGAGGCGCTGGTAGGTTGATTCTGTCACCGCTGGAGACAGACAGCTGTTTCCTTCTTTTTCCAGTCTGTGTGCTTAGCTACTCTGACCGTCTGCTGGCTGTAGCGTCGTGTTGACAGACAGGTTAATTTTCTAACTGAGCAAGAAAGTGGTGATTGAGCATATTTTTTAAAATGTAAAACTATTTCTTTAAAGCTAATTGTGGATGATATTGAAAAAGCTCCAGGAATACTTAAGTAAACAAAAACATTTTGGCAATAAAATTCAAAAATCGCAGTTTGATTGACACTGTGCAAGTATTGTATAATTTCCTGTGAGTTTAAAACAGTAAGGTACATTGGTTTCTTGCATCCTCACTAACAACACGCTACAATGATTACATTGCACATACTGTATACAGTCCCTATGTAGTATGGAACTGGGACAGAGGATTTGCATAAACTGTATGGCTGATTTGAACATTGAATAAATTATAGTATTGACGGTTATGTGCTTGTCAAAATGTCAAGCCCCTGATCCTCTTACCCAATGTATCTTCTCCTTTATTCACATTGTGCTTCACAGAGGAGTCTTTATGTTCCAATTCTGAAAACCCATCACCTGGTGAAGAGTCCCCTCCTCCTCCCCCTCTGCCACAGTATGAGTTTTCTCAAAAGACTCCAGATGGCTCGGGATCCTTTTGTTGAGGCCTATCTGTACGCTTCCCCTGCTCATCTCTGTTCCTTGATACACACTATTCAATTACCCATGCACCTGCAGCGCTGGTTTCGATTTTCCGACGGATGTGTTTGAACAAGCTTTTCATGCTTGTTGCTGAAGAAAGCCATTTCGACTTTCCCGACAATCGCTAGTTTTAATATCTTTACATTCCATTTTGGAAGTCAGTGCTGAAGGGTTGTTTTGTGATGGAGCGGTCAAAAGAAACTTCCTTCTCCGAGTTAATGATGAAAGTGTTTAGCAAGACAGAACAATGCTCTTACAGTAGATATATGGCGTTATCTATTTTCAGTTTTCAGTTGTAACTCTGAATGTAATTCTTGGATTATGCAATTGGATGGGCTCAGTTATTGTTGTGACTTTTTCGGGGATTACTTCCACACTGAGGATTAGTACAGAAATTGTTAAATTGAATTTTTGGGGAGGTACAGAGACGATAAAGAGAAATGGTGCTATGTGGTATATTGGCTCAGTGTTGCTGAATAGACTTTCTCTTCTTCAAAGAGCAGAAGACCTGAGAGCCGCTTGAAACTGGCAACCCTCTCTGATCCATTTTCTACAGTCTAAACCGGCTTATTCAGCAACAGTTGAGCATCCGGTGGGAGGCAGATTCTGTGTGAGAAGTTGTGCACCAGATGCAGAGTAAAGGCTGTCACAGCAATATAAAAAAAGTACCGGTAATTATGTGTATAGTTGCAATAATGGTTTGAAAAGTCTAGATGATATGATGTGAAACTAATCAACAAAGTGATTTTTAAAAGTCTATGCACAGTGAGAATAAATATGCTTT
>JAPZEB010000025.1:19366363-19378553 GCA_029783705.1 Chaetodon striatus | reverse complement strand
GGTTTCTTGAACATGACAATGAGTTCACTGTACTCCAATGGCCTCCACAGTCACCAGATCTCAGTCCAATAGAGCACTTTTGGGATGTGGTGGAACGGGAGATTCATATCATGGCTGTGCAGCTGACAAATCTGCAGCAACTGTGTGATGCTATCATGCCAACATGGACCAAAATCTCTGAGGAATGTTTCCAGCACCTTGTTGAATCTATGTCATTAAGAATTAAAGCAGCACTGAAGGCAAAGGGGGGTCCAACCCAGTTCTTCTTATTTTTTTCCCCAGTCTATAGCTAACTGTTAGCTAGTAAAGATGGAAAGGCAGCAAGTCATCCTTTTATTTTGTAGTTACAGTTGACTAATGTATGTAAACATGTCACTGTAGGGACTGTCCTGCTAAATATGAGCATGCTAGCATTGCAGAGCTGCCATGACTGTATACTTTGTTTAAATTGTTTTCAGGTACACTTCAAGAGAAATAAATCAGCTTCAGTTTTCAGATTTCAACCATATTTGATGGCCTTCTTCAGTAAATAGAACTTGCTGAGGTGTCATCACGCTATCTTTATTCATATAATGATAACAAGTGGTTGTTTATGGTCCTCAGTTCTTGCACTGCGTTGTTTTTCACTGGGAATTTGGATCTTACAGAGCGCTTTAGAAGGTGTGATTTGTTTTTCTGTCCACATTTTCACCTCATGCTGGAGTGCAGAGGGCAGTCACGTACACCTGGCTTTAAATACTTCATAACAGCATGGTGTCCGTTCTTTTTTCCCTTCGCAGCTAAATGGAGATCTGCCACTGCTGTTAGATTGAGACTAACTTTGCTCCTCTCGGTTTTTTTATACTTTCACTTTCAAAGCCCTCATTTTGTTCTTCTGTAATTACTCCCGACAACAACTTGCATACATTAGCATAATTTCCTCGCAGAGCATTTATGTGCCTCTTGTTAGCGATGTGCAGCACTGCCATAGCAATGCAGAGGTCATCCTTTTCTCACAAGTGGTCTGTGTTTCCTACCTGCAATAATCTCAACAAGAGGCTACTTTATTGTTGCATTAAGTATCACTTCATTTGGAAGATTTAAAAAAACGAGGCTGGTATAATATATTCTCTCATTATAATGAACAAATCTTTTGAGACGACTAAAACGAACAAATAATAATATTAACAAACATTTTGTGTGTGTCTAAACCCAATTCAGCTTATGCCTCCATACCACTGATTTCCACTGTTGTCCAAAGAGCATTAAAAACACCTAAGAGAGTACACTGGGTGACATATTCCTTTATGTCAGTGCATACAGTAATTGGAGCTTATTCCCCTCAACTCAACAAACTAGAAAAGCAGTGTACACATGGAATTGCATCTTCGAGTATGCTCAGTGACATCTGCACAACACAGGGCTCGTCTCCAGGGATGCAAATAAAGTTGTTTCAGAATAAACAACACTGACTGTATTTTTTTCTGCACACACATAAGACTGCATAAAATCCAGAAAGTAACAAAAAGGAGAGCTCAAGTAGCTACAGGCTTATACAATGGACCAACTGTAATCAGGGCTGCAGCGATGCACCGGTTTCAGGGTATACCGTGATATAAAGTTGATGGTTATCCTACTGTGTACATTTGCTTATCTATGATAATGAAAAAAAAACTGGATGGATAATCTCCCCTTTATTTCAGTTATTTTCAAAAGGGAGTCTTCTTACACACACTTCCATCAACAAAATGGTTTCAAGTTTCAATTATGGTAATAAAACATCTGTTCAACCAAAAATAATCCGTCCATTTTCATTTCTTTAAAGTTCATTCTGACTGATAAAAATTTAATTCTGTAATACTGGGAAACTGTGATATTTTCTGAGATGGTTATCATACAGTGAAAATCTGCTGCAACCCTAACTGTCACGATGGAATATGCCATCCAATGCAACAGTATGGATTGTTTTATGTGGTTTTTGTATGTAACTGAGCTCAGTTAGCACAATGTTTTTCACTGCACAATTTTCATGGCCAAAAGAATTCACAATAACAATACTAATGATGTTATAGAAAAATAAAAATAAAAAATGCTGTCAGTCAAATTTATCTTTAACTTTGTTTGTTGTGTGTTCTGTCTCTGTTTTGGCAAATTAATTACACTCAAAATACAAGTGTAGAGAAGTGGAGAGAGAGTCTGTAACCATGACTAGACAAAAGTGTACAAAAAGAGCAATTACACTTAATGGGTAGTAAAAAGGCAACCAGATGGTGTCCAGGAAGGGAGTCAAGATCAGAACACAAAAAACACTTGGTTAGAGTGAGGAAAATATCATATTTTGGCTTAAAATACCCAATTTGGTCAACACAAACACAACTGGAAATCTCCTGATGTATCATTAAAAGTACACACTTTTGCTGTTTATTGGACTTGAGCAGTGGTTAGCTGTTTGCAACCTGGCAGGCATCTCACCTAAGTGTCACGCCGTTCACCATCCCCTCCTCCTCCTCATAAGAAATTCAGCTCATGTAATGTGAGCCAGTTCGCTTCAGAAATGTTAATATACATACAAAACATACAACTGTGGTTTGCAGAAATGTACAATGCCAACATTTTATTCTGTCGACTGGGCTGGATATGATCGGTGTTTAACTTAGATATATATGTTAAACCCACTCTTTGCAGAAGCATTTCAATACACTGCACTGGATTCATGTTCATACAGAGGACACACTGATGACAATATTTGTACACAGTGCTGAACTGGCAGGCATGTCTCTCATCAACTGGCAAAGGTTTGAAATAACCAGTGGCATTAACAGTGTGTAACCTCCGTGAATGACTCGCTCCTGACAGAGGATTGTCGTCCTTCAGGTAGTTTTTTACTGAAATGGGAGGAAGAACTTGGTGCAACTATTCCTCATGACATACAGGAGGAAGGGCTTCAAAACATACACACAACCTCAAAGAACGGTGTTTAATTCAATTCCAAATACTACACAGACTCCACTATTCTAAAGTAAAACCACACAAAATCGGTCCGGATGTTTCTCCCATATGTCACACATGCCAGTTCTCAGAAGCCGTAGTTTTTTCATGCATACTAAAACTCAACCCTTGTGGTCTGGCTTTTAAAGTCATTACTTTTAATCCACAACCAGATCCTTTACTTACTCATTATCCTTGGCTCAATTGTGAGCCTTCAGCTCAGAAACTTTTTATTTTTATAGCAAAAAATAAAAATAGCTCTCACATTTTGAAACGTGAATACTGCCCCAAACACTAAAGTGTGGCTGGTAGATTTTAATTAACACCTCACAGAGGAGATTCTTTGAAAAAAAAACAACAACAACAACAAAAAAAACACTCTTTCTATGAAAAACCCTCATGAAGACCCTTGGTATTAAAAGAGAATCAGAGAATATTAGTGTTATACCTTTGTTATATTTCACAGTATCATACAAATGTGAAAGAATATTAGTCAGGGGATTTGGGTGTTTTAAAGTGACAGGGTGAGATCATCTAACCAGACCAGCTGTTAGGAAATATGGGCGGGGGGGCCTGCGTCCACACCCATACAAGGGGTTGTATAGCATATACATTGTTATACTTCCTGCGAATATCATCCAATTAATCATATTTCCAAATGTATTTTGTACTTGCAGTTGTATTTTCTGGTAAGACCTTGTTTTCTTATTTTGAAAAGCAGAGTTAGTCTCATGTGTGTCCTGGGCCAAAAAATGCCCTTCAATTAATAATTTGAGAAAAGTAAGATCAAACATTGATTAAGGAAATTACATAAGGATTTTTTCATTCAATCTTGAGGGCTACTTGAATTAAATATTGGTCAAATTGTGTGCAGAACTGAAAGAGTGTGAACTCTCAGTTTTCTAGTCATACCCAATTTATGCGATTTCAAGACTGTTCAGGGACCCCAGTATACAGAAATACAGTATTTTGAAAAATGCCAATATCCTTTTTCCCTTGCCAAACTTTAGCGTAACTTTGGAGCACTAATTGACCCCCTTTCCGACAAGATAGCATAACATGGTTGGTGCCAGTGCCTGAGGTGCTTTAGTCTAATACGATACATGTGTCTTCACTGTGTCTTAACTGTAGCTTTAAAACTGAGCCCCGAACAGCAGGTTTTATTTGCTGAAAATTACTCTGCCTCGCTACTCAGCTTCAGCTGCCGGTCACACCTGGTGCTTTTCACAATTTTTTGCCAGACATTTGGCCATCACCTCTCTGATCCTTTCATTTTCTTGTTCTCTCTGTACCCTGGCTTTTCTTTTAGGCGTCACTGATTTTCGTCGAGGCATTCTGACTTAGCTAATCAGGCAGCAGGCTGTCTCACATGTTTACATCAGCGCATCAAGTATCAGATGGCACATCGAAATGTGTTTTGATTCTAAAATTACATTTATTTATCATGTAAGTACATTGAACGTGTATTGTGAGTGATTTAAGTTAGAAGTCTGTTGTACTTCATAACATTTAAGGGTCAACCATAGACCTTTTCATGGGCCCCCCCTTGGGCTGGGGTCATCTGTACCTTTTGATTCCCCCTGACAGTGGGCCTGATCTAGACCCTCCTCAGTTTAGTTTGTTGTTTTTACTGTTTCTATGTTTTTATCCAAAAAGCAAGCATGGGCCAACTAATAATAAGAGGACATAAAGTACTATTACGTACAAGATGTCATCCTCTCTTTCCAGCTGTGGAATTTGAAACCCCCTCTGATGTTGTCATGGTTTGCACTTCAGGTCTAGGAGAACCTGCTTTTTATTGGTTTCAGCCAGGAACCAACTTTTTGGGCTCTGAACCACTTTATTTTTGTTTGAAATGCTCCGAACAGTTCAACCTCCTGAAACCTGTTCCATGTTGGTGAAAGAGGGGTATGAGTTGACTGATTTGTCTAGCATCATGACATCTAACAGCGGTTTCTCGCTTGAAACTGAAAACACTTAGATGAGTGCAGCGGGGGGAAAGGGGACTAATGTCATTGTCAAGCTTCTGTCAAGTGTTGTCAAGTGGTGCACTGCAACCGTTGAGGAGTATTTACAACAATGGTGACCACTGCAGACAAGATAGACACTACTACTGAGGCTGTTCGAAATCGACATATCCTCTCAGCATCATCCAACACTGTCATTTGTTTTTACTTGCTCCGCCCCGCTCTGAGAAACCATGGCTTTGCAACATTGTAGAGTGAAAATGATATTAGATCCAGGCAGATACCTTTATAGCTGTAAAACTGAATCAAAGCTGAATTGTTTTTATTTGTAAATGATGAACTAAACCACCCTATGAACATTTTTTGTACTATATATTTCTGTGGCACAGAGGCATATGTTGATCTCTTTGATCTCTTCAGGGGATTTGTTGATTTAAAAAAGTAACACCAGCATTATTATTTAAATCGTTCTATTCAGCAATAATTTTCCTAAATCTTAAGCAAAGCATTATGTTAAGATACAGTGATAACATGACCAGAAAATGTGAACCAGTTTTGCTTAACACAGGGTGGCCCATTCTTTGTAAATCCCTCCACAGGACTTGTGGAATGAGGACAATGGAAACTTGCTGGCTGAGAAGCACATGGGACACATTGTGACCGACTTATTGAGTCTGTCTTCGGCCAACAACAACAAAAAAAAAAAGGTAAAAAGAAAAGCGTGTCCAGGCAGCACAACAAGCAAAGACAGATATCTGTGATTGACAAGAACTGTAAGCACGATGCCGTTTCTGTCCATGTCCTGTCTTAAAGGAATAGCTTGGACTTTTTGAAGTGGGATTGTATGAGGCACTTATCCATGAGCAATGTATTATATACAGTGGACGGCAGTCGGCACACCCCCAGTTTTGGGGAAGCAGACAGGAGCACTGCCATGGAAGCTAAGCAGTGTACTGCTGTGGATGAGGTAAGCAGCTAATGTATTTTGAGCCTCCTAAAAAACGTCAGGTTAAGTGTACGCTATATTGAGAATATTTCCACTACTTTACCTTACTGTCAAACAGCCCCTTCCTTTGGCGCTACATTTTCTCAGCAGTAGAATATCCGAATTTTTGTGCATAAGCACAATTGCGCTCTGCATTAAGCCGCTGGTCAGCTGTTCAGGTCAGTGATTTATGGAGGAAAAACAAGTACAAGAAAAAAAAACCTGAGTGACTGTGACAGTGACAACAAAATGTGGTTCACTTTGTAGAGTCCACACAGTTGTGTGTACACTGTAGACAAAAGGATATCTTTGTGAGTAAACAAAGGAAGAACTTTCACAGAGGGAGACTCAACGGGCAGAAAAGGACAGAGGGGAAGCCTCTGTGGAAACTGCAGACCCAGAAAGAGCACAATCCAACTGTGTAAACAGCCACATGTGAAAATATCCTCAGTATAGTGTTCACTTAAACTGATATTGATTTTTTTAGATAGGTTTATTCTTTTCAAGTGGCTAAAATACATTTTGCTGCTAACACTCATTCACAGCCGTACTTTGCTCTTCTTAGCTTCCACGGTAATACTGTCTACCTGGTTTTCCACACTGGGAGCGTGCCGACTGCCATCTACTCTAGGTGATGCGCTGACCTCATACAGCCCCACTTCAAAAAACCTGAACTCTCCCTTTAAGACTGCTCCAGTTTCTTTACGCTGTTAATACTTTTATAACCAAATTTGAATGCAGTTTCCTTGAACTAATGCGGTCATTTCAACAATACTGAAATCATTTTGAAACCTTTACAGCTCTATTATGTATCTCCAAGTTGCAGGCTTTATTTTTGAAAAGCCAGCTGGCATGTCAGTTCAAAATGCCATTAAATGTTGACAAATGCTTCAGATTGCAGGCAGCAAAGGTTTCGTTTCATATTTAATATCAACCAGGAGTGGATTCAGGTGGCAGGTCAGACACAAATCACTGAAGCACTACTTATTACAGACAGTAAGGAAAGCAATTTTACCTCAGGTGGTGGCAAAAGAAGGATTGAGGGACTTTAAAAAGATGAGGGATAGTGAAGAAGGTCATGTGTTGAGGAAATTGCAAAGAAAATGAAGGGGTGAAAGTGGTGAGGCAGATTCAAAGAAATTTTGAGAGATGGTTTGATGTGCTCTGCTGACAGAAAAGTCTCCTTTATAGAGAGGGAAGTAGAGTGACATGGTGGTGAGGGACATCATCTTTTAGCTGGAGGAGAGTGAATTTTAGACTCAAGGCTTGGTTTAAACCTCCATGACAGGAGGTATCCATCCTGCTGAAGCACCATTGACCGAAGCACTAAAACCCCACTAGCTCCGGGGATGATGTATTTTTAGTCATTGTAGAGGGAAGGGGGAAGATGAATTTTTCCTACAAGGGATCTACAGAGTATCACAAACAAAATTGCTACTTATTTTCCAATTCTCAGCAATTTCCTGTGTGGCAGGATGCTTGGTTAAGACAATTAAGGTATTCACATTGTGTTGAAGAAAAAGTTTCCTGCCCAAGAAGTGTGCACAGATGTAAAGCCAGCTGGTGGGACTAAATGTGCACAGACTCTGCTGAAGGTAGAAAAATCAAAGAAGAGCTGCAAAAGACCTCTTAAGACAATATACTGTACCTCACATCAACCCCAGACTAACAGCAGTCACCCACACATCAGTGACTCAGTAAAAAAAAAACCAAAAGCAACACAATCTAGGGGCAATATACCTCCATTAGCAGGTGTTTACTTTTATAAGACCATATGTGACATTCCTCCCAGGTAGTTACGCATTCTGTGAGCCATAATGGCGGTGCATCCGTTGAAGGAATGCTTAAACATCCTAGTAGGATATGTGACATTTAACAGATTAAAAGCCAAAACAAATGTGACCTTTGGGAGGATTATTAAGTTTAGAGGCAGACAAGTTGAAGTTATGCCAGGCCTTTCTTCACACCTTGATGTTTGGTTATTACACTGTCACTGAGGGCTCATCTTGTTTACTGCTCCTGATGAATCCTACTTGTGCCACAGTTTTCTAGGGTCACGTAAATTCAGACTGTGTTTTTCACAGCTCAGACTGTGATTATACACTCGGTCAGGTTTAAGGTTTCTATAGAAAAATATTTTCTATAAGCAACAGTCCGGGCTGTTGGCCTGCTCTCGTGGTTGCACATCATGTCACATTTGCAGCCATGCTAGCAGCGAGGCTCTCGGCCTCCACCACTTTACCTCTAAGTGAAATATTTTAAATGGTTTGCAATGAAATTTTGTGCTTTGCTGATCCCCTGACTTTTCCTCTAGTCGGATTTCCATTTTAACCATTCATGGGATGAACTGCACTTTGGTAATCTCTTAACTTCCATCATAGTTGTCAACATTTTTATTTGACTAGTACTTTGTTGTATGACCAAAGACCTGCAAAATAAGTAAATACATTTTCCTTAGCCTCAGCTGTACTCTGTGTTTAGCAAATGTGAGCATGCTAACACGCTAAAGTAAGATGGTGAGCATGGTAAACATTACACCTGCTCAACATCAGCATGGTAGCATCGTCAGTGTAGGCATTTAAGCATGCTTGCAATAGCATTTACTTTAATACACAGAGCCATGAACTTGACTGTCGACTAGTAAAATTGTTTAGACTGTTAGCTGCCTACAAAGCTATTGTGACTGCTCTTCCTAAGTGGATTCACAAGCTTTTAATGGTTAATTCATGTGGCTTTGGTGAGCATGTTACCATGCTGAGGTTAGCACTGAGCTCAAAACTGCTTTGCAAACTACAGCCTTATGGAGCCTGTTTACACCTAGTATGCGCCTTGGGTGATCTGATCACAAATGGACAGCTTGAAGCTCACCTGTTCTCACCTGGCATTAGGATGCATCTCCACATGTCTCAAGTGACCACTTGTGATGGGATCTCACTTCCTGCTCAACATGCCGCCTCTTGACCATGTGATAGCGTGTATGGTTTATTAGATCATTATGATAAACAGCTACTTTAAGTGGTTTACTTGTACAACTTGAAAGCTACGATCCTTGCAGATAAACCGATGAACATTTTTGGACCATTTCAAGATACAACCACGGCAGGTATAATAAAAGCTTCTGTCTGAAAACCAACAAAAAGCAAACAGTTATAACTTACCTATTGTGCCTTATCATAAAAAACAGGAAGTGGCAAAATGTTTATTTTCTGTGATACTGTCATCTACTTGGGATTTTCCCTTGTGTTTTCCAGCTAATAAGTCCCAATTATAGACATTTGCAGCATCTTTTTTCAAAAAACATTCAAGCAGAGATAAATATATATATATAAAAAAAACAAAAACAAACAAAAATAAAACCCTTCTGTTCTGGTGTGTTGAAACCTATGTTACTCAATGACAGCAGCACTTACAGTGATTCTGAATGATAGAGAAAAAAAAATTAGTCATCTTTTTAATGAGAACATGCATGTACATGTATTAAAAATAGAACAAGAGCAGCTTTCAATTTACTTACCATCACTGTAGACTACTGCTGCAGGAGTGTACTGAGGACAGCTGGTCCACCTCCACACACACTGTTAGCATCACAGTTATTAACAGGTTTGATTCGAGCTGTTTTGGTGTTGGTGTGAATTTTGTGGGACCATTTACCAGCTGCTGTCTTGTCATGGTAACCAGGCATATGTTGAACAGTCCTTCAGCACTGCGTCTAATGTGTGTAACAGCAGCAACAGAAAGTTTCCTAATGTGGCAGGGAGTTGAAAAATTAAGGACATCAGCTAAGCAGGTGCTTCTTGACTGTGGCCCAGGACACATTAGCAAACACATTGCTGAAAGAATGTGGCCATATGTGACTCAGACCACCTCCGAATGTGGTCAGAGTGATAAGATCTCAAGACACATTAAGAAAGCATTGGATGCATCCACACCTGTACTTAGAGCTGCAAGAAACAGTATTGCACCCACTTCCTGGTCACAAACTTTGCTATCATAATTAAACACGGCACTAACATACATTGCTAAAAACATTGTAGGAGAGAAATAGGTAATATAATAACATAATATATATTTGATAAACACTGCCTAATTTTACCGTTTGACCACATCTCGAGTTTCTCCGGAGGACAAACACGGCTATCTAGGCACTGGCTAGATGACGGGAAGTTTACCACAGTTCAATTAAAGACACTACCCCCATTGTTTTGATACGCAGCTGGTTGAAAAACGGCAAAGTGTCCCTTTAAGCATGCATTGACAGTGTTTGTGTAACTACTCCCAATGCCAGAGGAGGGAGACATAAGCTACACACTCCAGCTTTAAATACTGAAGACAAAAGGTTGAGCACAGTCTCCACTCTGCTGAGAAACCGGGCTGAGGGATAATTCATGTTCTACCAACCTTTCAGGTCTGTTCTCTTCAGAAAGCTCTCATTATGACAAACGGAGCGGGCTGTAGTGCAGAAGAGGACATTTTTTTCCACCCTAATTTACTGTTGAAAGGAACTTAAAGCAAGTTGACATAAGTACACTGTACTCTCTGTTGCATCATTCAGCAGCTAAAAGCTGACTGCTTTTGCGAAGCATTTATCTTATTAGCTTTGGCTTCAGCATGGTGGTGCTTTGAAGGAGATAGAGTGCTGTGAAATGCTCCATTTAAGGGTGGATGTCCCTTTCCTCCTCAAAAACTTTAATTACCTTGGAGTAAATAGCTGCCTATTCCAGGGGTCACTGTTGCCGGGGTGAGCTTAGCAACTACCGTTTCGTGCAACCCCCTCCACCTCCTCGAATCCACTGTGTTTGACCATTAAAAAACATGTCTGCCAGTGCACGTTAACCGCTGACATTTGAAAAGAACATTTGCTTGGTTGGGAAATCATATTTTGTCATGTATTGATGCAGGAAAAATGATTATTATTTTTGTTTAATCAGGATGGCAGTCTTATGTATTGAAGAACAAGGACTTCAAAGGAGTCTCAGAAAAGATGCAAGACGAATCATTATTTTTGTATTTGTTGACAGCTCTTACCAGGCAGCAGATGTACGGTATTACAGGGATCATTTTACCCGCCAGATGGTTTTCGCTAAGACAAATCCTTCATTATATGTTTTAAAACCTGCTACCTCCATTCACACCATACTTTCCTCTTCCCATCAAAGGGGTTCATTTATCTTTACAGTGCTTTTAAGAAAACATTACTTCCTCAATTAAGTTTGCATTTAGACGTGTCGTATTTGAAAGGTATCTGAACAAAGAAAGATCCTTCGAATGTTTTCCAGCACACACAACAGTAAACAGGAAGCTATTAAGATGTCACTTTTACTGTAAATAAAATACAGTATTTTGCTTAAAATGCACACAAATGCACTCACATGTACATTTGACCGAGGACTAGGTGATGAAAGTGCTGCATCTCTAAAGCGAAATGTGAATTTGAAATAATGCATGCGCTGCAGCAAATCCTGTGCAGCTGTTGAGTGCAGGTAATCCAATAATGCTGGCACACATTCCTCCTCAGTGAGTCTTGTTTCATGTGGAAAACCACAATTGGACAGATTGTATATCAGCGAACATCCACACAAACATTTTTATAAGTCCAGGGTCTGACTCGGGTTTGTATTTGCATAATGAAATCCTTTGTTTATTATTAACTTGCGCATTCATTTCACCAAGGACCATTAAACAAGCACAAAGTAGTTAAAAAATGTGGAAGCTATGGTGCGGAATATAAAATTAAAATGCAAATGTGGCTCAATCCTGATATCTAGTCCTCCGTGGACCAATATAACACCAGCCAAACAGGTAGTGTGTACTCGAGCTGTGGCTTCTCTTCACGGCGACAGGCAGGGAGCAGAGGACCCAGAGGAACGGAGCCAAAGCAAGATGCGGATGATGACACTTGATTTCCTTTCATGAACGAGACTCAGGTGGGTACTGAAGAGTGTGTGGAGGGAGGCGTGGGAGATGGCGGGGAGGAGGGGACAGTATTAACATGTGGTACTGCGCCATTATTAACTTCCTGCACAATTTTTTTTTTTTTGAACAGCTACTTGTGAACTTGTTGTGAACACAGACAAACAGGCAGAATTAAAGGTCAGGTCACTGAGGATTTGCTTGTTCGCTGCATACATATTTATCAGACTATGTTTGTGTGTGTGTGTTTGTACATTCTCTACCACGTGTTTATGCACATACACACAGACAAGGATTTAGTTTATCCTCTTCCTCATCATGTGGGATGTGCCTGTCACCTCCCTGCTGTACTCATTTATTT
>JAPZEB010000025.1:19347998-19366263 GCA_029783705.1 Chaetodon striatus | reverse complement strand
AAGGTCAGGTAACTGAGGATTTGCTTGTTCGCTGCATACATATTTCTCAGACTATGTTTGTGTGTGTGTGTTTGTACATTCTCTACCAAGTGTTTATGCACATACACACAGACAAGGATTTAGTTTATCCTCTTCCTAATCATGTGGGATGTGCCTGTCACCTCCCTGCTGTACTCATTTATTTTGAACCAGAGGTCTAATGTTATAAATCAGTAGCCTAACTGTATTGGCTATCAGAAGAGTGTGGCGATAAGTCTGAATTTGTGGAGGAATTATCTTTCCCCAGCTACAAACTGATGTACTGTTGTTTCTGGGCGAGTTGCCAAGACAACGTGACTGGAGTTGAAGTGCGAGGCAAGCTTACATAACCACAAATCTGTGTCTGAGCTGTGTCAATACCATGTGGTAACCTCAAGAGGTAAGACTTGAACCAGAAGTGAACTGCAGTCCATTTTATCTATCCCCTGTAATGTTATGGAAGTCACTTTATATTGATGAGTTTTACTGAGCCGACTTTGTACCCAATTTCCACAGAGGAAGATTAAAATACCGCAGGCTGGACTCACTACAAACAGGTGAAAATAAAGACAGTTGTTCTCATAACTGTGCATTTGCACTTAATAACTCATTTTGTTTCTGGAGGAGCAGAAAATGTGATGTTAAAAGTGACTTTTTTTATGTAACATATAACATTTAAGAACAGAGGAACAGGTTTAATATTTCCGACTGTTCTTTGCCAAAAGAGCCTCTGAGGGATTTTGTCTTTTTGGATGTAAATTAAAGACTTGACTGGATGAGCAGAATCTTAACAAACTATCATACCCAGATGAATTGATCTCCTCTCTTCTTGGAGTCTTGAGTTATCGACAACAAAAACTAACAAATTACAGAATATTTAATTATAATTAAAAACATTATGCCTGACTAGTATCCTAAGAGTGTTTAATTTAATTTCAGTTTCACCTCTAAACAACAGGAATTTCTTACAATTGAAAACTCATGTGAGTCATTAAAGTCGCACAACTAAACAGTCAAAATTGGTGTGAATCTGAATCCACTTGGGAAGGACAGACAGATTAGCTCTGTAATTAGCTGATAGCCTAAAGATAACAAACAGGGGAGGCTGGGGGTGTCACACCCTGAGGTACCCATTAAGGTCATGTTGTCCTTGTTTTCAGTTTTTGTCAGTATTTCCTGTTTTTATTTTGATACTCACCCTTGTATCTTGTTTCAGGTACTTTACTTCCTGCCCCTGTGTGTTTCCCTCGGTTGTGATTACCTGCCCCGCCTTGATTGTTTTTACCTGTCCCTCGTTGCCCCTCCTCCCTTGTGTATTTAGTCCTTGTGCTGCCTTTTGTTGCCAGTTCATTCTTAGTTATTTAAGTGAGTGTTCTCTTTTGATTTGACCAGATTTTTGCATTTTGACCCTGCTTTGACCCCGACTGCCTTTGGATATCATTGTTTGTGTTTGTGTTTTTTGGGCTGATTATCAGCGCTCCAACCCCTGTTTTTCAGTTAAAATACATTGTGTTTTTTAATCCTGAATCTAAGTCCTTTCTTTGTTAGCTCCAGTGTGATAGGGGGCAGTTTTAACATCTTACATTGCAACACTCAGAAACGAGACAGTACCATGAAACTCATTGTGCACATGGTCTGTGGTGACCTCTTCCTGCCTGCAAAAGGAATTACTGGTGTTTCACACTTGTTAAAGTTTTGTTTTTATATGAGTATATGATGAATTATACTGTTTTTAACTAAACTGGAATTAATGACCTTCAGATTGTTTTACATTATCTATATTCTTGGGAGTTTGTAGCGGTCGTTGGTATGTATATGAAAGTACTGTGTTAGCAGATGTAACTTCTGATTTTTCGTGTTTCATTGAATCCTGTGAAATTTTTCATGACTGTCAACGAATACAACAGATACAAGTTACCTACATAAAAAATGTAGCCAAATACTTTTGGAGATTTTAATAATGAGATTAAAAAATAAAAAAAATGTTACAGGTGACCCCAGGCTCCCCCAGTCTACACAGCCATGCTAGGGACTCTGCTGCTAATGTCAGCATGCTAACATGCTCGTAATTACAATGCTAACATGCTGATTTGAACAGGTTATTATGTCTACCACCAGTATGTAGTTAGTTAGGCATTTTAGCATGCAAACATTAGCTAATTAGCACAGCTGAGGATGATGGGATTGCCATTATTTTTGCAGGTATTTGGTCTTTTGTCAAAACATTAGACAGATTAAGTCAGGTATCACCAGATTTAGGCTGATTGCAACCCAGCCATTAGGAATTATGGATAGGGGGACACATTTTCTAAACTGGGCCCCTCATCCACACCCACTTCAACACCACCACCATCACCACCCTCAGCCCTGACATGGGCAATTTCAAATAAGCCATTAGCCTTGTAGTGACAGAGATGGAGTCTCTGTGTTCATTTATCCAATTCCAAAACAGTTTGGGGACCCCAGTATGCAGAAATATTAAAATACAACATTTTGGAAAATGGCAATGCCACTTTTTCCTTCGCCAAATGTAGCCCAATATTGGAAAGTTACTTTGTCCCTTTCTGACAAGAACGCATGACATCGTTGCTACCAATGGATGCCTTAGGTTGTCTAGTTTGATATCATCCTGGCTTTAAATCTGAGCCTGCTGCAGTGGTATTGACTGGCTAGTCTGCCTAACTCTTCATCTTGGCCATGCTCAGCTTCTGCCTGTTACAGTAATCTCAAGAGGTGGAGTATGACAGTGAGATGACAAACTGAATTGTGTTTCAATAAATTCCTTTATTGTGTACATGCATATGACTTGTATTGTCCTAGATATAAGTCAGTGAGAAAATTGTAAATTGACCCATTTACGGGTCAACCATAGACCTTTGCACATGTCCCCCCTTGGCCCTGGGCTGGGGTCATCCATACCCTTTGACCCCATCCTGCGACAAGCTTGGCTGCTGGTGCCTTGTGAATGGGATGTCCCTGAACCCAGCTTGGTGTTTCGCTGATAATAGCTTTTTTTTTTTTTTTCGTCTGTGTGTCCAGGATTTTCCTAGCTTCCTCTTGGATGCGTGCTGCTTATGGTCTGGCACCTAGTGGCTACTTTTTTAAAAAGTCCTGACCTCACCTGCATGCTGTGCCCAGAAATATCCCAAACACAGCAAAATAAGAAAATACAGGCAGTGGGCAGAGTCTCCGCAGATAAATACACCCCCACACACTTTTAGTGGGTCACAAGTGATGATTGAAAGAGGTCTATTCATTTTATTTTCTTTGTTTTTTTTTCTGCATAGTATACCTTTAAGACCGTAAGCATGGTTGTGCCAACAGATCTGTGCACTCATCACAGCACTTCACTGCATATGCTGCTCTGCTGATGTTTAGGTATGCAGTCCTTTGGGTGAACTAAGCATTGCCTTAGTGTGTTGCCAGGTTTGTAAAATAGCAGAATGTTGCGGTTTGCACAAATCCTCTAGTACTTTTCAAAGACGGCCGCCACATAAGGGATGTTTGGGTTTCAACAAAGGCCCACTCAGGGTAACCACAGGTTCTCAAAGCCTGTTGGAAGTGCTTCTGTTCCCTGGTGTTAGCCGTAGTGTTTGTTGATATTTTCTGTGCTCAGTGGTGCAAGGTTCAAATCCCGGACAATTTATGCTCAAGTGGATGGTGAGAATCAAACAGGAGGTACTGGGTTGTGTAGGTGGGTTTTGTGTACACCTCAGCTTCAAGGCTCTCTTTTTCTTGAGGGGAGATGGCACAGTCCATGAATGCCAAATTGTTGTTATGTAAATCCAACTTTGTGAAACGGATGTTATCACTCACTGTGTTGATGTGTTTTCTGAAAGCCACCAGCTAGCAGGTTTTGATTTTTCCTACACTCAAGTACCATCCTCATAACTGAAGCAGTGGTGCGGATCTTCCCACACCTGCATGTATCCAGTGCCTTTTTCTCCTCTTCTTAAGTTCTGTATTGCTGTATGTCTGTCCGATCTGGGAGACGGATCCCTCCGCAGTTGCTGTTTTTGAGATTCCGTCCATATTTTCCCTGTTCAAGATTTTTTGCTTTTGTCGCTGGTGATGGATGTGGTGGTGGGACCTTATCTGAAGCGGGGGTCGGAAAAGACACAAGGTGTCGTATGCTGTACAGATTGTGAAACCCCCTGAGGCAAATTTGTGATATTGGGTTACATAAATAAAATTTACTTGACCTCACCACTGAGCCCATAGTGCAGCCAATACACAAGGTGCTCCTGTATGCGGTGTCAGCTCAAGGTTTGAGTATACAGTTGAAGGAATTAATGTCACTGAAAAGTTGTTGGAGTGGAGCCCTTTTTGGGTACATTTTTGGAGGGAAAACATGTAGTGTGTTCGCTGGTTGAATGTAGATGATGGCACAGGTTATTACAGGTTCTGTATGGGACATTCGGAGCACTAATATAGAAGCAAACCACCACTTGCTATGTAAAGATATAGTGGAGTAATGGTGTCTTGTGCTGAGAATGAAGTCACGCTCTCTATGTGTGTGCTTCTCTGAGGTTTCTTGTGCCAGTCTACTCATCGTTAGTCACAAAAGCGCAGCACCTATATTCCAGTTCCCCCCTGGTTAACACCGTTAGCTTTGTCAGCACTGCTGCTGCTGCTGTTAAGCATCGTTTGTAAAGTTGGCACCATTAACGGCTAGTTTCCGTCTCAGCCCCCTCAGTGTTGTGGGTCATGTCCAGTCAGCTCGTACGCTCTGAATTTCACATAGAGCCCCTTCATTTTCTGTTTCTTTAGTGAGTGTGCATATTGATAATCTGAGGATCTGGTGGGAATTATTTTCAGGGTTTTATAAAATGTGTGTCTAAAATCATTGCTCATCTCATAGATAGTTTTTTGTTCCTCTCCGCTTGTTGAGTCAAGTGAAGTCATTTTTTATATAAAGTCCAATAGTATAAATCACAAATTTGCCTCAAGGGGCTTTATAATCCGTGCAGCATACAACATTCTTTATCCTCAGACCCTTAAATCAGATAAGGAAAAACTCTCCCCAAAATACTCTTTATGATTAGCATGGTAATTTTGGGCTCCTCGTATGTGTTTGACAGGGATGGTTTGAGCTGGATTATATCTCCGTGTCGGAGTTGTTCTGCCTCTGTGTCAGCGATGTTGTTTTTCTAAATGCCTGACTCCTGTGGCTGTGATCAGTTCTCTTTCAGTAATGTCTTATTAAAGCTGCTCTCCTGCCACAGGGAGGATTCGTTTCAGACCTTCCACACTCACCCAGGACACTGAGACAAACATTCATTTCCTCAGTGCGGTGAGCAAGGAGAGGGCATTTTACTGACCTGTGACAGCGACAGCATGCTCAATCAAGGGCAAAGAGCATGGGGAAAATAAAGAGTCTGCAAAAAATGTCCACTGCGTTGACATTTTGACTCTGTTTTGTTGTGGACAACGACCTCAGGACAACAACTAAATCGTTGAGGATATATTCCTAAATATGAGCCACTGCAGTATAGTCTCATAGTGTGCGTTACAGTTTAAAACACACATATTTGTGTGTAATGTGATACCACTGACTCTCCACAGCAAGGATCATGTGTGGTAAAGCCAAAAGATCAGAGGAGGAATTCAAATTCTATTTCCAAAGGGATTTTCACTGTGCAAATGCAACTCCTTCAACATCCCCCCCACTCCCCACATTGTCATCTCCCCTCAAGCCCGACGAATCTGTTTCAAAATCCTCCCAAACATTGGACTCACAGTCCCCTGCACGGTTGCCATGGAGGCCACCTCAATATCAAGTTTCCCTCCTCCTAATATGGTTACTGGCCTTATGAACAGCACATTTCATTACGCCCGCCCCCCCTTCAAAACCAGATTAAAGCTCTTTTGCCCTGGAACAAGTGAGGCCCTAAACCAGCTGTCATAGTTTTTTATAGGGCAGGGCTGTTTGGATTCTGAGATGATACTACTCCTTTATTGGACCATCATGTTTATCCAGTTTTCGAGAGCTGGGACACATATATTTCGATGAAATTACACTGGCGGATACCCCTTCAGTGCTGCATATTAGCACTTTATTTTTAGTTCAGCTCTGTCTGTTCTGCTGCTTTATATGAGCCGACGACATTGTTACTCATAAGTGGAATAAAAGCAGATTTATAACCAACAGCACTTACATTTAGAGGCTATTATCACCAGCGTGAACCATTACAAACCCTCTANNNNGACTTTCCCCCGTCATGCTTAACGTCCTCCTCTTGCTCCCTCTCCCTGTTACTGAGGAGCTTTGCCTTAGCTAACACTAACAAACATAAAGCTCACTGAAACAAAAGCTTAACTGTCAAACACTGCCAAAATGAGCTCCCACACACTAAACAATGTCTTAGACTGTGTGTGCTGCACACTGCTGTATGGCCAAATATGCTATGCGCAGGGCTGGCATTCCAGTAGGCGGGTAAAGTACAATCCACCGTAGTAGGCGGCTCTTATGGAATTCAAATGTTTCATACCTCGAAGATTAAAGAGGGAGCTGATAATTCCAGTTTAGCGAGAGACGTTCAGATTAAGCTTCTCCTCTGTCTCTCTCTTCCTCTCTCTCCCTGTAGCGCTTTGCATTTTAGTGGGCGCTGGAGCCTGCAGAAAAACACAGGGTGAAGAGAGCTCAGCTGCCACTAGCAGGACTCATACTAGGTGTGAAATTCACAGTGGAAGACTCCTTGCAAGTGAAAAAACTTAATCATCAGCCTCTATTGTGTGCACAGCTGAAGTAGACAGCTCCTACCACTGGCCACAGTGGCTCTCATTTGATATTCCCCGAGTCTGCAGAGAATTGCTAATCAATAAGCCCATCAAGCCTCTTATCTTTCAAGGTCACAGGCATCTCAAATAGACCACATTTCATACCCGCATCTTCCATTTTTCATCACTTTGATTTTAATAGCAATTCTCAGATTTTAAGAAGGTGAAGTTCACAGCATACAGCACGTCATGAAGATAATCTGTATTCCTGTAGTATCCTCTGACTGCCAGTGTAGATAGTTATCAAACATTTTGATACTTGTGAGTGAGACACTAAAACCCGACAAATGAACCAGGGTCATTTATATTTTATTCAGATTTTAATGACTCGTGAGCTAAGGGATCCTCTTCTGAACGTTTTGATGAATATTCCATGTCAGCGGATACATAATTTCTCCCAGTAATGATTTTACCGTAGCTCGACAAGAGGAAAAAAAAAAATGTATATCTTGCTGTTCTCCAAATCGTGGCTGAGTAATATCACCTGCTGAGATAGCTTGCACACCAGAGGGATTTTTTGGTGAGAAACAGATTGATGTGAAGAGGTGTGGAGTTGCAAAGTACACGGAGAGCCTCTCTGCTTTGATTTCTGTCCTTCCTCAAGCAGCAGGGGGAGCTAGTAGGCCAGAAACTGAGTTGGGGGAGTTGGTTCCCTGTGAACTCAAAGCAGCAGCTGAGGGTTTTCTCCTCAGATGTGGTCTATGAGTTCTTCAGCAACACAAACACAGCTCCCCTTTTCTGCTGCTAAGTGTGCACAGTGCACACGAAATACTACAGGACAAAATAAGACAATCAATTCCACCACATTTGCTTTGACAGAAAAGTGTGAGCAGGAGCGACTTGCCAGTGTGCCCACCTCTCTGTACACTCACCAGATTTTGTCACACTTTTTAAATACTGCGTGCTTTGTTGCATAAGGAATAACCCAAATAATAGGCCACTGCTCTGCCTCTGCTGTCACGAAACTGGGAATTCAGCAGCTGAACAATATAGCTGAACAGTCCATTTCAAAGTGATCTCAAAAGTAAGCCACTGTCTGGAAGTATGAAAAACATTCTTCACTTTGCCAGCAAAGAAACACCTGACTCAACGGGTGGCTTTGCACAGTCTATTGTTATGCCTGTCTTTTTAAAGGTTAGTGCAATAGCTCTCATTAAAGTGCTTCAGTACTGACGCACCTCTTATGACAAGGAGCTCACATTTGGTTTGATCCCCCCCTCTTTTGCACCTCCCTTTCTCTCTCAGTGTCCCACTGTTTTCTCTAGATGTCCCATGCAAAGAGCTGCGTTCATAAAATTGTGCTGTCTGAATCTGGATATACTCCACATTGTTCCTCTCACATTCAGGCGTCTGAGTTTATCGCTCTTTTCTCTTTTTCAAAGACTTTCCTCAGGAACTTGACTGACTATAAATTATGAGAAGCCTAATGTGTTTTTAATGTTTAGGGCAATCTGAGCCTTTTAAAAAAATATTCTAAAGGAGTCTTTAGGGGAGATTTGAATGCTGTTATCGAAAGTTGGTCAAATGTGGTGAGTTCAGAGAGAGGTTTTGGTTTACAGAGTGCCTCTTCTTATGTTAATTGGTCCCTATGAAGGTATCCTTTTAAAGAAACACTGGATCAATGTAAAATGGTTGGAAAGAACAGCTAATGCACTATAAATTGCATAATCCATTAACATTGATGGAGGTAGCACAAAGGGCTAAAAAATTTTGTATGGAAATATCAGAAAGTATCAAAATGTAACAGGTTGAGTTGTAAATTTGAACTTCACAGGCAATAATGTTTTATATCCGTAGTCCAGTGACATCTGACATTTGGAACGAGCTTTGTCTGCTTGGTGGTTCGCCTCGCTACATTTTTGGCATTGTGTCCTGAATTTTCGTAGCTTCCTCTTGGATGCTTATGCTTATGCTCGCACCTGGTCGATACCTTTAATATAAAGCACTGACCTCACTTGAGTGCCGTGCCCAGGAATGTCCCGACCATAGAGATAAAATTAACAGAAAGGTTATTCAGCTGTTTGCTGTGGTCATTTAAGTAGTACAGACAGAAAAGCAATTGTTATTAGCTGTTATAGTGACAACACACTCACTAGTTTAAGAATTCAGTTTTGGCCTTTTTTCACCTATTTTCTTCATTAAGTAAAAAAAATACGACCATACACTAATCCAAGTTTCTCTTTTTTTTACTGAACTTAGGCTGACATTAGTTTCACTGTCTTGGTAAATCATTGTGAAGCACACTTCATTCAAACTCGATAAGCAAAATTAAACTCACTAAAACCAGCTTAAGTTGGTCTTGTTAGTTAGTTAGCGCACTGTTCCCATAATCCCAAACTCTGGTTTGATCAAAATAAACCCTTCATTCATCGAGTTAGATGAATGAAGTCATGAAGTCATGTGAAAACAGTCTCACAACAGTCTCTCAGCTGGCAACTGAGTAGCGGTTCTCACGTCTCCTTTGGACTTTACATCATATTTCAACAAACATGCAATTAATGGCAACAAAAGAAACAGGGAAATGACAGTTATGGTAATATATTAAAAGTAACAGTTTGCTTATTTAAGAAATGCAATGACAGTATTCAACTGCTCATTTAGGTTTTACTACAAAACCTCAACTCAGTGAGTTTGTGACCTGCTGTAAGTTTATAAAGAAGTTAGCCCACTACAACAGTTGCAATGGCAATGGTACACATAAAAATGGCCACCGCTCTGAGCATCTTGTGATATTAATTTGAACTGGAATATCACTTCTTCTTTCATTCTCTTTCATTTCTCTTTCTTTTAATCTTTTAATATGGGGCAAGCTCCAAAAAATGGATCCTACATTCCCAATAATACAGAGCATGAATATTAAGCCTCTGTCATTAGCTATACTACCTCTTAAATTTCGAATTGTTAAAAACCCACACCTGATGTTTGTAATGTACATTTCCATGACATATGTTTAGGTACAAGTCTCAAGCCTAAGACAAGATGACCCTGCTGACATCACTATGACAAACAGGAATTTATTTTTTCAGACTTTTTAAATCTCCCTCTTGAGCCACAGCAGACATTTCGCAGCTGTTTCCACAGGCTGGTTCCAAAAGTCAGTGGAGTTGTTTTAATATTACGGTAGTGTGCTAATATGTGAGGCATGCTACACTTGTAACATGATGTGTGTCACATGATGTGACATTACGTTAGTAGGAACTGTACTTGTTCTAACCATGACGTTTTTGTTCTAAACCTAACCATGTGCTTTTGTTGCCTAAACCTAAGCAAATTAACGTAACCACAAAGTGTTTTACCTACATAGTAAGTTCCTGATGCATGTTACACACAGAGACTGTACATTTCCTGTGGAAACGGAACATCCAAAACCATCCGTGAACATCCAAAACCAACACAGGAGGCTGCCTAGTGCATAATATTTTGATGTTTAGGTCCACTGACAAAGCGACAGCATTTGACGAGTTGGGATGAGAATGGGTTGGGGTACTCCCACAGGGCTCAGGTGAGTTCGGGGCTTTATAAAAAGGTAGCAATCAGGTGCCAGACTGTACGCAGCAGGCATCCAAGAGACACAGCAGATATAGTGAGGACAAACCCTAAACAAGAATGAATCTAGTCTTCTTGTTTCAGTTTCATTGGCAAGTGTGTTGCCAACAGTAACCACAATTTCTGCGTAGTATATCTTTAACTTCATGTGTAGCATCTGTGAAGTTCCTTATTAGTATGTAATTCTTCTATTTACCAATACTGTTGGAGTGACAGTAGAATATGTGAGATGCACACACTATATAGATCATTTTGTTGCTATAGTGTTGCTGGGGAAAAGCTTTGGTCCCTGTTTGTTTCCTGTCAGCGACTACATTAACAAACATTGCAACAGGAAATACAAAGGGGCCCATTTACAATGTTTATGCTGCCGAGTTAGAAGAGGTCTATAAAGAAACTCATAAATCAGTGTAAAGATATGGCCTGCTTTAGCTAAAAGAGGTATGAACTGATATCCCAGTTACTTTTTTCAGTGTGTGGCCGGGTATGTAGCATTATCATCAGTTTGTTTTGGTTGTGGTGTTTAAAATCACATTGTGTGAATGCACTCGGGGTTTTGGCCATCTGGATCCTAAGCACCACCATGCTCCTTAGTGGCTTTGGTTTCCGTTGCTGAACTCTCCCTGAGCAGCTATTGACACCGGAGAATGGCAGCTTTATGAGCCAGGAAGTTTGTTCCTTTCTTCACATGGAGGTAAAGAGAAAAGAATAGATATCATAATGAGATGTGCTTCATTAAAAAGGGGGCTAATGGCTGCTCTTTAACGCTGAGCCCGAGCTGCCTCTGCAGACATCAGTGCTCTACACACTGATTGCCACTGCAGCCTCAGCATCACTTAACTTCACATTAAATCGGCCTGTGCTCTGTCTGCTTTGAGCTGGGGCAAGAAGGAGAAGCCAGTCAGCAGATTAATGAAGGCAAAAGGACCTATTCTCTTTTCCTTCCTTAGTGAGAAGAAATGAGAGACATTACAACGTCTAGAGAATAGAGGGTGTGCTCATGGAGGCTTTTGTGGAGGGAATGGAGAGAGCAAAAGGGAAAGAATTACTTTAATCTGGGAACCTCGTGACTTCATGATCGCTCCTGGTTGCTCTTTCACTCAATGCTATTACAGCTTTTTCTAATATTTCTTTATATATCAGTAAGAATAACACGCATTATGTCATTAGGTTAGATTTTATACTGATATTTATGTGACAAATGCCTGTTTTCCCCCTTAGATGGTTGTATTGGGTTCAACAGCATGTGTGACTGTATAATCTGCACACATAAAGTCTCCATTTTGGAGGCAACAGACTCATAAAATGCTAATATACCCCGATGTTAACTCCAGCTCAGGCTCAAATCAAACTTCTCAACTGAGGGCAACAAAATGCAAAATGAGCCTTGGAATCAATTTAAAGACTTCTCAGTCAAAATGAAGTTAATGCATAACTTAGTCTTTGAAAAGATGGCAATATTTATTCTTGGAAATTCTCCACAGAGCCTCGGCCGTTTTTCTAGCACTAACAGAACAAAAGGGAAGAAGAGCCGAGTCACTTTTCTTATCCATGATTATTTTCTCACACACCTTGGGGTAGATTTGACAGGAATGGAGGAGCTCGCTCGATGATAGCTCCTAAATCCTTCCAGACACTATTGTCTGGCTCATTCACACTGATAGCCATGTCTCAATATTACTCAGTGTTTTTCGGGTTTTTGGAACACTGCTCGATTCACTGTGTATGCCTTTTCTGCTCGAGGTGATGATGTGTGTATCATACTGGTGTTTTACTGTTTTAGGTCTCACACATCGTCATTTGAGCACCAAACACATGCACTGTATTTCAGTATCAAAAGGTTCTTTAGGAGATATGAGACTGTTTTTCTTGATCAAATCAAATGCCTACATTTTTTTAAGATTTTACAGGAAGGAATTTTGTTTTGAAAAATGAACAAAGTATAGAAATTCATGGCTGCAAGCACACACAGTGAACAGATCTGAGGGTGTGCTTCCTCTCCGAGGGTTAACATTTTGCTTAAAGCCAACTCAGCGATCTTCGTGAATGCCCTTGAGCATGACAGCAGGCATAACAAACCCCTCTATCACGCTGTGGTGTTTGGTTTATGCCCAATGTAAAGGACAGAGGAGTTATTGCCAAGCACACCTCCTGTATTGACTTGTGGCCTCCCACTGGGAGATACTGGGGGAACCATTGTTCAGCCACTTGTCCGGCGAATATTAATGTCGAAGACATTACTGAAACAAGGCCAGAAAGCTAATGTTTGGCACCACAAAGGAAGAAGAGCTAGAACATATTAATCAAGTGTCATTGTGACAAATGCCTATTCTTCAAAACCGGATGGTGAAAGTAATTATATTCAAATGAACTCGTCATCCACAGCTTGGGAGATCATCACCATAGCTTGTTCCTGCCTCACATGGCTTTCCTGCTGTGAAAATCCCAAACTCTCTTTCTTACAGAGAAATGAGGCTGATGTTTAAAAGATGCAAGCATAAAGTCCCCCTTAAAGTTCCTCCCCAAACACATTTAAAAATACTCTGCTATGATTAATATTTTGTTCAACATAGTTTTCTCACATAAAAAGTAAAAAATAAATAAATAAATGAAAACAAAAGGGGCTGGAAGTAGAGCTACTCTTTCTCCCTCGGTGAGAAATTATAGATCTGGCCTTGGGTCCTGCCCGCCACCACGTGTGTGCGTTAGGTTTCACTTTGTGCTTTCTGCTTTCTGCTTTCACCTGAGCTGGCACAGCCTAAAAAGAACTGTGGAGATATTCCTACAAAAAGCATTGCACCAAGATTTGTATATATCCTATATAATCATGAGTCAGTAATTTGTGTACAGCTTACATGTTTGGGAAGACTGTGATCACATGACCAATGTTTTGACTGTATGAGGATACGTTGAAATCTAGATGATTTGTGCTAGGTTGACCTGGGAAAGAGCATCAAGTTGACTTGAGTTAGCATTAAATGGAAACATCTGAGACATTCAGCCGTACATATTTGAACCTCAGTCAGACCCAAACTCAAATGAGAAGTCTGCTGCGCATCCAAATTGGTGACTAGCAGACATATAAAAATTGGAAGTGTAGTTATCATCTTCTATTTATGTTGTTTGCTAGCTTTTAACTGGCAGTGGCAGACATAGTGTAAGAGTTTGTGAAACATACAATAATATGTGCTACAATATTACAGTGTGTTCAGATTGTCTGGCGACCTGTCCAGGGTGTACCCTGCCTCTCACTCAGTGTCAGCTGGGATAGACTCCAGCCCCCCGCGACCCCTAACAGGATAAGGGTTTACAAAAAATTAATGAATGAATGAGTACCAGAGGTCTAATCAAAGTTTGCAGAACCTGGTACAAATGGAAAACACATTTTTATATTACGTGTAATAAGTCTGCTATGTGCTGGAGGTTTCAGGTATCTTTTCTCACGCTGTGTCAAAGTCTGTTCCCCATTTGATTAGTGTTGAATATTAGAAAGCTATTGGCTTTCAAATTTGTGACATACCTAATCTAACTTGCCTTGCGTACATATTAAGTGCACAGACATCGCCCCCTTCAGTAGAGAAATGTGAAAACACCTCTATAGTGACAAACTTTGCGAAGACAC
The DNA here is from genome assembly GCA_029783705.1 of Chaetodon striatus. Classification (NCBI taxonomy): domain Eukaryota; kingdom Metazoa; phylum Chordata; class Actinopteri; order Chaetodontiformes; family Chaetodontidae; genus Chaetodon; species Chaetodon striatus. The sequence goes on along the minus strand of JAPZEB010000025.1, from coordinate 19,352,297 downwards.
AAGTCAGTATAATCAAGGTCAGACATTTTAGGGCATAAATACAAGAAAAACACATTTTTAAAGCAAAGGGGATCTTTAAGTGGTTGATAAAAAGCATCCCTGTGCTGCATTCTGTCCAAGGCTTTTGCTTCTGTTGTAATATTTTGTTAGGTAAGCTGCTTTTACTGGTTTTGACTGGTTTTGGAGTTCAGACTGTCCCCAAGCATGAATAGAAGGCCCACTGCTATTTATCTGTACACACAATGTCAGTTTTTATGCTGATGATACTGTCTGATATGCCACTGGCTGTTCCGCAAACCAGGCCTTCACTGGATTTAAGTCTACAGTTGACAATCCCCAGACCTCTTTTATTAATTTAAAGCTTTTTCTAAACTTCAAAGTGATGTATGTATGTGTGATGACCTTGTGTGACTGAATTTTCTTGTTCTGATGTTGAAAAAGTTTTTTTTTTTCAAGGCTCTCTTATAATCAAAGAGGTCTTGATCTCAATGAGACTACGGCTAGAAAAAGTGAAACTTCTATAATTTAAAAAGCTGAATGTTGACAAAAGAGTTTCTCCTTCAAAAGTTATCTGAACAAGGTGGTAGAAATGTGTTTTAACGTGGATCATACAGGTTCACATAAAATAACAAGCGTGAATCTGGAATGGCTGCGACTAAGCAAGCATGTGCATTCATGTACAGTTGACCTCCATGCCACATTTCCGCCTCTTAGTGAAAAACTGTGGCCACCAAAGAGTAGGGACATTTTGCGGACTGATCAAACAACCAACCAATGGACAGAGTGAGCTGTAGAGCTGCTGGTCCCAGCTAAAAAACAAACAAGAAGCAAAAATATAGGAAATGCATATGAAGTATATACAGTATAGCTCGAGGTGGAAAAGTTTGGCTGCAAAGTTCAAATATATGCAAGTGTTAGAGTACATGGGTGGGAGCATGAAAATGGAATAGCTCAAATGTAACACTGTGGTAGGCTATTGCAAAAAATATTTTGTAAATGAAAAATCAGAGTAAACGAGGTCGCCATCCAGGCTAACAGAGCAGTAATGAGCTTTACAGCCCACTGTAGAATGTAACACTTGCTAAGCGTGGGTCACTGTGGGCTTTTGCAGCGGTGAAATTGTTGAAACCTCACTCAGCTGTCTTTGCGGAGTCTAGGTTGCTCTGATGTAGTCCACAAAGATGTTGACATAAGGAAATAGCACAAAGAACCTCGCAGACACAAACAAACACATGCAGACACCCCCACAGCAGTGGGTACACAAGTGATATGAAACTTTCTATGACCACACATGAATATGCAGAGAGACCGTGCGAGGGAGAGAAAGAGAAAGGAAAGGAAAGGAAAGGAAACGCAGGACAGAGAGAAAGAGATGGATGGAAGGAACACTGCCTGTGGGGATCTGTTTTTCTGTTTGCGGTGCAGTTGAACAGTCTTTCCATGTAATCTTTTTTACATTATTCCACCAATTGTTATCAAGCATGTCCTGGGGCAACACATTGGGCTGGTTAACTACCCAATATAGGCCATAGTATACACACTGACAGCACAATGCTTTTGCTTTAACAATGCTGCAACAATGAATATGCTAACAGCTCTCTTTCTGGAAACAACACAAAAAAAAACTTGTTCAACTGAAAAAGCAATTCCTCAGGACGGCTTGTGTGTGTGAACGGCCCGGGCTCTGTGATAATCTGCCCCGTGGCAGAAAAAGCAATTTCTACACAGCTTTCCTCAAACAACATGTCCATAGTTTGCACGCCTCCTGACCCCACTGTACCAACAAGAGCATTAATATCAATTTGCGTCACTTCATTACAATCTGCCATTATTTAACATCAAATTCTTTATGTTCCCTTTGCTACGGGGCTGGGATTAAAGCTCTAACGACCACTCCCTGCTCTCATTAGAAAGCTTGCCCAGATACACTTTTCATCCGAGCCTGTCACACACTCAGACTCGCCTGTCAGCCAAATGAAGATAGAGGGACCCTAAGAAAGGCTTTGTTGTTTTGCCTCAGTATTTGGGTTGTTTTCTTGCGTACACTGTTTTGATTCTCTACATCATAGACTTCCATCTCATGAATCTGAGTATGTAACTTTGTGTGTGTGGAGTGAACTGGTGCATTTCTCTTAGATAAGCGGGTGCACCGAGAATCCACGTTGATGCAAATAATTGGTGACTTGACCTTTTAGCAGATATATCCTCTTTCCCAGGACATATGAAGTATGCTTTACATTTTATATTATCAGTATAATGGGGGAAATAGGGAATTGTATGTACAGTATATGGCAATTAAGCAGTAGCAGATCTTCCTATAGGCAACACAGGCAGCTGCCTAGGGCCAAACTCCCCCTGCCAGGGTACCACCCGTGGTCATGCAGTTGGGTGTGATGGGGTGGAGTGTATGTGGAGATCATGAGAGAAGAAAACAAAATTTGCACTTACTGTATTCCTTTAGTGGTTTTTTTTTTAGAATTATTGTTTGTGAGCTAAGTTCTTTATTTGAGTTGATTTCCCATTAGCTCTTGCTCTTGTTTGTAAAAAAGATAAATACATATTTTTGGGCAAAGGGGGCTGCTTGGGCTGGCGGCACCAGGGTACCGGCTGTTCTAGGTCCGGCACTGTACTAAAGTCACTACAATATAATGATGTGTCTCTGTACTCAGTGCTGCTAATGACCTGATAAATACAGACAAAACAACAGAAGTACAGTCACATTTAACATGTGGACGCTGCAGTTTTGTTGCTAAAATTCTTGTCTTTCCTTAGGTCCTGAATGGCTTTATATTCCAGCCTCCAATCAGATTGCTCTGCAGGCCTAAGCACCACAAACTCAAAAACAAACATCCCTCGGAGGCGTCAGCTGTGCGGGTTTTTCCGGATAATGATCAGAGTTTTTAAGCCGGTGACTCTGCAAGTGCTGAGTTACGCTGTCCATGTGTATTGTCTCCTTGCATTTGTGCATACAAAGGAAAATGTGTGTATTTATGGCATCTCCTCTGACACGCTTTTTTAATAATTCAGTGATTGCCATATGTAAATTATTCCGAGGAACCCGCTCTTCTCAACAGGAGGAACAATTTGAAAGATGAAGCTGCTACAGGCATTTTAAGATGAACAACAATTTCAGTGCAAGAACAATATGCAGAGGTGTTAAAATATTCAGCATAGCCCGCAAACAGTCTATGGCTCTCCCTTGGTTATTGTGCACTGAAATATGCAGTTGATATTGGCAAAGGAGCAACTGCATAATGCTAACTTTAAGTACATGGATGTGAAGGCTTTGCCTGAAATGCTAATGTTGTCAAATAACTAGCAGCATGCACTGATATACTTTTTCAACAGAGCCTTTATAGGTGGGGGAAAATGGGGACAAGGAGTATACATTTATATCACACAGCCCCACAAACTTCCCAACACAAGAGGGTGTTTTAGTTATCTATTTTGCTTTGCTGGGTTTTGTAATGAATCACAATTCAGAGACCTCTGCCTTGAATCAATACAAAGCGCCACGCCAGCACTATCTCTGCCTTATTACAATATGGTTAGAGCCATTGTAAATGAGTTCCCTGCAAGCGTCCCACTAGTTCTTTAAAAATGCATAGGATTAAGAGGGAATGGTGTGCTGCAGTATCAATCAAGCTCAACCAAGTGAGTAAAAGGACAGAGGGGATAGGAAATTTGACGCTTGACAGTTTCCACAGAAAGTGCCTTCTGAATACTTGGCGCCTCACTTTCTTTCTTACAGCAGCAGACCCACTGTCGGTTCTGTACGGGGTGTTGGCAGATTGGTGGAATTGGCCGGTGGGTGGCAAGGTCATCATTTAATGCTATCAGGCCGGCATATTCAGTCTCAATTTCCCCAAGTGTGGGTTGAAATGTACTGCAATACATGGAAATTAATGCCTTTGACCCGATTAAGGGCATTGAGACATTACAGCGGGGTGGGTGTTCTCATTTTTCATCATGTATGAAAGGAATTTAAATTCAGCTAAATCTGTTTGCGAGAGGAAAAAAAGGTGGTGGGCTTTTCAATACAGGCTGCAGGTTTTTTTTTTTCTTGTTTTGTTTTCATGCTGTCAGTACACTTTACTTGGCCAGTGGCTGAGACAGCACAGCTACTCATGATGAAAGCAAAATCCCTGGTGGATTCATGTCAGTGATGTGAAAATGCTCAAATGTGCTTCCTGTGTTATCTGCAGTACCAGCTGACACATAGCACATAAAATATGGTCATGTATCCCTTCAGAATCAGCCTTTGAATCTGAGAAAAAACAGAAATCATAATGCTTATAC
>JAPZEB010000025.1:19326119-19337059 GCA_029783705.1 Chaetodon striatus | reverse complement strand
ATACATATATACAAGAATCTAGGATGCTGAACACACGATGTGGAGGGTCCTTCCCCCCCCTCTTTAATTTGCCCTTTACTGGGAAATGGACTGCACAGTTTTTTCTCAGCAAACTCTGCTCCTGGGGGAAATTGTGTTTAGCGTTATCGGTGGGAGATACACGGGCTCAGTCAGCCAGAACAAACAATTATTGTACAGAGGGCAGAGCTGAGGTGTCCGGATGGAACCGGTCCACATGCTTATATTACTGAATCCAGAAGTAATAGAATGAGGATAAAACATTACTGAATAATGAGGATCAGGCAGAGCTGCTTCTTATTCAGTATTATGTATTAATATTTCACCTCTTTTCATTCTCTTTCACACCTGTGTGTGCCATCTTTTTTAATGCTTCAATATATATTACATTTTAGGGTATATACTAGACATTCAGGGGCAGTAATACAGTAAGAGAAAGTAAATAACTGAACACAGCAGTGTATTTCTCCTCCGGCTGTGTGAACATGTGAATCTTACTGTACCTGCTGCACTGGGGTGAAAAAGTCGGAGACAAACTGTGGATGACATTGAAAAAACAAAAGCCAGACATGCATTGTTCATTCAGTGCTCTGTTCTGATTTAGCAAATGGCTGCATTATGTTATTTTATTTTGGTGTATAAATCTGTAGACTTGAGCAGGAGGCTTTAAAATCCATCAAATTACACTTGTCAGTTTTCCTTTGCTCAATTATATTGTTTTATTGGCAACAAGGCTTGATTTTTCTTCTTTTATGCAGCTTTTTTTTATGTTAACACTCACTGCGTGTTAATCAACAGAGGAGCATTAGACCAAATTATGCTCTTGATCATTAATATTCTTTGGTCTAGTCCATGTAGACAAGGCAGTGTTCTGAAACTCTGAAACTGGTGTTTTTGTTGTTTCATAATTAACTAGGATTGCTCATTAGAAAGTGGAGAGTCATCTGGGAACTGTCACAGGTCTTTTCTCAAGGCCAAACGGAGGTAAAACATGTGAGCCTTGATGTGTCAGTAGCAAAATGCTGAAAAAGAATCTGACTGTATCAAAGACTATTTGGTGTTTTAAACCCCCCCGAAAGGTTTTGGCTCAACTGATGTAATGATTTCACAGCTACATGAGGAAAGTTGTTGCCAGTGAAGAAGCGGAAACTACAGAGGATTTATGTCATATGTTGGTGCCTGGGTGTATTTTTATTTCAATGAGTCATGCTATGAATTAAAGTTTGGACGTCTGTCTTACAAATGAAGTATAGGCTGTTTATACTACTAAATGCACTGGTGGTTGAGCTATTTTTGATTTAAATCTGTATTTTGTTAGTCATGTGAAAAGTTTACTTCATTCCTGCATCCTAACCCTGAGAAACAGTGTTGATTATTATGTGTCTGTCAACAGTAAAGGTGCTTGCAGTTGCCGCTGCAGCTTCTGGTAACAGACATGTGCTGTGTCTCAAATCACATACTTCCCTTAGTACACTTCCATGTAGTATACTATGTGCACTATGTACTTATTGGCGTAGTGCGCGAATTTGGCAGGGTAGTGTTGTCTCAAACCACACTTACCGGAAATGACGACCAGAAATGTGCAGCTGTTAGCTAGTTAGCAAACTAGCATTAGCATTGACGTTATCGTTCGTGGTACCAAATCATTACAGACTGCTAAATTAACCCAAAAAACATACTGCTGGCTTATAGCTGACAACAGTATAGTGGTGCTTAGTGCAAAGAACACATGTATAACTTACATTTGTACAATGCAGTGATGTTCATGGTCACACAGTCCTCGGCCGCCATTTCCAGTTTGAAAAGTGGTCCCTCCTCTTCCGCTATGTAGCCAAGATGGTGACCACTGAGGGCAAGAAGTGTCCATAGTTCCAATCTCAACTTCTTGACTGTTTTGAGTGCACCATCTGGGTACTCATAGTGCACTGCATTTTTCCATACTTATGCACTCAAAATATTAAGTGTAAGTACAGAAGTACGAGATTTGAGACACAGCAATGTTCTTTATTTTGAATTAATGACTGACACCCAGACTTTGAGGCTGATGTCTGATACTGTGCTTCTCCTCATTGATCTGTCTGTTCTCTGCTGGTGAAGACAATGTATATTTCAGGAGACCCAGATACAGCCAAATCAGCTTTTATTATTTCCTTTGTTGTGTTTCTGTGGTCATTCTGTGGTCAAATTTATATAAAAAAAAAAAAGGATGGTTTGCTTATTAGATTTCTTGCCTAGCCTTCAGCCACATGTCATGGCCTTCACCAGCATATGGGATTTACTCAGTAGTAATGGGACCTAAAAATACAAGAATAAGTTCTTTGTTAATTATAATGAGCAATAAAAATATTCAACATGATAAACTATACCTACATTATCGTGTAAAGCTGTATAGTGTGTTTTAGTTGCGATCAAGTCATTTGATTGGACAAGAGGCATTCCATGAGTGCTGGTATGAAGTACAACAACACTGGGACTTTTAATCTATCACTTCACTTTGCAGGTGTTTTACCTGCTAATTACATTAAGCATTAATTAGCCCAAATTAACAGTTGCCATAACAAATTTTGCACTGCAGAGAGGAACATATTTCCACAAATAACATCTGGGTGAAATTAAAAATGGCCATCAGAAGAGGATGAAGGGAGGGACAGAAGTGTAAATACTTCACTGCAAACCTCCAGGTCTGCTTGTATGACAATATGAAATGTCACAACATACTGTCTGAGCAAGCTGTTGAGTCATCAGAATCACACAAGGCGTCAAAGCGACTGTCCACAGACTCTTATTTCACTGGATGCACGATAATTAAAAGAATACAGAAAATCTCTGACACAAAGGAACTGGCCTGCGGTATTGTAGCATACAAAACCTACATATACATACAACCTCGCATACACAAAGCCGTGCTGATAATCAGTCCGACAGCACTCTCTCTTGTGTGATATTACTTAAATAAACCAGTCATTAGGTGTTCATATACTGCTAGTGTATAGGAGGCTTAAATTAAAGTTAAATGTGGCATTGTGTCTACTGATCAGCACTTAATGTCTTCAGTGCATTTTACTTGAGTGTTACATTTGCTTCTAGTACATCTTACAATCTTGTTTAATATCTTTTTAATTATATTTAAAGCCTTTAATGGTAACTTCCTAAAACATTGCTGCTCTATTTAACTCCATCCTCAGCACCAGCACTACTCAGAGCCCCTTTACCAAAAGACATTAAATGTTCCACAGTCCTGTTTATATCCTGCTTTTATTGAGCAATTTTATTATTCTTTTTTACTGTGTGTATTTTTAAAGCACTTTGTAACTGTGGTTTTAAGTGCTCTATAAATAAATTCTGTCTTTTTTTTTTTTTACTTACTTCTGATTTTAGATTTAGCTTTAACTTCATTTTCATGCCAAAAAACCCCCCCAAAAAACAGAATGTTTGGAAAGCTTTCTGTCTATTTTCCAGGAAAGAGGCCTATTTGAAGGAGGAGGATGCTGACTTAACAGATACACACAGCCAACCGCTGTGGAGAGATCACTCACAGAAATACACAACAGTGACAGATACCATCTGGCCTACAGAGAGCAGTGCACAGACACAACATCCTACAGAGTGTTTACCTGCTTTCTGTTCTCTTTTCCTCCTCTCATCCTATCCACTTATGTAGCTTCTGAGGTGGCTACATCAAGAGCCTGCGTGAATCCAAAAAATACATCTACTGTACAGCCAATGTTAGAAGGGCATTTTAAAAATACACACACATACGCACATGGGGAGCACTCTGCTCTTGGCTGTCTCAGGTGAGCCTGAGATGCATTTTCTAAGCTTTTCTGTAGGTGAATCTTCAATCCTTTAACTGAGTCTGACTGTGCTGTCAGTTTGGTCAAGATTTAACACACTGCATTTTATATTTACTCATTAACACCATTCAGCTGGACATTCAGTTGTAACACGGGCAATGTTTTTCTCTCAATGCCACACCTGTTGAAGGCTGAAAGCCTCTCTGCAGTCAGTACTGCTCTGATTTAGGACTGGGTGCACTAATAATCTAACCGTTGAAGGATGTTTGTAGTTTATGTGTACAGATTTTCCAATCTGTTGTAATGTTTCTTAACTGGTCCCGAGTGCAGAGAACACACCGCACGAGTGATCTATGAATTTAAAAGCAGAATATTTCTTTTCTTTGATCAGGTCAACACAAAGAGGAGAAACTGTGCAACTACTCGCATCTCAAGTACAACTAGTGCTACAAATGAGAACTCAAAAATCCAATCCCAAGGTGTTTACAAAACACCAGCTACCCATGATTGTTTAAATAATATGGAATATTTCCACAATTAAATGTCTAAAAATTACTGAACCTATGTTACATATTTTGTTGAGTTGTGTACTTACATTATCCCAAATATCAACACAAATAAGATAAACTAAATGAGATAAGTTAGCAAGCTAATACTGGCACACCCCATGGTCCTTCTAGTGCACTTCCAGTCTAGGAGACAACTTTGCTGGAGAGCAGGACCTTTGGCTCAGCTGTAGCAACTTGAATTCCATCAGCACAATCCTAGCCCATGTGCTAGGAGAAAATGGTGGCATTGCACCTTTCTGCAAACCACAGGCTTTGTCTTCTGGAGGTGGAGGGGATGATAGTTGGTATGACACCTTGGTAAAATGCCTGCCAAGCTGCAGAACACTGTTTGAGACTATACATACATTCATTCATTCATTATCTGTGATCGCTTATCCTGTTAAGTGTTGTCATTAAGGAAAAGGTGGGGTACACTTAGGACATAGCTTCCAGTGAGCCAGAAAAAGATTAAGTATGTCCCAATACATAGTATGTCAAATGCAGTATGCCAGTAATACCAGTATGAAAGCCAGCATGCTTTTCTGGCTATTCTGACCCATAATCCTTAGCGCAGTGAACAATAGGTCGCATCGACTGAGCCACAAACAGATTACAGCTTAAAAAACTAACTGACAGCTGTTTAACAACTGATAGATGACAGCACATTTAAGTAAGTGATGATCCGTCGAATAGGAATATAATTATTGAAGTGAACAAAATAATCATAAATATTACAAACAACAAAAGAACATATCTATAAAAATAACAATGTCAGAGAACTGCAGATGTAGTGTCACTGTCACAAATATAATATGTTAGAAACTAGAGTCTGTGCAGTTATAACTTAAAGGTTAAATTACATACATTGCAAAGCTCTCCAGGTTGATCTAATCTCTGGCAAACTCGGTGAGTGGCATTTGTTTTATCTCCAAGGTAACAGACATAAAAGCAAGAGGGTCAAAGTTCAAGGCATAATGTTATGAGAAAGTAGTGCATCCCTATTGTGTGCATACTGCATGTAACAGTTCGTACTTTTTATAGGCAGCTGCAGTACCTACTAAAAGTAAAAAGAAAAAGTATGCGATTCCAAATGCACACATAGAGACAGACAATCATTCACCAATTAACCTAACATGCATGTCTTTGGACTGTGGGAGGAAGCTGGAGAAACCAGAGAGAGCCCATGCTGACATGGGGAGAACATGCAAACTCCACACAGAAGAGCCCCAAGCCCGGGTTCAAACCCAGAACCGTCTTGCTGTGAGGCAACAGTGCTATCCACTGCACCACCTTGCCACCCAGTGTAATGTTTACTTGTGAACTTAGCATTAGCAACAACAGATAAGTGAAAGACCAACAAACAGCAAATCCCGTTGTCATTTAGTGAGTCATTGCTGTTTTTCCAGTGACTTTGATTTCCAGTGTTATTAGATGCAAAAATAGGTTGTTTTTTACTGAGACATGTCTGTGTTTTAGGAATTATGGGTATTACCGTGTATTTTAAGCTCAAACCTGTTAAAACATAAAGTTTCAACGTGGCAGCTGCATAATAATTTGCAAGTGTAAAGTAACTGTTGTTTGCAGACGAATGCAATGCCAACATTTTTTCAGCACTGAATCTAATCTGTGTAACAGCAGCAACAGACATTTGCTGATCCATCCCCCAACCCCCAGTCCAATTCTGTTGGAAACACACTTCAGCATGCTTTAGTATGATTGTTTCGACCAGGGATAACAGTGCTAGGCTAGCTTGAATTTGCCACATAACATTAGCTACAGTATAGCTGTATGGATAGTTGCCTCATCTAATGCTAATGCTAAGTTCAGATGTCAAAGGTTATGTTAGTTGCGGCTATTTCTGACATGAATAAACATGACTAAACATAATGTGAAAAAAGCTTAAATAGTCTACAGTTCCTCATAATTTCTGCATGAGTCATGTCAGATAGATTTTTATTGTCATGGTGGTTAGTGTAACAATGAAGACAACCCCCATGATCCCACACTGTTTCATGACGTCATCAAAGTCTGTCTTTTGTTATTGTTTTGATCAAAAGTCCCGTGGTGATAGAAACTACATATTGTGCAATTAAGGAGGAATAAAAAGCTTTAGATTTCCCATAAAATGGTTTCACAAATCTTGACTGTAAAGACGCTGAATTGAATATCTAACCACTTTACCAACCTTGACAAAGTTTGTTCTCCACACTGCATTGCATTTTCTAAATCCCACAAGCACATGCATAACTCATTACAAGGACACGTGTCTGCTCGGTCACTGTTCCACAAAACTATGAGGACAGTTTCCTTTCCATCGGAGTAAATAATAGAGCAAGGTTACTCTGCAAGACGCAGCGTTGTCCTGTAGAATTAGGAGATAAAACACACACAATTACCGCAGCAGGAGGGGTAAACAGGCAGAACAGGTGAAGTCCTGTATTCATGGTCAAACCCTCGTGTTTGTGTTTTTAAAAATAAAACTTCTTGAGCGGAGCAGGAGATTGTCCCCCGGTGGCTTCCTGTGAGCCAAGGAGAAGTGAAGTAGATAAGCCTAATGACTCCCACACTTCAAAGCAGACTCATTTGAATATTAAATTACACCACATCATTAATTAAAAAAAAGTGAGGAATTGCATGGGCAAGAGTTTTCAGCAGCAGATGTTGAAGATGACGGCGAATGCAGGACCACAGACAGAGAAGCACAGACACATAAAGAGAGGGAAAGATAGAGAGGGAGGGTAGGAAAAACATAAACACGATAAACACTAATTAGCTACTCTAATTGAAGTGCACTCTTAAAGTAATTACTAGGCAGAGGAAGCAGTATTTACATTCATAAATAATTCTGACAGCATGGGGAGCCGCTGCGGGAGGAGAGTCCCTCTTCTTTCCTTTGGGTCTGGGGAAGGTGGGCCTCTCGCTCTGTGAATCTGTCAGTCATCAACAATATCAACAGTTAGAGTTTACTGCTAATGGATTTCAACAGCAGTTGATTTATAAGCATTAAATCATTGACTGACGGCCCTGAAAAACAAAAATCTTTACCCTCCGGTAAACAAGCAGTTATTGTAATATGGATCAATGTTGCTCTTCTTGTACAAGTCTCAGGCCTAAAAACCACAGTCACCTCCACCACAGCGTATCTCAGGCTGCTTCCCACTGTGTCTTATTACTTTTTAATAAGATAAAGCGCTGTGGCCACAGTTCAGTGGCCCGACAGGCAGGGGAAATGTGTTCCATGCATGTTTCTTTTTACTTCTAATGGGCCCAATAATTTACACAGTATAATCATTATCAACAGCCCCAAAGAGGGAGACATAAAAAGTTTATTTTTCTGTTTTGTCAAAGTGCCTCTAATAGCATATATGTGGAGACAATGTAACATTTAGCAAGCGCAGGCAGAATCAGAAATGTCACAAATACAGAGATGAAAGAATAAAAACATTCCTGTCTGGTTCGTGTGACTGCACACAATGACGGCACCTCCCACCACAGAAAAAACAGACAGGTACACACACACACACGCACACGTCTAAACTTGCCTGGAAACATGAGTTCACATATGCAATGTCCAGCTTGGATTGAAATTATTACTGTTGAATGAGGAGAGCCGGAAAAGCCGGAGATGACACATCAATCAAATGGCAGCACGGAGTCTTTGTCTCACACATCTTCCTGTCAGTTTGTCAGCCCACCAAGACCCTGCGGATCTCAAAGTGCTCTCGTCGTAGAGAAATATCATTTTATGAGCCACGCACAGTGAGGAGATGGATATTTTGACTTTAGCATTGTTGTTTACGGAGATGGTAGCGGCAGGGAGAGCTCGGATACATCTAGCCGCTGGCTGCCACAAACTATCAAAGAAGTATTGCTGTGATTTTGGTTGTGACCTTTTCAGGATTGCTTATTGTTTGTTCGCAAAGAGAATTGAATTAGTAAGTTAAGATTTATTTAGTTCATTTTTGTACAAGAGAAACTGCATCAACTGCTACTTCCTGTTTCCTTATGAAACATGCAAACACTTGTGTTTACGTGGCAAACAGATTAAGTAATGAATGAGACTAATGCCTAGGCCTATATATTTGAAAACTGAGCTTTTTCTTTGCATTTTGTCCTTTCGTCCACATGCAAACTGCACCTCAGGTCACTGGAAACTGACCTTTTGTAAAACCATGTCTAATTCAGTCAATTTATTTGTCACATGAAATCATACAAATACAATTTCAGTGAAATGTAATCCATCACTTCCTTCAATGTGTGCATATAAAACAGTGTAATAATAATAAACATGTCTTTGGGGAGCTTTTAACATGAGTGTTGTTATCTCCTTTGTGAGGCATCACAAATGAGTGCAATGGCAGATGTGACCAACATAATGCTGGCTCTAATATTGCTAACAAAACTAAATACATGTTGACACATAAATATACAGAAACTCTACAACACTGAGGAACAGAGGTGTCAGTTGTGTTTTTGTGGTTTCATGTGGACAGAGATTTTTTACAACAGTGTTTGTCTTTTTTTCTTTTGAGAGCATGCCTTTAAAAAATATATATACGTGTCTATGTGGGCAAGGCCTAAGAGCCATGCTAGAAGCTCTGTGAGGCTGTACTAGTGCTTTGACACAAATGCAAATGTTAGCATGCTCTTAATAGCAATGCTAACATACTTATGTTTGGCAGCTACGCAACATTATTCACTATGTTCACCACCAAATCTTTTCAGCCTTCCACATTTTTGGCTCAGTAGCAGTCACACAGGAGTCTCTCTCTGACTTTTTGTTGAATCCTTGCACGCATAAATGGCATGAAATATTTTAGTGACACAGCTGTTTTAATTTCAGAATTATAATGGACAAAATAAACGAAATTCTCATATAAAGAGACATTTTGGGATGTTTATGATGCTTTTGTAATAATTATGTTGGTAGACCCTGGGCAGGACGCCAGACTATCACAGGGCTGACACATAGAGACAGACAACCATTCACACTCTCACATTCTACAGGCAATTTAGAATCACCAATTAACCTAACCTGCATGTTTGACTGTTGGAGGAAGCCGGAAAACCTGGAGAAAACCCAGGCTGACGCGTGCAAACTCCACACACCTGGTTCGATCCCAGAGCCCACTATGCCAAGATCGTCTCACAGACCAGCACAATTCCTCAGGGCTTGCTAAGTTTAGCTTTAGCATTAGTTTAGCTAACATTTGCTACACCTGAGGCTTATGGGAATGAAGTTCTGCAGGTATTTGTTCACAAGCCAAACCATTCAACATGCTGACCTGATCATGCATATTTGCTGAGATATTTAAAAGAAAACTAGTGATATGAATTTATCCAAAACACAACAGACACTTGTATTCCTTTACTCTGTTTTGTCTTCATGTTAATTGGCCCTTGACTAAGTGGCATGATCTTCATAACTTATTGAGCGGCTTTGGATGTCTGTACATACGTATTAATGAACTGGTTGTGAAGTTGAAAAAAAAAAACATAACAAAACAAATCAATTAAATTGATTTACAAACCCTGGCCGTCTGCCTCCCTCACTTAATTCCTGTTTGCCTTCTGTCTCATATGTATTGACCAAATTAAATTGTCTAATTTGAATTGTTCTCATAGCTCAGGCAAACAGCCCGATGTCTCCTCAGTGGGGCTTTTCAGTAGGAAATATCCTTCTATTAAGTTGTCACATATCAGCCAGAAAGAACTGTAGGGGGCAGAAAGTTTTTTTTTAATCACAAAAAACGTATGCATTCGTCGCCCCACACAGAGTAAAAGCACATGGAAAATGGTGTCCTGCTGAGGAACTACATAAGAGTTTGAGACGTGCCATTACACATTCCTGGCTCTGCTCACACAGAGAATTGTAAAACAAAAGCTGTTGAATTTATAGATTTTTCTCAGATCCCATCAGTCATTCAGAGGAGATGAGCTCTGGATGACCCCGCGTAAGTATTGAATAAAAAAAAAGCTGACACATTCTGAGTACAAAGTTGCTTTAGGTTTGAAATATAAAGCACATTAATCGATAAACCGGTAAGATAGCCTTTATTTTCCTTCTTATTTATGGCACAAAGAAAAAGTCACTGCAGACTTTTCATCAGTCTGAGTTAATATTTAACGGATTACAAGTCTTCAAATGGTTTCTAATTAGCTCCTCGACACTAACTAACCAAACAAAAGGCAGCAATACAAGAAAGAATCAAGTGCTAAGGATGTTTAAGCAATGTAAGGCGAGGAGATAATGAATCAGTATTAAGGGATTCTTCAGATGTCTGAGGAGGAAATGAATCTCACTCAGTGACAACTTGAAATCTAAAGCTGCACTTTGGCAAGCAGAAAGACCACAGGGGGAGCAGGAAGAGAATTAACCTGCAGTCAGGTAACACTGACAGATTGTGACCTATACGCACATTATATCTATATACCGAGGCTTAGTTAAGCACAGAGGGAAGAGGGAGCAATTCTCAGGCTACTAACAGTGATCCGGGTGCTCGTACTAAAAGTTTTATGAAGCATGAATTTCATTTTCTAATCTATTTGATATATTACCCCCTGTGGATCTCTGTGAATA
>JAPZEB010000025.1:19283688-19295752 GCA_029783705.1 Chaetodon striatus | reverse complement strand
ATAGATAGATAGATAGATAGATAGATAGATAGATAGATAGATAGATAGATAAAACATCAAGGACAATAAGCTAAGATTAAAAACAAAAATAGTAAGCCCAGTTTCAAAGAAGCACAATTATCTCAACTTAAAAGCCAGATTAAAAAGATAAGTCTTTAAAGGAACTCTTCTCCCCTCTAAATGATCATTTGTATATTTGTATATTCTCACCCTATGTTACACTGAATTTGTGAAGAAAACCTTGTTTTTCTTGCATGCCTCTGGTGAACAAAGAATCCAAAAACTGAGTTAATACTTAATGAATTGGAGTAAAAAGAGTCCATGTTCAACAACAGTGAAACTATATGAAAACATCTGTTTACACACAGATGTTTACACACAGCTCATGCAGTATAATCCAAGTCTCATTTATCCAGTCAGCTCAGCACCTCCCAGACAAACAGACCTTTCCAAAAGGGAGCAGAACTAAAAGTGAAATGTATCGATAGTCTCTTCAAAACCAGACTGCACCGACAAAAACAGTAATTTTACATTGCTGAACATGGGAGCTGCTGGTCTGCCTCGACTACCATGGGCAGTTTGTTTGTGTTATTGTGTGCCCTTGTGGATCTGAACTAAGCATTTAAAACACCAAAGTTACACAATAACACTAATAAACTAACTAATTGAGGCAGCAGTAGACCAGCAGCTCCTGTGTTCAGCAAGGTAAAATTACTGTTTTTGTCAATGGAGTTTGGTTTTGATGAGACCATAGACTGAGTTTTGCTTTCCATTCAATTTATCATTGGAAAGATCTGTCTGTTAACAAAGTCGTGAGCATACGACTAGATAAATGAGACATGCATTACAATGACGCTCTAGCAAGAGTTTAGTCAGGAAGACAATACTTTTTCATGCTAAGGCTGCAACTTTCTTCCTCACCTCACGCATGCTCACACTCTGTCTCTGGCTGTCAGTGTTCGGGGCTGTCAATCGAGTCATCACCTGTTCTACAGCCAATCCACAATCAACCAATAGCACAGGGACACACCTTCTCCGCCAGCCTATCATCTTACTGCTCCTCATTTTAAATATGGTTCTTTTTCTGCTTGCAGTCCTTTAAAGCTGCTGCCGTGCGCACCCTCCACCTTCCCTCACCACCTAGTCTTCTTGGATGCAGCCTCTGTTGGCCTCAGCAGTCATCAACCAAAATCATCAGCCACCATCACCTCCACCGTCCAGACTGCATGGGGGGATTTATCTTGCTGCTGCTCAGATGTCCCACGATCACAAATAATCTCCCTCTGGTGTCTAAGTGCCAAAGACTTTTGTTAGAATCTTATCAGCACAAATCATCTGTTAATCTGTACACTTATATTTCGCATTAAAATTCATCTTTATTTCATTTTTCTTTCTCTCCTGATTGAACGGCATGTGTTGTGTGAGCATTCGGTAACAGCTGTTTTTATATGGTCTTGCTGTTATTTCATTCATCAAGAATTTTCTAATTTTTTTGATTCTTTGTTCATTGCAAAGGCATGTGAGAAATGACTTTAAATTCCAAAAGATCTATTCTAAAAATCTCATCTGATCTAAAGGATACAATAATTTAAAAAAGGTTAAAGAAACAAAAGGTAAATAATTAAATGGACTTGCAGTTCAGGCATCATTCTGAGTCAGAAATGGTCCCATGTTGGTCCTGAGATGGAAAAAGATTTAGAAAATAAGTTTGTTGCAACTTTTTGTTTGATTTTTTGGTAGTGGTGACATCAGCTACATCTCATTTAAGATTCCATGTGGTATGTTTGTGTTGTTCACAAGGTAGCTCTGTGTTTCACTGATTTCATTTCAGTGTAACACACTTGCATGCATCTTGCCGTTGGTCTCATGGCAATCCAATGACTGACAGTTGGTAGGGGTAATGCGCCAAGAGGCGTAGCGGTCATCCAATGAAAAAGGCATTTAAGAAGAAGACTGCTAGAAAGCAAACATGGGTGTAAAGAATGCATGATTTAAAATATTCAAAGAGTCAGATTTGCAAGTCTGATTTGTTTCATGAGGAAGGAAATGCACCCATTATGTTTGTTTAACTTCAAGAATACACACAATGGGTCTCATTCATGGAGCGTGAACAGAACGACTTTGTGTGTTAACTGTTGGCAGATAGAAATGTACGTGTATTTCAGCATTCATCAAGATGTTAGTAGCTCTGATCTTTTGGTAAGAAAACCTACACCTGCTTCAGACTGCTGGTAGTGCTTGTGTAAATAAGGATTGCACATACATACTGCTTGTTATTGTTAGAAATAACAATTTCAATTCGTATTGTGGTCTGCTGTGTTCACAATACGCAGATGCCTTTGAAACACAGAATTTACACATGACAAAGGATTAGAAATGTAACACATTCAGCTGAATAAGTTGGCAATTAGCAGACCTAAGCTTCAGAGTAGGTTTCTTGAATTGTGAATGAGTTATTTAAATCGACTTAATGCATGTGTTTTCTACATTTTCGGCAATCAATCAGGAGAGAACTCCACAAATGTACCTTCTGTTTGAATGGCGATTGTGAGACCCACGTTACTCACCAAACTCTAAGCTATCAGTGATGCCTGTCAGAATGTTACACTTAATATGACACGTACATACACCCTACCTTCTGAGTTTGCTATTGAATGCTCCAGTGGAATGGTAAATGGTAAATGGACTGCCCTTTAGCGCTTTTCTAGTCTTTCAACCACTCAGAGGGCTTTTACACTACGTGTCACTTTCAACCATTAACACATTGGTGGACGAAGCTATAATAAAAAGGTGCCACCTGCTACTAACCATTCACACGCGCTCACACACTGATGGAACAGCCATCGGGAGCAATTTGAGGTTCAGTATCTCGCCCAAGGATACTTCCACATGTGGACGGGAGGAGCCAGGGATCAAACCGCCAATCTTATGATTAGAGGACAATCTTCTCTACCTCTGAGTCACAGTCACGGTCACATGGAGGAATGCCGTTGTCTCCCCTGACAGAGAGATCTCTCCGATGATGCAAGCAATACGCTCTTGGATGGTCCTTACAACAGACAACGCAACGTTAATGGCAGCTGTTACCTCCTTCTAGGCTGTTGATTTACCTGTTGCTGTCACACCACTGCTAACAGAAGAAAAGAAAATATTTTTCTCAACTACACTTAACCTAAGATAAATTCAATCTCGGCATCAGAAAAGTTTTCCTTTTTCTCTCTTTCTCTTTCTTTGTTTGCTCCATGTTCGCGGGTCGACAGGATGCACTGACTTATAGTAATTATCACCTCCTAATATGGCGGTCACTGGCTATTCATGGCTGGGGATGCATGCTAATGGCTGGCTAGCAGGAGTATGCGATCAATTTACGCTGGATTGACATTCATGAACATACACATGTGCCTACGATGAAATCCAAGTTCCCCTCAGCGTTCATGAATCCGGTGTAGCTTTTAAGTACCAAGGTTTTTATGTGAAAATCTACTCACTGATTTACTAACATTTCATGAATGAGACCCAGTGTGTTTTAGTGAGCACACTAAATGTAAAACTGAATTTTTACGAGAAAACTCAACCATGTGCATTTTGTTTTAAAATGTTATAATCAAGACTAAGAAAATCCTTCTTTCATCATCATGCTGCTCATGGGCAAAGAAACATCATGATGATGTGACCATTGTTCATCAATGAGGCATGAAACCATTGACCATCAACTCTTTCCACAGCTGGTGAATGAGTGAATGAGCGGTAATGTGAGTGCACAACACCAATCTCCTCTGCCTTGTTTGAGAAATCTTTGTACAAACAGTGGAGGCAAGTAGGACTCGTGCTTTCATCCGAACAACTATGGAGAGACAACGCTGCCTCCCAGTTTCCTGGCAAGTCCAGATGCATGTGACAGTTTACTGCATTTCAATGCCTCCCACTCAAAATAAAAATAATAAGAATGAATAGGAACGCATGGTCTCTCTAACATATTCTGGACTGGAGTTGGTTTGTCCTGGCAATCCTGAAAAATAGCTTTGCTGCAGCTGCAGGGCTTTCTTATGTTTTACTCAAGTCATTCGAGTGCCTTTCTTTTATCAGAGGGATTTGCAGTCTTGCAAGTGAAATATATCTACAGAGCACTGCAAATAATGGAACTCCAGTGTGTGCTCCAATGTGTCTGCAATTCATTATTCTGATGCGATTCATCTGTCTTAGTCAGAGTGAACCCGGATTTCCTGTCTTGCGAGCACCTGGGAAGGGGGTCTCTCTTTAATGGAGGTGACATTTGTCATCGGCTGATGTGATTGATTAAACTGACGAGCTCTCATCGAACAGTGTTCCTCGCCCATATGGGCTTCAATCTGGGTGTGGTTTCCTCCTCCTCTGCTTCTGAGAGGTAAAGTGCAGCACCTGCACCATCTGCTGCTCTGTGTCAGGTCCTCTGCAGAAGTAAGAGTTGAATTATTGAGATGGGGACATTTTGTTCTCTAGACGCTGGTACCTGATGATAGTGTGCCATATAAGCTTGGGTTGTTTACAACCAAGCTCAACTAGAGAAAAATAAAATACAGCTATGCAGGCTGGAGTATATCTGTTTTTTATTATGCTGTGTATATATAATTTTCTATCCTACATGTAAAACATCAATACTTCTCACTGCAGAGTCTTCACTTCTGAGGCGAGTGTTTCCTTTGGGAGCGTCTGTGAACTGTTTACTAATGTCATTAAAAGATCTCCGTGTCCCTGCTGATTTCATTCGACCACTACCACAGCCTGAACAACAGGGCTGCTGCTTAACATGGATGTTTGGGCCCAGGGGTGCAGACAGGAACAGGAGAGTGGAGGACTCCATGCTGTGACAGTAAAACACCTTTGGGAAATTTTGTCAGACAGGGGGACAACAAAAAGGGTCTTGATTCCTGTAATGGCTTGTACCAGCCACTTCAAACAGTAAATAACTGTTCAGGCGGAGGCTTGAAGTGGTTGTGGTCCAGGCAAGCCTCTGTGGCGAGCATTATCATATTATCTGCTGTCGGGAAAACTGAATTTTAGTGAGATGTTTTCTCTCTTGTGTGCTTTCGGATTTCATGAATTGAATGTCAGTATTCATTTTCATTTGGCTTTGATAAGGTCCTTGGAACAATTACTGAGCCTTTTCAGAAAAAAAAACAACCCAACAAAATTCTGAGCAGAAGCACAAACCACTTAAGTTCAAGCAACGCTACATCAGCAGCTTAATGATTTACCTCCAGGATGTATAGTACAATATATGTGATGCTAGGCAGAATACAGAATATTTGCAGCCTAAATCTTCACTGTGCCAAATGTGAGATATGGTAATTAGAATCTTTTGATTTGTCTCTGATGGCGGCAGCTGCACTGTGACAAGCTATAGATAGTGGAAGATAATGGATAACTCTGGAGGGGCTCAGATGAGATCAGTGAAGTAGGAAGTCAGCAGGAGTAAAAAATCCTTATTTTCACTCAGGAATCAAAATGGATGTTAAATAGACTGACTTTATATATATATAGACAAGGGCGAAGGTTTTGTTTCAACATCTGCAGGGACACAAAGGAAACTGGTGCTTTATGGGTCGTCCACCAGAAAATCAAACACTTATTTTCCTGTTTTCTGGTGATTTTTTCTGTACATGTGCTAAATATTGACGGTGACGTGTCCCCTACATCCCCCCCCCCACCATATGTACACCTACGATTATACACAACTTTTTTTATAGTCTACCTTAGCAGACAGAGCAGGCGCACCTTGGGGGTTCAGCTCAAGGACACATTGACATGTGGAGACTGAAAGTACAGACTCTGTTATTAGCAGACAACTGTGTCTACCTCCTGAGCCACAGCCACCTGATGTACTGTACATACCTGCTGGAGGAGGCAGATGATTGATTCATCAAGCCTGCAGAATCAATAGTAACCTGCTCGAGTTGCCACTCATCGCATCAAAGCAATAAAAGCAGTAAACCTCATATGACTCGGATGTAAACAAGGTAAATGTGAGCAAGATGGAATGGTAGGAACGAGGGAATACACAGGAAAACTGAATAAAAAGTACTACAAATTGATTTTTTTTTAAATATGTTTTTTTTTGCACCAAGGAACTCTCACACACATGCTGCAATACATTTGCTGCTGATTTTCCAGGGCTAAACCACAATGCATTTGTATAAGCTGGGCTGATCAATTGCAGGTGCTAGGACAAAAACACTGTGCAATATATCACTCTGCACAAACTGATTAACTTCCCTCCTCTGAACGACACTCTCCAGAGGAATGACAAGTATGTGTGAGCAAATGGCTTCAGACCAAAATACAAAAAGGAAAGAAAGAAAAGAAGAAGATCTCCTAATGAGGAGTTTCTTGTCATGATTTTTGATTCATCACTAATGAAAGAATACTAAAGATCAAGATGAAATCTGATCATGTCTTTTTACAACTCTACATTCTGGTTATTACCATTGTTTCTTGTTGAGAAGAGACAGGCCTTGGAGAGAGAACAGTCCTGGGGGAATGATCAGGCAAACTTAATCACCATCCATTGATTTTACTGACATGATCCAGCGCAACTAAGCCAGCTTTCCATACGAATAAAAAAGCAAATCAATGAGAAAACTGTCATACACGTGATAAAAGTTTTCTAGTTTGCAGTAAATACTAGCTTAGAGGAGAAGCATAAACCTTAAAGTGAATTTAAATGTTTGTGTTTATAATGCACATGTACTACACAACAATAACTGAATTTTATTTCTCTTACAATATACGAGGAGACTAAAAGCAAAACCGCACAGTGTTTTCAAGTTATTGCTGTGCTGTAAATTGTTTCCCTTTTGAAAACAAAGTGCTTTTGTGTGTTCACAGCTTGGTAGACTGTGCAGATCCTCTCCAGGAGAAGAGGCAGAGGGCAACATGTGAAGATGAATCACTGCTGCTCAGTCTACAGAAAAGCAGGCCATCGCCGAGGTCAAAGAAACACCAGCTGCTACGAAAAAACTGTCAGTTCCAAACCAGTAGAGCTGTGGGGTACATCCCAGTTTTTGTGACATACACGCATGCAGGAGATCTTGCCTTTCTTTTATCTTAAAGGGACAATTCACACCCAAATCAAATACACACATTTTTTCTCTTACTTGTAGTACTATTTCTCAGTGTATACTGAGATGTCTGTCTGGTCTTAAAAAACGATGGGACTAGATGGCACTCGGCTTGTGGTGCACCAAAAACTCAAAACACATTTCTTTTCAGAAATCATGGTTCAGTTACTCAAGATAATCCACAGACTTTGTGGTGAGCAGTTTCATGTAGGGACAATTTTGTATCTGCCAAACTACACTCAGCAACTCAGCCCATTCTCAGGTAGTCAGATACAGACATTTTGTCACACCCCTTGGTGTCTGACACTTATGTCGAGGGCACTCTGTGGCGTCTGTATCAAATGCACCGGGCTTTCAACTAACTCCAGCTCCACTGCAATATTTGATTCTCAGAGCAAGTGATGTCGTGTAAAGAGTGAGGAAGTCTGCATATGGTTTGAGAGAGGGTAGGTGGACAAAACCGGGCTTTCACCCATGAGACCACTGCTTCTGCAACCCGGTTTCACTCCGAAGCCATCGAACTCTGGCGCTTGGACAGTGACTTATGCCATCAGACACCGACTAAAAAAGCTGTCCTTTAACATCGGCATGATATGCTGCCGGGTGCCATTATAATTTAATGGTGCCTGGCGGCATCAGGGGGAAATGTGGCAGGACAAGAACTAAAATATGGCAGCCAAAGTCCAAGTGGGGCAGGCGGGAGGGGTGGTGGATGGGTCCAACAAATTCTGATTTTCAAGTGGGAGAGCAGTGTTCATGTCCTGTGAGATTAAAAAGCCAAACCCTCTTCTTTTATCCTAAACCCAACCATGTGCGTTTTTTGTTAAAGGAAAATAACGCCAATTAGTAGTTTTGTACCGACATAGTGCTCTTATTTTGAAAGACGCAGTGTGTAAATGGAAAGTTTTCCGGTGCTCACAACAAGGTCTGTGGATTAACTTGAGTAACCAGGTCATGATTTCTGGAAAGAGACATTGCTGCTGAGCTTTTTGGCACCAGAGAAGGCAGTTGATATCTTCAACACTCAAAACAATCTAGACTGATGACAAACATTACAGGTAAGAGGAAACATATGTATTTTTGGATTTGGGGATGAACTGTCCCTTTAAATGTAGATGCCTGGTCTAAAGTTAATTGTTGCCATAAAAACAGTGACAAGATTCTCTTCAATAGTGTTTTAATTATTTTTTAATATCAGTCTATATACTTTGTTCTTACTTTGCAGAGCATGTAACATAATGTGCATGAGTGTGTGAAGAGATGTGATTTCTGTCTGAGCACTGTTGTAATTTTTTAAACATTCCCTTTATTTTCTAATGAGTGCGAGAGTTAATGTTTGGGGAGTAATATTCCCTCCACGCAGTGGGACGAGGTGAACTCAAGGCTTTTATTTTATTCTCCACACAGCAGGTGGAGGAGGATGATCAAACGAGGAAATTTATTTTAAACACTTTAAGTCTCACTGTGGCATTTTCAAATATTCCGCAAAATTACCACAAGATGATGGTTAATGGCAGATGATCCTTTGAAGTGGAACAAAAGATAAGCCACTGATCCATGTCAAAGCCCCATCCACAAAAACACAAGAGCGTGGCTGAAATGCTTTTTTTTAGATATTGCTACTGGCTCTTGAACAACATCTCCCTTTAATATTTCATTTGTTGTCAGATGACAGTCTAAAAACCATGATAACAACAGGGGGAGAAACTAGATTTATGTGATTTCTTGCGCCTTAGTAATTCTAATCTCTACACAAGTAAAACAAGGCTAGTTAACCTCACTCAGTGAACTCCGCTGTTTTCATCCTTTTAGATTTGCTGGTTGCTTGTATTCGCTCCATTCTTCCTTAATTCCAATAAATGCTTTCTGCAGTAATGAGGCAAAGTCAGAGCTCCCCTGTTTCCTTTCATTTGCTCAGAGATCACAAAGCCAATGCATCACACAGGGGTTTCTAGCGCCCTCCCAGTTGACCATGGCTAAATGGTGTTTTTGCTCTGCTGAACACTAATCCTTCTGTCAGATAAGGCCCATTATAGCAGGGGTGTAGCCAGCCCGGTTCAGTTTGAACAGACATTGAACCCATCTGTAGCAGACAGCACAGTCCAGCAGGGAACGGCAGTTCAATGCTGCCGCTGTGTTTGTGCGTTTACAATAACGCCGGGTGTCTTTCTTGGAGCACAGCGGGTCGTGCCTCGCTCTCAATATTCAAAGGCAACTATGGATTCATTAAGGAACCTCGCTGGCAGAACAAAAAGTGCTCAAAGAGAAGCTGTAAAGCAGCTGCTGTTGCTCCACACCTGTCTGATATAATATGAGAGGCAGAATCAGATTCAATCACTGTTTATTATTTAACTTGGAGCGGCGAGGCTGCTCATATTTCACGATGGACAGACAGAAATCAGGAGATAGGGGGAGTTTATATAATGCATTAGGCTGCTCTGACAGCACGTGGACCATTATATGAGCTGTTATCCTCTACATCTGTACATTAGATTTTATTACAAAATGAAGGTTGCTCTCGTGAAACTCATTTGGAAGTCAGCAGATCTATCATCGCCTCTCCCAGACCCAGACAGCTGCATGGAAATGAGGAGCCAAACAGATGCACTTTATTTGTGCGAGAGCATAGAGGCATTGTTATTTTTCTCTCTCTCCGAAAATGAGGAGCCGGGGCTGGACGTTCGCAGCCTGAGGGGATGGAAATTTAACTTAGAAATGGCTCATATATTGAGGCCCACAATCATTGGTATTCTTTGTAGTGTACTAATGACATACATCAGCCATTTAGGCATTATGTCTGGCAATAGAGCATGTGTGATGCCATTAGATGATATCTTGCTAATAAAATCTTCCAACCCCTAAATCCTCAGAAAGAAAACAACAAATTTGTATTTTTTTATTGCATTGTATTTAATTGAGAAGCAACTTGCTTCTCACTAGTCATGTTGTTATTTCTTTGGCTGCGTACAAAAAGGTTGGAGACTCATCCATTAGTGGCTGTTTGGCAATTGTTCGCCTGGAACACTCACATCACACCCACTGTGCTCACAGATTGACCACCAGGGGCGCTGTGGGAGCACGAACATCAGCAGAGAAATTGGTTTCCCTTTTCTCTTGCTGCTGTTGTGTCTCCTTTGCAGCTGCAGAGGCCTTATTAATGCCATCAAGGGTCTGTTCTGTTGATCTTTCAAAGAGGTAACATCTTTCACATAAAGCGTGAGGGAATCTTGGGAGTATAATGTCAGGGGAATAGACTGGGAGACTGTGGGGAGCTCTCACAGTGACTCCTCCGCCTGCTCCCACTCAACATCACACACGTACTCGTGCAGCTTCTCTGCCCCTCCTATCGCCCGTATGCCAGCACTTCTATTTTGGTATGTTTGTGCTGTGTACTGTCTGATGTCGATGTCATTATAGGAGGCAGCGGTTCACACATAATGAGGTTTAGGGGACTTCAATGTAAATCCATTAATTAATCGGTTTCTTTGCGCAGGAAGCGCAGTAACAAGGAGCAGCCATTTTATTTACATTTGGTGCCTTATAGACCAGAGTTGTGTGATGCTGTTTTCTTTTATCATTTCCCTGGGTTTGTCTCGGATCCTCTCTTGAATGTCTGCTTTTATGATTAAATTTCTCATTTTTAGTTCCTAGTTTCCTACATTTTTTGGTCAGACTGTCTCCGTCTTGCTAAAAGTTGGTAGACTGTGAAAACCCAAGGGACGAAGATAGAAATATGTCTGGAACATCGGCTATCTTTCTATCCCTGAGGAAGTCTGATATGTTGTATTAGAATATTGATCAATCCCCAAAATACTTGTACTCAATTTTATCCTTTACTTCCATGGAGAATAACTATTTATTTATCTTGACAGTGATTTTCATCGTGCACACACACACAAAACAACTCTAATATTACAGTACAACTGTAAACTCTGCCCATAAAAGGGCTGTTTCTGTACCAGCAGAAGCTGGTACATTCTCATACATATTTCAGGTATCATATTATAACGGAATAAGATTCACCGCTCAAAACTTCAGTAACAAGCTATTTAATTAGGGTAACAGCTGCATGAGTAGGTTGGAAACACTGTCTATACTTGATTTGTAATTTTCCCAGCTGAATCCTTTTGAACAAGAACCCTGTAAATGAGTCATATACAGTACATACACAACTGTATGTGGCTACTTTAATGATACTGAGCTTTACAGCTAGAGCTGTATCCCACGCACTAAGTCAGCATCCTCACGACCTGATGATCCATATAGAACATGACAAAAAATAAACAGCATTGTTCTCATACTCAAGTGTACAGATAGTTAATAGTGTTATAAGTATAATGAGGAAAAAAGTACGTTCAGACTGGTGATTCATTCCAACGTAAGCCTTTTTTTTTTTTTGCCTGCTTAGCTTACAAGCAAGGCAGACATTAGGTTAATGCTTCATTGTTTGTATTTTTGAGAAGTATATTTAACTTTTGACAAGAACTGGCTCTCAGGATCTGGGTTTGGCAACCAGTTTTGTGAATCTGATATATTAGCATCTAGCACGGGTTCCCACAGAGTGAAATTACAAGCTAACTCAGTTCATGTAGTATTCATAAACTGGATTTTTTTTTTTTTTTTTTTTTTTAACAAAACCTGTAACCAGAGTTAGGCGTGTTACTCCAAAAAAACTTTGTAAATGTAAAAAAAATTTTATATATCCCACTCATTACTTGTTACACTTTTAATAGTAGTAATGATAATAATAATAATAATAATACATTATACTTATATAGCGCTTTTCAAGACACTCAAAGACGCTTTACAAAATTCAGGGCCACACACACACACACACACACACACACACACACACACACACACACACACACAAACACACACACACAAACACACAAACACAGTGAGAGGGTTAAGTGTGTGAGTACACAGTAGTGCTGTGAGCCGAAGCTCTGTGAGCTGACCTTCAG
>JAPZEB010000025.1:19267375-19277711 GCA_029783705.1 Chaetodon striatus | reverse complement strand
TCGTGCTTTTGTTCTCTAAACCTAACCATGTGCAGTTGTTGTACCGCCGTAGTGCGTTTATTTTGAAAGAGACTGTATGTAAATGGTAAATTTCCTGTGAAAACAGAAGTGCATTTTGGGAGAAGGCAATACATGTAACAGGCAGAACTTCCTGATCTTCAACAACCAACGCACCCAGGGTACCTTGCACATCGTATCTAGATGTGGAAAGTAAATGACAAAACATCAATATGTGACGAGGTTAGAGTGAGAATGTGCTGGTTGTGTTAAAGTTTGACAATGGATGTTTTGAAATATTTTTCTGTTGTTAAACATGGCTCTTAGTCAGTCAATAAATCAATATGTTTGTTGTTTCCTTCACAAATTCAAGGTCACATGGCATGACTAATTGATTTACAAATGGTCCTTTAAACCTTTATAAAGCCTATACATCCCATAATACCTATGATACTCTGTACCAGATGAATGATTGGCTTGTCCAGTCAAGCAAAAGTGTTTGATTTAATGTCTTAGCTATTAAATACATTTTCTTTACTGCAATGAATTTGCGAAGCAGAACCGATAACAAGACTTTATGAAGGTTTTACATCAAAATTATTATTTGAATTACTGATTTGGCTGCACATGTCATCAGACCGTAATGCTGGAGGTCAAAATCAATGTCATTCTTTATTATTCCATCACTGGTTTTTTTTCAGAGAAACAATCCATCTTAGTCCCAATGCAGCATAAATCCTGTATGTATCATGAGTTGTTGATATTTAATGTTAAAATCATGTTGGTCAAAGACAGAGCTGCCTGGCTCGCTATCCATATCTACAGCTGACACCCACAAGTTTGTTTTCACCTTCCTTGGGGAACAGTGAGATTTTTCCACACCATCCCCCTTCAGAAGCAGCACAGTGGCTCTTTATGATGTTGAAAGATAACCTTCGTGTATCTGGGTAGTACGCGAGAGGACTACACTTCAGACCGTCCGTGGTTGTATCTCCCGATCATAGCTTCCAGTATCAGATAACCAGGCTGTTTAAACTCCCAGCAGAGACAGATTTTTTTTTGCTAAAGTCACCTGGTCTGGACTTATCTCAGCTGGACCTGAGAATTTCTGGCCTTAATCTAAAGCCAGAATCAGCACGGCCGCATAATCTCAGAGCCTTTCTCAACGCAGAGTCAAAGAAACGTTCTAAAGAGCCCCTGGAGGCAATTCAGCAGGTGAAAATCCAGCTCCTGAGAGGAGGGTGTTGAATGTGATTCAGCTGTGTAAGACTGTAGAGCACACTTGCTGCATATTGAATGGTTTCAAGAATGAAAGATATACCGAGGGACGGGAGGAAGATAGAAGGGGTGTAATTTTACTGAGATGAGAAAGGGGCAGGGTTTGTTGACCAAGCTCCCTTTTGAAGTAGACATCCTCCGATCTCTATCCGGATTTTCTCTATAATCCTGTCTTTCAATTTAGTGCCTCAATCCCGTGTTCACTGAGGTAAACAACCTGGCCAGCCACAATTTCCTCTCTGTAGCTTGTTACACCCACCCCTGTCATGTTCTCACACAGATGGATGCATGAGTAACTGGATATGTTCTGCTTACAAATGTCCCAAAACTTAGTCAAAGCTAGAAACATTAAAAAAGAATGTCAATTCCACTGTCACTTTTTGTCTTTGTTTTTAAATATTAATGACACGTTTATTCTGCCCCTTAATAAACAAACATTTTCTGTATAGACCCTTATCAAGGCAGACATCTATGACTTCTGGGAGCAGGAAAAGAGCAGATGTAAGAAATTTAATTGCGCCCCATTTTCTTTAGGACGCACAATCTAGTCCCAGGGCAACACAAACCCACAGTACACAAGTAAGCTGATTAGTGTAGTGTACTGTCACTGTGGCAAAAATGCACATGCAGAACATACCTGAAAATGGTCACTGACAACAGCTGTGTTTTTTCCCACAATAACAACACAAGAAGCAACTAAAGTATGATGTCTTGACTGAGCAGCAATCTCCAAGGCTGAAAAATGACACCAAAACTGCACCTCTATGAATGGCCGCTTGAGGCTGGCTCCCCAGAGAGCCCCATGCTAAAATGCCAAACTTTACAGCAGAAATAAACATGTTTACAGCCCAGTACAAAAGATGTTTTTGGTCTCTGTAGCTAATTTCAACATTTATAACAACCATGCAGGGAGTTAATTTTTATATAACTCACCTATTTACATTTTACTGATGCTTAAGTTGGCATAATTAAGGGTGGACCACTTTGAGTGACAGGCTGCCTGCTGATAGTGTCATCGGCCTCTCAGTCAGATCCATCCCTCTCTCCTCCAAACACCAGCCTCTCACCCAAATATGGTCAATTTTGGCTCCAAAAAAAACAAGATGGCAACAGCCGCAATGCCAAACTGGTGGCTTCAAAATGGGAGTCCACAAACCAACGGGTGATGTCACAGTAGCTACATCCATTATTTCCACAGTATGTGGTTTAGACACTGGCAGGATCATGGTCTTTGTTCAAAGAAACTCAAAACTCAAAATTTTAAGAAATATGCTTTTTAGCAGAGAGTGAGATGAAGAAATTAACACCACTCATGCAGTAAATACGAAGCAACCTCCAGCCAGAGTCCTGCACCGGGTCAAGTACCTGCAGGTACTCACTGGTTAACCTGCAAAAAGGTTGTGTAATCGGTGAAAAATATATTAATTAACAAGTAAAGGCATGGGTTAATATGCAGGTGGCAGGTGGGTCATAACAGTCAGAGGCTGCTGAGCGGGGGGTATGGACACCCAGCAGCCTCTGACGTGATTACTGTTTCTTCCAGAGCTGAGAATACAGCTTACGGATAGCAGATGACTACTACAAAAAGTAATTATCTTTGTGTCCCTTTCATTACATCAACAAATGGGAGCCAACTGTGCGAGGGCTTTGCACATCTGAATGGGACAGTCCATTGCGCTAAACAGCGTAATGGCAAAGCTCCACCCATACAGGACTCTGCCTTCAGCAGCTTGTTAGCTTAGCTTAGCATAACGACAGAAAGATGTTGACGCATTTAGCCTGGCTCCGTTCAAAGGTAACAAAATCTGCCAACTAACACTTCTCAAGCCAGAAATCAATCTCCGAGGCTGAAAACTGAAGTCAATTTGAAGTGCCAAAAACTGCAGTTAATCAAATGGCCACTTGAGGCTGGCTCCAAAAGGCCCAACTTTGCAACAGTGCCTTGCACAAAATGTGGTTTTGTTCTCTATAGCTAATTTCAACATTCATGACAACTGTACAGGGGGGTGAATTTAGAAAAAAAAAACTCATCCGTTTAATTTTTAAAATGTTTAAAGTAATGCATATTCAAGGGCAGGACTGCTTGCGTGACAGGCTGTCTGTGAGGCTCCACCACAGTCTATGAGTCTAAATATGGTCACTTCTGGGTCTGAAAAACCAAGATGGCGACGATTAATATGCTGAACTCAAGGCCTTAAAACAGCAGCACAAAAACCAGTGGGTGACCTCATGGTGGCTATGTCCATTATTTCAAAGTGTGTTATGTCATATTTGTTTAATCCGTATAAAATTATTAAAACAAACAATGCTCTGTGGTTTTATTGCAGGTTATGGGCTGAACAATCTCGGCAGGGTGCAGTAACCTCTTTGAGCCTTATTGTCACTGCGAGGTTGCATGCAACCAGTAATGAAAAGAGTGGTCTAGCACAAAATCAGAACATTACATTATTACTCTTTGATTTTTGTGCGGATTTCAAAAACCTAGATATGATTTAAGATACTTCCCTATGAGCTGCATGTGGTTAAAAAAATGTGCCCACTTCCTCTGCTGGGGAAAAAAGATGCCAGTGAACACAATCCAGTTAATTTAGTGAGACAGTGTTTACAGGCACAAACACTTGTTTTTACTTGGCAGATGTGATAAAGAGCTGTGGTAAGGTAAGCCAGGTCAACACATTCACTTCCCAGCTTGTGTGCGTACTGGAAGAGCTGGGCGCTGTGGGAAAAGCTCTGTGAGCAGGAGAACACTGAATTTCCTGTCAGTATGAATTATACCCAAAGTGGATGTAATTCTAATACACACAGACCCCCCAGTTTGTTCTGGACGCCCACATAAGTAGCTGGGAAATGTTCCTTTACAGCCTTAGTGTGCGTCCAACATTCCTCAGATATGGATATTTAGTGGCAGCCTGTAATCAGTGATAATTAATTACGAATCATTTCGCTAGCAATAGCTCATGAATTGAAGTGTTTGGATGCCCGAGGGTATACCAGTGTTACAAAAGACAACATGTTCCTGAGGAGAAGGGGAACCTGAGGACTGCAGCATCAGTGTAATGTGCAACATCATCCACTGTTTGCTTTCTGATACAGGGGATTAGAAGTGTTGAAAAGTCACGTTGGATGCTATAATCACCTCCGCAACTGCAGGTTGTTCTCTCTAAGTAGACCTCAGATGTTCGTCCTGGAACTCAGTGGGAGCGAGGCTGCACTCACAGCGCGGAGGGGCAGCAGTGGGAGACAGCCTGCTTCAGTGGCACCTTTGTAATGGAAAATAATAGGGGATTTAAATTACTCACATCTATTCAGCGTGAGCAGCGACCACCTTGCATTTGATTTTTTTTTTTCCTGTCTTTATGCCGTTTCCACCGGAGCAAATGAAAGCTTTGCTCTTTTCAGTCTGGCATTCAGACGGAAGTAAATTGCAGGTGATGGTGGTTTTCAGCTTAACACTGTGAGCAACACTTTCCTCTACAAAAGAAGATTGTATTAAATGCATCAGGATTTAGCACTTATAGCATATACCATTCCATCTCGTGATTTTACGCAGCGGTTCCCTTGCTATTAGGTCAGTTTTCAGTTATTCTAGTAAAGTTTTAGTAAAGTTTGCATAGATTTTTTTCTGCAGTTTCATATATCCAGTTACAGCAAAAGGTAATGCTGTGTTGTTACTTACTTCTCTCCATTATATCCCTTGTATGTAAGAACACTCACTGTCAAAAATAAAAATGAAAATAAATGACTTAAATGAAAAAATGTAATAATGATACTTTATTCTGTACTGGTAGGCGTCACGCAGTTGCATTGCAGAGCATTTTTCATCCAATATTTCTTGGACAGGTATAGAGGAGAGATCAAGCAGATGTTATTATGATTCTTTGCACTGTTGTGTGTTAAAGTGAAGATGAAAAAGTACTGAACATTACCAAACCTTGTCACATTCACTAATGTAGCTCAAAGAAAACATGTCTCGCCACTCCATATAGATATTTCTTTCCTTTTTATTTGTTTTTATTCAATTTGTGTGGCTTATTTCCTCATGCAGTAGGACAGAGGTGGCTGACCAGAAAGGCGCAGAGACATTTTCATTAACTAGTTTCCTTTGTGATGATGACGGCCTCAGTTCCGATATTCGCATTGACTTTTTATACCACCGAATAAGCTATTAAAGGTGAGCTGCAGAAATGACAAAACAGGGGAAACACAGGTGAGTTTTGGTCCAAGTTGATGATTAACAGAGAATGAGGCAAAAGGAAATAGATGATAGGCCGCGGACAGATTGCTGAAACGAGCAGGGAACATATTAAGACAGAGGGGAAGCTACAGATTATAATGGAAAGAATGAGCCAGGTTTTATTAAATTAATTTGGACAGGAATAGGTTTCTGTGACAGTTGATGAGCTGCTGCTATAGATAGCTGCTTTGGTGGGGAACTGGTCTGCAGTAAAGCAGCAGTCCTCTTTCTCTCTCTTTCTCTTTCTCCTCCACAGACAGGCCTTAAAACCGGCATTAAACTGCTGTCGGCTCACACTCACACGTAAGAGGAACATTCTCAGAGGTCAAACGCCAGGCTGCATTGCCTGTCAGACACCAACAGGGACCATCACCATGACAGGAGGAGAGAGAAGAGAAAGCAATCTGCTGAGGGATCTCGACAACTAAATGCAATATAACAAAGTCAAGAGCAATCAATCCATGTTTGAGCACGCATTTGTTCTTTCATTATCCGTGGCTGTTT
Organism: Chaetodon striatus; assembly: GCA_029783705.1. Classification (NCBI taxonomy): domain Eukaryota; kingdom Metazoa; phylum Chordata; class Actinopteri; order Chaetodontiformes; family Chaetodontidae; genus Chaetodon; species Chaetodon striatus. The sequence goes on along the minus strand of JAPZEB010000025.1, from coordinate 19,271,698 downwards.
GAAGAAAAATAGAAAAGAGGATGTATGACTAGATCTGAATTGATGATTTGTCCAAGAAAATGATTATATCCCTCCATTTGTAAGAATAATAATATCACGCACGTTGCAAGATATCTAAATGATCTGATGACTGTCGAAAACTTCATGTTGACTCGTTTACCTTTTAGTCCTCGGCCACCGTAACTAAAGCATCAGTCAAATTGTGATGGTTTTTCTTATCACTACATATGCTGCTGTTTGATAAAGGGCATCCAGCCCACATGTATGAAGAGCCTTTTATTTTTTATTTTTATCTAATCTTACAGCATGACTCCATCATGTTCCACATGCTGAAAATATCACCGCACAAAAGAGAACAGCAACCTCCAACTGTGACAAAGAAGGTAAAGGTTAAAGTGTTAGCCATCCATCCAGTGTGCCAGAATGGTAGAGTATCTTGTTTATTCCCTGCTGGTATTCACTGAGAATTCAAAGCCTCTGGTATATCAGATAATTTGCCCTTTTCTCTTCTGCTGCCATTTGGCCCCATCATTCTTGGCTGTCTTATCTCTGACGGGAAGGACAGCGCCCTCTCCCTCCATCTTACACCTTCCATCTTCCAGCTCTGACCTCCAGGCAGATCTGACATCTACACAAAGGTATAAAGTATGTGCATAATTTCATAGTTTCAGAAAAGTGGACAAGGTGGTTTTACTTACAGTACAGATACTGGCAGGTTGAAGTAGATTGTTGACTTTTAATTATTGCCCAGAGCTGCGATTTATTAAGTTTGAGGGAATAAATGTCTCCATCAATAAAGTCTTATTGTGGAAATGTATGGGTGGACATTAAAAATGGATTGTAACAACACATTAAAAAAAAAAAAAAAAGGCATTGTAGACTGAATGATCATATTAGACTGAATAACAACCAGCACTTACATAAGAGAGACTACAAAATAACCAGCAGAACTACAAACTGTCAGATTAGGCTATCTATGGGAATTTTTGCTGCACTGATTAAAAAGGCAGATGTAAAACTAACCTGTCCCACGAAGGTCTAATCACAACTTACGTTCCCTATTAGTGGTTGAACAATCTAACGCTTGGTGAATTCTGCTTCACAGTGATAGGAAGAGCCAACAGCAAAGGATCAAAAAGCGATGTCGCTATGAACGCTTGGTCGCAACAAGCCAGTTATCCCTGTGGTAATTTTTCTGACCTCTCTGAGCTCACCTTAGGACACCTGCGTTACTGTTTGAAAGGTGTACCGCCCCAGTCAAGCTTGCGACCGTGAGCATGTGACCCAAGAGCGGTGAAAAATCGATAAGGTGCCCTGTGACAGTCTGCCAATCTGTCCAGGGTGTCCCTTGCCTCTTGCCCAATGTTAGCTGGGATAGGCTAGCTTCACCATTTTTCTCACATAGTAGGAGTGTATATATCTATATTTATTTTTCTGGGTTTCTTATCCCATCTTACTCTGTGTTTTTTTTTTTTTTTTATCAACTTGTTATTTTTTCATTACTGTCTATTTGTTTCACCCGTCATGCCATTATACGGGTCATGTGATGGCCTCCGATTGTTTCCTCCCACGACACAGATAGAGCCATACCTGTACTCTATAGGTGTTGAAAGCTTTGACGAAGACCTGCAGTGGTCGAAACATGTTGGCTATTTTAATGATTTAGCCACTACAACAAAGGCTTTTTAATATTTCCTTCCCTGTTTTTTCTGCATTTTTCCAGAGTGCCTGGATTGCCCTCCTGTCGCTCCGAATCATTCTGATCAAGTGAAGGAAAAAACAAGGACAGAAAAATATAACCAAAGGCCTTTGCACACAACATCTATTTTCTATGCATATGCTTTTTTAGTTTATCCTGTGAAAAAAAAACAACCTTGCACACTGAGTCCGATACATTTTACTGTTGCATTTGTTGGAAAAATTCACAATATGAGGCTAAATGATAAGGCGCATTTGCTCCCTCCCTCAGCTGTCACCATGTTTTGCAGGGGTTTTGGATTTAGCACGGCAGCTACTAACATGTCTAACACAATACTGTGTGGCTATTAAATTCCGCTCTGCTGAAAGCATCATCGTTGCTGTTGTGCATTCCTGTAAGCGCTAACGTTACATTGTCTTTGTTGTGGAAGATTCAAGGACATTGCTTTTGTATATCTCCACTTCTTTTTCTTGCTGGCCCGCTGTCCACTTCTGAGCCGTTCCTCTCTGTTGTTGCAGGTGTTTGTGTCCTGCAGGTTACGCCACATTTCTTTCCTGCATGCTCGAACAACTCTCTACAGGATTTTTAAGGATACAAAATACCCACAGAAAGTCAAACCTGTTCCGAAAACTTTATTTCCAGGTGAAAGTTTCAGAGTCAATGCGTGAACATGATTGTCACAGTGTGAGGTTTTATTAAACTGTGCGTGATTTCCGACAAAAAAACTACAAATTTGGTGTGCAAAGGCCTGAGGTTGTACTTAGTCACAGCTGGGCTTTGAGCTATTAAAGCTGTTAAAGTGAATTTACCAGAGACAAAGATAAACAGGTGTAAAAGAGAACTTGAGGGAGTATGGTAGTCAGAGCCATTGTGTAGTTTGTTATCTGTAGTCCTGAAAGTGCAGACTCATCTTCTCGTGGTGCCCAGGAAGAATGAAGATTTGAATAACAATAACAAGCTCCTGCTGAATAATACGAGATGATGAAATCAGCTCAGGTCAAGTGAGACTTTTTCAGGCTCAGTCAAGTTGCAGTTGGAGGTCAGATCTGCAAGAGGATCAGCGCTGGCGTCCTGCTGTCACACTACACCTGGCAGAGAGAAGGCACCTCGGGGCTGCAGGAGTACTCAGCTTTTATCGAGGCCACAGTAACAGTCAAACCTGCTGTTGTGCAGTTACTACATGTGCACTGAGAAACCTACAGGCTCACATAGTAAACTGCAGTGCCTACGTTTAGAGTCCATTACATATCTGCAAAAAGATTCAATCACCTAAAAACAACTGTGAAACTGATTAAACTTAACCAACAGCACCACTGAACTTAACTATTGGAATTTAACCTTCAGGGCTGAAAAGCTCTGATTGAATGCATCACTGTGGATATTGTGATACTTATACCAAGACTAATATCTAGTAAAAAAAAAAAAAAAGTGAAGGAACAATAGCCTATCCTTTTGTCACTGTGACAAAGAACTCCTGATGTCTTCACAGAAAGAAAGCAAATGACTCATTGTCGCATGAGGCAGCCAGTCCAAAAGTGAACTCTGTATTTTCTAACTCTTAAACACCGGAAAGCAAAAGATCTCTGTTGAATCACACTTTCTCCGAACCACCTACTACATAAAACAGTAGTATGTCTCATTAGAAACACTCAAGGGCTCATGAAAGCACTATGCTGATTTCATAGTTGACATTTTGTCAAAGTTCTGAAAGGAAACATTAGCTGCTCATGGTCTGTTGCATTTCCTGTTGCTTTTGCGTGTATCTTGCGTGCAACTCTCCATTTAATTGCAAATATTTAAGTGTGTACCTTTCCATTTGCTTGCCATTAAGCAATCATGCACTGCCTTCCACAAATAAATCACTGTTGTTTGCTAATGAATTCATTAGAATGCAGCAGTAAAGCCAGAAACACCTCAGGCCATGTGTGTGTTAAGAAAGGATGATTAGTACCTCGTCTGATTTTGTACTGTATAGAGAGAGAGAGCCGCAACAACAGTGCTCTGCCTTCAATATAATTAAGGAATAATGGTAGAACAGTAATGTCTTACAAGCCAATAATGGAGGCCCTCAGTCGATAAGAATTGATCTGGGAGTCACCTCATTAATGGCTGAGGCTAAACCTTATGGTGGTTTTGTCTTAGTGAGTCAAAGCAGCAGACTTAATGAAAACCATGACAATACAGCTTCTGGAGATTGTCTGGTGTCCAACTTTAACAGTAAATCCACATCAGATTGTAGGTGTTCACTTAGTGTTACAGGGTCAAATCAATATGAAGCTACAGATGACCACTGGTTAGCGTAGTTTAGCCTTAAGACTGTAAGCTAGCCCGGCTTTGTCCAACTGTAACAACATTTCCAGCACTGTTTAAAGGTCACATAGTAACACAGCCAAGAATTAGTCTAGACACATAGGCTTAACCTAAAAAATGGCAAACTGACATTCTTGTTTTTTGTATGAATAAAACAAACAATGCTAATAAGCAAGCCTTTGTGGTGCTGGTTGGCAGATTTTTTTAACTTCAGCCCCATCTCACCAAGCAGTACAGTACGGTTCAGTTCAGTTTGTTATGCTTTTTTTTCCGTTTCTACTGTGAAAGGTCATGGATGGTACCAATGGAACTGT